>JARBIX010000022.1:0-452344 GCA_029850275.1 Chrysosporium keratinophilum
CTTGGGAGGCATCTAGCAGCAAACTCGCAGCGTTAGAACCGAATTTCCCCGACGACCCCCTAAGATATTTCCACTTACGATTACGAACCGAGAAGAAACGAGCGAAAAGGAATTCGAATTAAAAGCCTAAGAACACACACGTTAGCTCATATCAACATGATATCCAAAAAAAGAAACGACTTACTATACGATTGACGGGAGCTAGCTGGATCCGCGCTGCTATCTATCAGCAACCCATTTCACCAACCGATCAAGCAAGCAGCAGCCACCTACCTTTCAAATATTCGAATTCGCCAAAGAAGGAAGGAAGAAAGAAGAAGGGAAACGAGCTCCAAAATTTTTATATAGACCCCAACAACACATCGGCTCGATCTGCTTAGAAGCCTCTGATTGGCTACTACTTACGCGATGTGTTCCTGACACGTGCCATTACTAGCGGCGGGAACTCCCGCGCTTCTACGCGCGCGCGCGTTTCACAACAAAACGCATAAGGAACCCGAGGACGTGTTCCTCTAGGAAGGGGGATAATTGTCAGAACCACGCCGCCATCTAGTGGCGACCCCGTGGCGACCCTGTGGCGACCTACCGATGATATCATGGTCCGCCACCGCATAGTTATATAGGGGTCATCGCCTTGCCCACTTACTAGGGGGCAAGCGATTCGTTTACTATCATCGCAATATATTGGAATCTATCTTCGCGTTATAATCTACCTACGTATCTAGTCTCTATCTATCGTCCATATAACCTCTACTTAGCCGTTAGCTACCCGCTAGTTATCTATACTCTCGTAGCTCCACGTTATCCGCCGGAGGCGACTAGTTCGTGGCTGAGGCCAATCTAGCCGTAACAATTAGCTTTTCTCTCTCAAATTCGATAGCATATCTATTCCTTCATCAGGTATAGCCATAATTACCGATTTTTCAAGATGCCTCCACGAAGATCCCAAGCAAAAAGGTCAACCAAGCAGCGTCCCAAAGCGACTCCAGTTGTTCCACCCAAACCCACGACTCGAACAGGCCTTAAGATCTGGCTGCGTCGTCCACCTTTCGGTACCGTTAACGAGGAGGATATTTCAACTTGCAGCGTTGAGGATGAGTTTGAGACAGACACCGAAGATCGTGTGTCAGAGGAGTCACTGCCACCTGACGACTCGCTTCAGGGTATGGATACTCTAGTGATTCCTAGAGCAGAAGATTGCGACTGGAACTTGAAAGAGTTTGATCTTGCACCTGAGCCTGAGCCTAAACCTGATCCAACTGAGAGTGTCAGGCTTTGTATCCAAGTCAAAGCTCTTATCGGTAAAGAAAGCGTCGGTGGTACAACCAAGATCCGTCTATTCAACGAGCCGTTCGATGTTATGGAAGAACTAGACCTGTACCAGGAAAAGTGTCAGCGATGGGCACAAATGCGAGGCATAGAGATTGTTTTCGAGCAAGGTCAGGCAACAGCAGCTTTCACAGGTCGAGGTGTGAAGAATCAGGACTTTGAGATGGAGAGACTCTCACACTGGTATGATATGAAGGACGTTCTCCGTCATTCCATCGAACAAGGAAGCAAGATCGACCATATAGAGATCGTATTCAGGTTCACCACGGTTTCGAGTCAGCCTGTTCTCAAAGCACAAAAGAATGAGCCAGCAAAAAAAGCTCTTGTTTCAACTACTGAACCGCTGAAGCAACGATCAACTCCTACCACACGTCAACTAGCCGAGTTAGGAACTGCCACTGAGGATGCAGCCTCAGGTGATCCGCATGATCGTGTCCGACTTACCAGTGAGCTCGTTAAGAATTTCAGATGTGCACGAACAAGCTGTTCAAACCATAAAGAAGGACAGTGCTGGTTGAATCCAAATGATGACAGCCATGTTCCACTTTTCAACCGAGATCTAACAGGATGGGTCGACGATATACAGATAGGAAAAGCAACGACTTCCTGCATTTCTCATCGGCTTGCAAAGCAGTTGCTTCGTTCCTCCAAAAAGCACAAGAGCAGTAATCAGCCGGATGATATACCAACCATACCTGCATCTACGAGTACCGCTACAGCCTTGACTTCCACACCAAAGTCAGAAACGGCAAAGCTCATGAAGATACTGGACCGCACTCTTCAAGTTATAAGCCAAGACAAAACACTTGCACAGAATCCCCCGTCTCCAGCATTGATCTGGCAGCCAAATCCAAATCCTTATGGACAGCCTGCGTACCCGCCGTACTATTCCCCAAGCCCATACGCTCCTCCGAGCCCGTATGCTCTATCACCGCATCAGTCTTCATACTATTCGCCTAATCCGTTTCAAAGTGCAAATCCCATGGCTCTACCTCAAACACCTACGCCACAGAGTCATGGACAGACAACACGGAATAAACGTACATATAGCGTGGCCAACCAGCCAAATCCGTACGTGACTGAGAGCCTGATGCAGTCTATACCTGCTCCTCCGGGATGGGTTTCACCTGATTCTTTGGAATCAATTCCATTGAGCCCAACACTTCCTCCCCTGCCTTCGGTCTCAAGTGGAACATCTCGTGCATTGAGAATGTCAGATTTCAATCCCTTTGAACTACCTCTGCGGCCCAGCAGTCCACCTTCTCAGTATGGTGATTTCAACCCAATTATGTTCTGCAAATTCTTTGCCTGGTTGTGTGCAAGAAGACCTACCCAGAAGGCTGCACTTGACCATGCAAAATCAGCTCTAGCCGCTGAGAATTACGAGCTTGACCAGTTGGGAAAATTGAAACGTGACCAACTGGATACAATGGACATTAAGATGGGAACGTTTGACATGATCAAAGCAGCTTTGAAGAATGAGGAATGGCGGAAGTATGCAAGAGAGCAGGCACAGGAAATGACCACGGCAGACCAAGCTGCTCAATCTCTTGTTAATTTGGTTGATGAGTGAGCTTTATTTGACATTTGTACCTATTTCCTTGTATTGGTCTATCCGATATGACTGTTGTGGTAGAACCCACGGGCATCCTTTCCATCCATGAAATTCTCAACTGCATAGTGTAAAAAGCCTTCAAAATCGCTGACAAACTCATTGCTGTTTGCTTTTTCCCTGTTTCTCCGTATCCATGCTTTTAAGGAATGGAATGACTGCTCGATAGGATTGAAATCTGGTGAGTACGGTGGTAGAAATGCCAGCTCGACTCCTGCTGCTTCACACATCTGCCGCATCTCTAAAGACCGATGGATAGAGCAATTATCCATCACTAAGACTGTGAAGTCACGTTGGCATTTGGGTAGGACACGCAGCCGAACAAATTCGTTGAATCTCTCAGTATTATAGGACCCGTGAAAGATATCAACTGCAATATATCCTGTGACATCAAGGGCAGGGAGGATGCTCCAGCGGCGAGATTTTCGACACGGTGTATGAACACGGCAAGGAAACCCTCTTGGTGACCAACCATATCTTCGGTCTAAGGTTCGTTCGTTGGCGGCACTCTCGTCAAGAAATACAAGCTGTTCGGGTGTCCAGCTAACTAACTTGGTGTGCCAGGCGTCTCTCAAGTCATCGTTGCGTTCAGCAGCTACCGGGTGGATCTACAGAGCAGGTGTTCAAGTTAGAGGAGAATAAGAACATCAGCTCGGTGCTTCTTAAAAGTTAAGTTCTTACCTTCTTATGCGAAATGCCCAGGTCCTGCAAGGCTCTAGAAATTGTGGAAATGCTGACCTTTACGCTGTATTCTTCCAGGACAAATTCTGCTGCCTCATCAAGATACACCGTCGGATACTCTATGAAAAAGTCGTTCAAGCCATCCAGAATCTCTTGGGTTAATTTCTTAGGTCTCCCCATTCGATTGGGAGGCTGGTAAGGAGCCTCAAAGGTCCGGTAAGTTCGTGCAATTCGATAGACTGTTGAGATGTGGCATCCTGCCTGCGTGGCAACTGCTCGGGGCGTGTGGTTCTGCTTCAGCAGTTGAACAATCAAATGAGCATTCTCATCCGTGAGCTTGGGAGACATGTTATCGAATTTGAGAGAGAAAAGCTAATAAAGCTGATGGATAGGGTGCTTTATCGCTGGACTACGTTGAAAATCGATTTTTCCCACCTCTGCCCGATCCTAATTCTTTCGTGGGGTTGAATCTGGGGCGGATTCGGCTGATTTCGCAATACTTTTGCAAACAACTGTATAGCTTGGATTTGAAATCCCAGGATATTGCAGCCCATACACCTGCTGAACTGCGGCCGGATTTGAAGGTGGACACCAGGTAATTCGACTCATATGCTTTTCCGAGGGATCGGCGGACCCACGGTGCCGTACTGTCAAGGCCAGGAGGGGAGGGTGCGTGGCGTAGTTGGTAAGCGCCCGCAGGAATCCTTCTGGTAAGGTCTGTTGTTGGGGGACAACCACCTGGAAAAGAAGGTCGTGGGTTCGAATCCCACTATCCCCACCGGTATTTTACCAACAGAAAAGCCTCCTTTTCTGGGAGGAAATGGGTACTCAACTTATTTGAGATGGTATTGGTTGCTGGGTGCTAGGAAACACTCAGGGTGGGGAAAGTAGGGACTGGCGGCGTGACCAGTGACGAGTTCTTTATATATATAAATCGAGCCAATGGCTGGGCGTGTCAGTCTTGTATACCCTATTCTGAATTTCTGTTGGTACTTGTCATGTTGAGATATGTCCAGCTACACCCTAGGTTTTGGGAGGATTTCCCTAGGGGGCATGTTCCTATAGGAGAATTTGGTGAAAAGCTAAATAAGGGGCCTTGGCCTCCCCTGGGCATGCTACAGTTTGAGACTTAAACGGAATGGAGTGGCGGGACCCCACATATCAAGGATAACACATACCTGTACTTAATCAGATAAAAAACGAGTGTGGCTCTTCATAGTCCACGACTGCATAAGAGCCTACGAAAAATAATGAATAATAATAATAATAATAATAATGTCAAGGCCAAGCTCAAAGTTACTTTCGTCTGAATAGGACACTTTTTTGTGCTTAGGTTTTGGCCATTTCACGACTCGGCGGCTGAATTGAACACGTTTTCTTTTATGTACCGGTTTTAGAAATGGTTTCTTGCGAGGGCGGAAGGCATAGATCTCGTTCTTCTTAAGTGTTTCGCGTACGGTATTCAGGGATACCTTGACACCCGGCTTGCAAGACACTTGAGGGTATCGGTCGGTTGGTTGAAGATGTGCCGCTTGAGACTCCGGACGCCCCTTGCTGAGATCTTAGGGGTCCTCCCAGGCCGTTTTCTCGGCGGAGAATCCGTTACTGGGTGAGCTTCACGGCGAATAATAGCGCCTATGGTAGAGCGGGGTATTTGCAAACGAATAGAGATAGCTCCGAACGATGAATCCTCGGCGTACAGAGCAACTATGACCTCAATTCTTTCACGAGGATATTCTCGGCGATCTGTTTTAGGTAGGGATGGCATTTTGACTGTGTGCGATCCATGGTTGACAAGCGAGAGAAATTTCTGTAGGACTACATATGCGGGGTTACTGCAAGCCAAGCTATCTGACTAGTTAATCACTTCCTGGAGGTGGCTGTACTCCTCGTCCTCCTCATCAGAGGACACCACGACCTCAAACTCCTCCTCGTCCGCCTCTTCTGGCTCCTCGAGGATATCATCTTCCTGCAGGGGTGGCTGCAGGTCGGCCAGGAACTCGCCCATCTGTTGCTGAGCACCCTCAGCGTCCATTCCGGCAGCTTTGGGCTGGCGGAACCCCTCTCTCTTCACCTGGTTCTTTAGGGCATCCATCATCACCCTATATCGGGCGATCATCTGAGCGGCAACGGGGTGTGCAGGAACGTCTGCTTTAACCTAGATACGCACAAGACCGTTACCAAAATCCGTTACTTTTCGAAGGAACCGACCAGAAGGCTCAGAATGACCGTATAGGCTCATGTCCGTTACCAAAATCCGTTACTTTAACATATCCTCTTGCTGGCTCTCTCCTCCTCCGCCTCGGCCATCAGCTCGGCCTGGGCCTCGCTCTCCTCCTCCCTCTCCTTCTCCTGCTCCACGAGCTGCCTCCCCTCGTGGTATTCTTTTGACCTTCCCTGGTCAAAACGTTTCTGCATGAGGGCCTCATAGGCGGCATCCTCAATGAGCTCGCGCTCCTCTTCTGTTGCTGCAAGCCTGGTATGCTATATTAGCATATCATGATGAACGCGTGTTGTTGATCTACACATACCACTCTGGTGACTTGCGAAGACCTTTTCTCTGGTCCCACCAGGCCTTTTTGTCCGCCTCACCGGCACGAAAGATATCGGCAGCAATGCCCTTCATTGTCGCTGTATGTTCTCTTGCGAGAACGCGCTTTCGCGATTGGGAGAGGTCTTTGGGCGCCATCGCTATGTTGGTATGCGATGATGGGGATGCGATGGCTGAGGATGAAAGGATGATATCACTGAGTCGATATATTGATATTGTTTACCTAGGCGACGTTGTTTACATACGCGTCAATATCTATGATAGCTATTAATGGAAGATACCGGTTGCTATGGAGTATAAGTTTTCGAATAACAACAATATCAAGACGCGCGCTTGATAATATCTTCTGATCTTTTCTCTCTCTTCCCTTTCTCTTCTTCTCTTTCTTTCCTCAGCGCAGAAACGAATTATCTCCCTGCTGGTTGCTTTTGCTCGTCTGCGCTCTGCTCCGTGCCCGTTTCGACTCGTTTTTATCCTCTCTTGCTCCCTCCCCCCCTTTTTTTCTTTATTTTAGCGTTTAAGTGCCTAGTGTGGCCCCCTGTGTGCCGATAATGGCCAGGGTGAAGAGAGTGGCGGCGGAGACGAAGGCAATGGGGCCTTACAAACCCCGAGCCTTTCGTCAGTGGAAGGCCGACCACGAGAAGTGGGGGAAGAAGAAGCGGGTGTGGCGGGCGGCCAACCCGACTTTAGAGTGGGCGGTCTTCTTAAGGAAGAACCCAGAGCCGGTAAAGCCGGTAGACAGGGTGAAAGGGGGAGCGAGTAAGTATACCCCTCAAAACCCTAAAAGTAACGGATTTAGGTAACGGACATGTGCTGATATCGCCATTCTAGGAGCTCTGAGGGAAATTAAACATTTCCAGAAGGCGATCGCGCCGATTCTCCCCGCCGCCCCCTTCCAGAGACTTGTGCGGGAGATATCCCAATCGGTTGATGGAGGGAACGACTTGCGCTGGCAACGTACTGCCATTTAAGCTCTGCAGTTGGCTGCCGAGACAACTTTGGTCACTCTTTTTGGGTGTATGTTATATCATTCTTACGTTCATATGAATCATGATGGTTGGCGATTAAGTACTCACTATGAATAGGTTCCGTGATGATGTGTGCCCATAGGCAGCGCGTCACGATCAACAGCAAGGACGTTGATCTTGTTCTTGGGGTTGCGGCTGTTTTGGGCTGCAAGTACTTTGGTGGCGCCAGCGATGGTGCTCACCCCAGAACCAAGGCCTTAGCCGCAAACCCGGTGCTCCGACCTGGCGCTGCCGCTGCTGCTGCTGCTGCTGGTGAGGCCCCCGTGGTGCTCCCAAGGCCCCCCCCTTGCTCTCCGCCCCGCCCCTCCCTCCACCCCCGCCAATGCCGCCAATCGTGCTGCGGTTGTGTTGCGTCGTGGGAGCCGTTCGGCTGCTTCTGCGCGTGCGCAGATTGCTGCGTCGCCTGCTGGTCGCCTTCGGGCACCAAGAAGAATTGTTGTTCCGGCTCCTCTTGAGGAGGAAGAAGAGGACGAGTTGGCGTGATGCCGTTTTTATGCTGTGTCGTGGCTTCGGCCAAAAAAGGACTAGCTTATGGGCCACTAGGGCCGGAAATTGAAAACTCTACTCTGTCGTGCCAAGATTCCCAACAGTAACGGATTTTAGTAACGGACATGTGTGTAAACTGCGATTCTGAGCACTCTACGCCAAAATTCGAAAAGTAACGGATTTTGGTAACGGACATGTGCGAATTTGAGCATTTTGAGCATCGTACGCTATTATTGGCAATAGGGACCGGGACCACCAATTCGCAACTGGGACCAGTACAGGGACCCGGTCAACGGCCTTGGGACCGGTTCTTACAGCGAAGCAATGGGATGAGGACGGGACGGGGAATAGCTTCGTGTCGCTGACAGGGATGGACCCCAACAGAAACCGGGACCGGGACAACCAGATCAGCAAACCGGTCTCCCTTCCCGGCCCCGGAAGCCAGTCTAGTCCGAATGTAGCCGGTGAGGTGATCGTCCGGAAGAAGTTCACTACCACATGGAGTTTCAACATTGAATAACGCCAGGGGTATCGAAGCCTTCGACATCCATGTCTTAGCTCTCCGGTCTAGCTTCGTGCTCGCAGTAATCCCATCAGCAATCGGGTCATTGATGAAGAAGTGATCGAAGGGGGTTCCTTGAACACGTTCTTTGGAAGGATTGTAAACGAAAGCTTGGTAGGTGACGTTGTTGGGGTTGATTTCGAAATCGAGGTAGGTTTGCGGAACCAGGGCACCGGCAGAGATAAAGGCTTCCATGACAGAGTACTGCCAGATATCGTTGTTGATGCCTTGCTTGGGATCGTAGTGGAAGTGGGTCTCGTCGAAGGCTTTGAAACTCAATTTGATTGCGGCGTCGGTGTAGCAGAGGTCGACCTTGGTAAGAGGGAAGGCCTTCTGGTCCGGAACAGTTTGACTGAACTCCGCGGTGGCCATTTGAGGGCACTTTGGACGGCGAAGGGTGGGAACCGTTTCGCGGTGGTAGGCACGGCTGGTGAAGCTGGGACAGCGGTCGTTGCTGCCAGTAAGCAGCCGAGACCGTTGGTTAGATGCATCGTGGCTGGCCGTCAATTCGGAGAACTCAAGCGAAAGGATTGTCCGATGCTGAAGAAAGGGAAACTAAGTGGCCAGAGTGCAGCTTCCTCGTTTGACTGCGGGTTAAGAGCTGGTATAGATTTGCAAACTTGACAGTCCTACCTACACCCTTTTATAGACCTCAAAAAGCCGTAGCCCCCCCACCGCACACCAACTCGAATGCCACCGTCGGACTTTCAAACACAATGCAGCACGGGCGAGTAGTATGCCTCCGAAGATTTCAGAGATTCTAGAACGGCAGGGTATCATGCTTGGTGTTACTGCATCACGCCGCCGGAATCCAGAGCTCGTGGAGGGATTAACGGGGCTCGTGCGGTCATCCCAAGACATCGGCGACCTTCTGGTCGTACCGTCATGGTACAGTACCTTTCGTCGTGCTCATGGCAACTGTGCTGGCCTTCAGCCCGGGTTCGAGCTGCATCAATGGCGCGAGGATGTCAAGCTACAGTCCAACGTCTGGCCTAGAGTTCGCGCCATCCTTTGGATTGTCGCTCGACCAGGCATGACTGTACAGTACACTCCCATGTTCGCGGCGAGTATTAGATGTCCGTTCTCCAACGGCATGGGACAGCTGGTCTTGTTTGATATTCCAGAACCATAATCGACATGGTTAGTCTCAATGAAATCGCTCGAATCGCTGGACTTGTTGTCAAGTACTGTTGGGTACTCCACGAGAATCAACGGGAAAATGCCGCATGACTGCAGAAAGAAGCGAACGATTGGTCAAGGACCAGGGCCCAGCTCGAGATCCACGAGAATCGCACAAAGGACAGCCCTGAGATCTTTCATCCAAGGTACTGGGTATGTAGTGTAGAGTGACAGTAGCAGTAGCGGTGCCTCATTGTGGGCATGAAAGCCGACGAGCTAAGTAAACAAAAGGAACCGAGTCTTGCACCTGTATCACCTTGTGCCTGAATCAAAACAAAAGCTGGTGCTCTGCTCTTTGACCGCAGTACATAGACTTGTGCAGTCAAATTCAACGAGGTTCCAAGGAGGTTGGTGGAACTCGGTCGCCGTTAATCCGGGCGCGTCCAACCGCGTCGGGGAGTGGGGGCAGTTAATTTAGCGCCTTTTATAATAGCTCCGGGACACCCCGTAAGCCGGCACCACCTCTTTGAAGCTTCACGACGACAATTGATGCCAATGGAAGGTAGCAGGAACTCATGGTGGTGAAGGGATGGGATTTGTACAGTACATCGAGACCTCGGAGCATCCTTTGCCGGCAAAGACAAATAATAATGCAGATGATCATTCCTACCTTTGAGCATCAAAATTGCAATTCAGAATGCTAAGTACCAAGCCCAGTGCCAAATTGCCAATCAGGCTTTCAGCAGGACTAACTACTAACTAGCGCAGTGGTAGCGACCGCCATTCAACTTGAAACTGGAGCATAAATGATTTGACACCGCTAGACGGCTATTGAACGACGCGGAGCTTCAATGATGTAGGGTATATTGGTCGAGCCATCATGGGCGAGGGCACCTAACGACGAGTAGTCGTCAAGCGCTTGGTCGATGACTTCTGCTAGCCCGGACGCATGCAGGATTCGGCAAATAATAAAGTGCGTTTCAAACAAAAAGGGGTCCGGTAGCGGCGTGTTTGTCGCCGCATGCAGGTCGACGGTGGTGCCATGTGGAATGGTCTCAAGCCCCACAATGATATGGGAGCGCCAGCGATGTACTCTATAGTTGTTCCCGGCCTGCAGGGAAAATGAATCGTTAGGGCTCGTCGAAGAGAGATGGTGATTGATCGTCTTACCACTGGTTCCAGAGCTAGGTTAAGTGCTCCAAATTCGAAGTGAAGAGTTGAAGTCCCAGTAAACAAGTTAGTTGGCTGATTGATGTTCTGTAGACGGTCAGCGAGTCGAGTCTTAAGCCCAGGGAACATCTTGCAAAGCAAGTTCCAAGTACGAGCAGTGTTCCGCCTCTGTTTTTGAGTATACGTCAGTTATGTGCCTAGTTAGAGTAATAACAGCAGGCTTGAATCACAACGTACATCATGATCAGTGTCTCCGTAATGAGCTAATGCCATTGGGATAATATGGCAAGTCTGGGTTGGAGCTTGACGTGAGTTCGGTGTGAGCAAACGTTGTGGCGCTTTCAGGCTCCAAATCTTGGTAATTGCGCATCTATATGAATCGCGTGGCAAGCAGATACCTTCAAGGGCTCTGGTTGAATGACGGGATTGTGATGGCGAAATAGCCTTGGCGTCCTCATCGACCTCTTCTTCGACATAGGCCAAAGGTGACGGAGTTGGTGCGGGTGTTTTGCCCCCTGTAGCTTTGACTACGACATTGAGTGACAGAGTGAGTAGTTGATTCGGCCGCTTGTGGGGTGTGGGGACCCTTACATGGTGTAAAGACCGAAGTGACATAACTAGATGCCAGTCCTTGCAGAGCATTGTCGTCGGGGCATTGATTGATCTGATCGATGATTTCGTAAACACCAGGAGGCTTTAAGTTGTCTAGCATTGCAGCTAAAATGCGACGCGGGTCTTTCAAGCCAGTGATCGGGAGGTTCTGAAGTCGCTGTCTAGCCGAAGCCGCCGGATCATGAGTAGAAGTCATGATTGCTCGAAGACGATGACGAATGAGAACTCTAGATGATGACTGCTTCCAAGGAGAGAGAGAGAGGGAGGGGGACGGGAAGCCCTGTTTTCCACTTCCTATGGTCGTATGTGCCTGTTATAAATGATATCAAGATTATATACAGCTCCTTTCTTTTCCAGCTTTGTCGTGGGCGCGCAGGAAGCTCGGTAGAGCTAAGGCGTTAAACTCTAAGCGTTTTGCCGCCCTATCCTGGATTATTCTTAGTTTATCGTCCGAAAATCATGTTGCGCTCAAGCTAGATCGTGCACCTTTTTGTATCACTCAAAGCAAGTCTTCAGGCTCCGAAACTTCCTCAACAGCCTTCTGGATCGCAATCAAAAATATCCCCAATATAAACACAGTAACCACCAGCGTCGCCGCACCCACTACAACTCCCTGCACCGAATATCCAGATGATCCACGGCTCCCCTGTGTCCGCCGACTGTCGTGGTTTAACATAATTTCCGCGGCCTGGAAAGTCTGGTATTGAATGCCATGCTGCTCATGGCCCCAAGGTAGCCCCGACGGGTCAAGCCCGGTTGGCGGATCGGGGCACGGAGCCGGAGGATGCTGCTACCGGTAAACAAAAAGAGCGCCAAAAATATATAGACGAAAAAACAAACGAGGTATTTCCCGAAGTTGCGGAAGTGCCATCTCATCTCGCGAGTCATGGATGGGAGTGATCATTATCATTCGAGGATGTATTGTAGGGTGCAAGATGGATGCGTAATCCGTGATTAGGGAGCAATGAACTAGCATGAGACGCCGGGATTGGGAGGAATTTTTCCGCTTCCTTATCGAGCGGCGTGCATGGGGATATTACTTGCAAGGCCTCAATAGGAAGTCAACTTACATGCGCAGCGTCATCCATCGAGTCCGACGACTCGCCGAAACAACAAGGGGCGTTCCCTTATTCACTCGCCCAGAGAGTCGGTGAGTTGTGCCACGAACCCTCACTTAGACAGCAACTAATTACAGTATTTGGCCGGGTTGGAATAATTAATCCAAAAAGACGAACAAGAAAAGACCAGGAACTCGGGATAGTATCTGCAGCGCACTTTGCAAGTGTTGTGCGGGAATGAGAAAAGCGGAACGTAGCAAAAGACAACACCGCATATATCCATAACACCACCGCGCGGCTGAATTATCCCGGCCCGCGCTGGTCAGGCTGCATGATTCCGCTCCCGCGCGGGTCCCCTGATTAGCGTTCTTCGGGGACTGCCAGACAAATAATCCATGCTTGCCTGTATGTAACGGTCTGTATCAACATTATTTCCAGGTATTGGAACCCCTGCAGCAGCGTTTCCCAGCCGTTTTCATGCTGATGATATCCGTGCGCTGGTTGTTGTTGTTTACAAGAAGTAACTAGCCAAGAATGGGTCCATGGCCTATGAGAAATACCGCCGACACTGACAGCGGCTGGTGGTGTTGACATCCAAACTCTAGAATGGAAACGTAAGCTGCGCACGTTAATGAGACTGTTTGATATAAACGGACGGGAAGTAATAGTAATTATCGGTGATTTATCTGTTGAAGACGAAGCTCCGAGATGACAAATGGGGAATGTTCAGATATATACACTCATCACACGGCACAAAATAGATCCATCATCCAGTCAGCAGATACAAGACGCTGTCGCTTTTAGATTGTCTCCCGTGCCTGTTGATACCTGAGATTCCACACAAGACGCCTTAAGAGCCGCATAATCAGATTGGGTATAGAATTAAACATCACTCGCTACATTGTGGCTCGCATGCCAGATGGCTAAACACTTATTAACTTTCGACAGTGGAAACAAAGACATCATGGAGAGTTTTGAAAGAAGATACTAAAGTAGGTCATGTCCGTCTCTCGGTGTAAGGAGACTGCCGTCCGTGTTTTCATCGACTGCTTTCGTTTCTTGCGTCTTGCATATTAAGATCATGAACATCATATGGCATCGACGACGACACAGTGCCCGCGTTGCTCATGGTCGCGTCAACAGTGTTCGTTGTGGAATGGGTGATTGAAAAGGCACTCCGTGCCATTGTGGAGGTGGGACTCATAGTGTCGGAGAACGAGTGTTCAGTAAATTCCTCTTCAGGCGGTGAGAATGACCAGACCTAGATACGTAGGCCCTTTGTTAGAACACTGACCATCAACTGCATCGGAATTGCGTACTACTTACCTCCATAACAGTACGAGCACCTCGAGTCGCCATTATAACGGCCCTTTCTTCCTCAAACGCAACACGCCAAATCGCCTCCGCCGGCTGACTGAGTTCGCGTACCAACTGCCCCGTCGCCAGATCCCAGATTTTGACACGACCGTCGCTTCCACCGCTAACGATTCTGTTCTCGTCAAATTGTAGACTCGTGATACTATTATCGTGCGCCGCAAGTCGATGGATGGGTGCCATACGCTGCAGGGACCAAACGCGGATAGATCCATCAGAGCCACCGGTGACGAGTGTATCCCCGCTCATCTGTAGTTGGCCGACAAGAGAAGTGTGTCCTTGCAGGATAGCATGGCATTGTCCAGTATGCGGATCCCATATCCTGACGCTAGTATCCAGACTGCCAGTGGCGACCCGCCGGCCATCAAAGGCGATCGCGTAGATCTGGCTAAAATGCCCTGCAAGGGATCTTAGGCATCGACCTTCTGATATACTCCAAACCTTGGCCGTTGTGTCGTAGCTACCCGAAACAACAAGATCTCCGTGTATTTCTAAACATCTCACACTGGCTTGGTGGCCAACTAGAACACCTTTACACACTCCGGCCGCGAGATCCCATATCCTCAGTGTCGCATCTCGGGATCCAGAGATCGCTGTGTTTCGATCCGACATCTTCAGGCATCGTACAGTAGACGTGTGACCACGGAGTCTGTGTATACTCTCACTAAACCAAGGGATTCATCAGCAAAGCGTAAACTCATCAAGGCCGTTCTCGAGGCTCACTTACCCGGTCGACATATCCCAAACCCGAACATCGCGATCACAACCACCACTGACCAAGAGATCGTCCCATGGAATCATGGCCCAGACGCCCATAACGTGGCCTTGCAACGTTTTCTGCGGTTCACCAGCGGTGTTGAAGATGTGTATCTTGGCATTATCCAACGCAACAATGATGTACTTTGGCGTCAAATGAAGACTCGTAACCACTCCGTGATCCGGGGTTATATACTGTGTCTTAAGTTGCCCGCCTTTCCTCCACGCTGCTTCCACCATATACCGTTGCTTGAAATGGGATCGGTATGAAGTGGCCTTGCTTCTTAGTTTCCTGATCCGCGGTCTATCGTAGAGACCAGTCAATGACAGAACAGCTGACGCATTGCTGCTCATGGGATCCTGCATCGACCCATAAGCACTTTGCAACTGTTGTAGATCCCTCTTAAAATTAGAATTAAGTCCATAGAGGGATGATGCAGAGGAATATGGCTCGAATGGCTCTTCATATTCCTCCGATATCCTTCTGTAGGAGTGTTTGTCGCATAGGACCTTCCACGTCAAGTCATCATTCAAAAGGTCATGCCATCGCCTCGAAACCTGCGATGCCCTCGCAAGCGTCTTTGGGTCGTCGATAAATGCCAGAATCTAAAGGGGGAGCGATCAACCAGAGTCAGCATATCATCCAGGTTCGTAGAATATGACCACGTTGCTTACCCTCAGACACAACTCCGTCGGAAGATTTCTAAACGGATCCTTTCTCAGCTTCGGGCTGACAAACTGATGCACAAACCCCAGCAGCTGATTATCACACAGGTTCAACAGCTCCGTCAACACCGCCTCTCGCTCTGCCCGCCCCAGCAGGCTGAAATGCGACTTTGTCTCACGTAAGAAGAGATCTCCATCATCACTCAACTCGGCCTGCCAGCTATGCACCCGCTGATGCGGCGTTGGGCTGGGTGCCGGTGTAGGCGGGGACGGAGCGGACGGAGGCAGATTGTGGAGGAGTGGCACGGATTTATTAGGTGTGGAGAGGTGTTTGGAGCGATGTGCAGAGGAGGGCCGCATGCTGGCGGAATGTCTGGAGAGCGTAGGGGACTGGGGGATCGGAGAGGGAGTGCAGCGCCCGTCCTCGGCGGCGGCGTCTATCGCGGAGGTCGTACGTCGATGACCCGAACTCGTCGGGCCCGACTCGGGCACCATGTGATTCAAGTTGAACGTTGGGCTGTTCACTGATGGAACAACACCGGGAGAAAAAGGTCAAGGCAGTTCTGCTCCTTTATTGCCTTGAAACTCGATCGAATTTTGGGGAATTTATCCTCAGCTCGAGGGGGTTGTTGGGAAACGGACGGTGGGCGCAGTGAGCGATGGCGACTGGTGGACAGTTTTCGCCTCTTGGTGCAATCAGCAAACGAGTTGCTGTCAAGAACGCTCTACAGAACGTGAAGATGGCCAATCCGTCTGGAAACAGTGAAATGTCATGATATATTGGATGATGATGGATGCAAGAGGAGCAGGTTTCCTGTTGAGAAAGGCTTTTCACTCGGTCAAACAGCCTGACAGTGCAAGGGCCCAGCCGCAATTGGGAGACAACCTGCAGAACGACAACAGCCACTACAACTGAGGGGGGCGGGTTTAACAGTGAAACATAAAACAACCGGCCAGGAGACACCAGAGAGTGCTAGAATGTCAATCAAACCATGTTACTCTTCTGTTCAGAGAACATCTGGATGAATTATCCCATTACGACCGGCCCGTCAGGTCACTTGATGGTGGTGATGTTGGGTCGCATGATGATGCAGAATCGCCTTTTCTGCAGCGTGTAACAATCCCCACCACCACCACAGCACTGCGCTCAGCTTCTCAACCGTCTCAACCAAGGGGTGGCAGCCTCTCTTGAAAGCAGACATACCCGCCCCGTCCTTTTTGAGTCCTGTCATAATCTCATCCCCATCTGCCTCAGGTTATTTGTTTGCTTTCCAACCTAAGCATGAATCTGAAGAAGGTGATGTTGCTTGGTAACTCCTCGTTTGAAAGTGACTAATCCTTGTATGGTCATGAAGAAGAGCCAGATGCAGAGGCAGAATGGCGTGAGAGCATGCGGCAGCTGGAGCTTCCTGTGACATTCAACGGTGATAACCCCATTTGCCCGAAAGCCTATGGTCCGGAAGTGTGCATATTGAGGGTTGCTTGATTCGTCTTCGTAATTCAAGCGAGCCAGGATAATACGGTGCACCGTACACGGTGCTAATATCTTCTGTTGCTCCCGTTGAGGGATGCAGGGACTGGAAGCTCTCTGTGAGGGGTGAGTTGAATACAGAGATGGGTTCTCGGTGCTTCGAATTGCTCAAGATGAGCCTTGCACCGTGAATTACGAGATGCGAATCATTTGATGCATGCATATTAGCTCTGAGCTCTGTGATTAGCTGTTAAATCCCCAGCATGGGTTATCTATAATCATGTCAATACTCAGTAGATCTTGCGTAGATTGGTGGCCGTGCAGTACCAAAAAGTGAAGCAAGCCTTTGTGCCACAGGAATGTACTCCGTAGTCCCGCCATGTCGACGCCCAAAAGTCCATCAATCAGTGCTCGACTTATTCCTGGTTCAGAAAAATCCCTCTTTCCAAACTCCCCAGCCATGAAAGTTACTATACATGATGAATCTAAGCCGAGAATTAACTCGCGGAACAGACAAAGAACAGCCTGCTGTAGCACTCCAAGGTAAGTCTTCGCAAAACTTTGGCTTTAGGCGTGTCCTATTTGCAAAAACATTGGCAGGATCATTCCAATGATTGAGGCGATTAAATCTCTCATGCTTTTCTTTGAATGTTGTGATTCTCTCCCTTCTGCATATCCGTTTACGGCGGGCTCTCGTCTCATCCCTTCCATGATATTCTCCTGCATAGTGTGCATGGCAACATATCTAGGCGAAAATGTCAGTGATACCATCAATAAGATCCATCCATTAGCCATCACTCACAAAAAGGTGCCTGCAGAAAATAAAAGCAACATTCCAGTCCTCCATCGCGTAGCTTGTTCGTCACTCGCCTGGCCAGCCAGTACTGTATGCGCAACAAGCCAGGTCAAAAGAGCTCCAACGGGTGCCGCAAGACTAAACACTAAAAGGTGACCTCTAGCCGCTCGAATGGAGAGACCTTGCTTCAATAAAACGGAAGTCAAGCCAAAAGACGCCGGCGCCTTATGGACCATAATCGCGAGAAATATTATAAAGCTTAGACTCGTATTTGACGACGATGCACCGAGGGCAATCCCATCAGCTGCAGCATGTATCACCAACCCTGTAGTTGTCGCAAAACCCTGGGATTGTCTGGCCCCGTTGCCAAATTCGATGAGCCCCCCTCCTATTCGCGACGGAGAGCCTCCACGGCCAAGGGCAGAGGATAGATTATCCAAAGATATGTGATAGGGGCGGCTCTGTTGTTTTGTCGACGACGCCAGATGCTGAGGCAATTGATCCACCAAATACATCAAGATAAATCCACTCGTTAGCCCTACTCCGATCCAAGCATGAGGCGAGCGGCCCTTCTTTGGCTCTTTCGGCGCCTTCTCTCCGGTGTTTTCATGCTTGTTATCATTATTTCCCGGGTCCGCTTGGTGTTTGTCATTGTCGCTGGACGGCTTGTCGTCAGGGGTAGTAGAAGGGTTTTTGACTTTAGGAGGCGGCTCCGGTGCCGCATGGCTATCGTCTGGTTCGTCGCGAGGATATAATATGGGCAGCGGCGGATGATCCCATCGTACGTCAATCCCATGTGACACCACGTCTCTTCTATGTAGATGGCTATGTGAAGCACCCGTCGAGCTATAAAGCGTTTCGACGCCCTCAGGGATAATAACGATTAATGAGGTCCCAACCAAAACGCCCATCCCAAGGGCCGATATCAGTCGGAGCTGTGACGAGGAGAGCGTGAAGGAAAGCGGAAGTGAGCCCACAACGAAAGACCTAGACACGCCGACGACATGGCAGTCAGCATCAGTGCGGAAACAAAAGCCATTGCACTTCTTTGCAACTCACACAACTGCCATTAAAAAGCTCAAAACAAGCAATGTAAGGAGGCTACCCATGATTCGTGTTGTCTGTCTCAATAAAGCTGTGGATCGCAATTATTATTCCATTATAGACGTGTCAGCACCACACAGTCTCCGTCCGTCTTATTCTTATTCTCCGCGCATGCAGTTTTCTCTCGGGACCAGCCAATACGCCTTTGCCTGTAATAGTTTTCAAGTTGCGATTTGTGAGCCTCCGGTATGATTCTGTTCGTTAAATGGGTTTCCCATCAAATAATAGTCGCGGATGGGCACTTTCTTTTGGGCGCCAAGCAGCCGGCAGACTTTGCCAAGTGATGCAGTCATGTGATATCTTGGCTTCAGCCGGAACTAATGCCAAGCCCCAATCGGAACAATACATAACCCGTTCCGTTACAGTGCAGGCGCGGGCGGGGGCGTCTGAGAAGGTGGTACATAATGTACTCGCTGTTTGCATCTGAAAAGAACGCGTCGATGAAAAGTACAGAGTACATTATTATTGGTTGTGATATACCCATTGACGAATATTCACGTATTGTACAGATATCATATAGTTATGCTTCAGGAACTTGTGAGCTTCTGGAATTTTGTGGATTAAAAGGCGCCATATTTATTGAAACTTGCGTGGAACCACATCCGCGAGTATCCTGCAGGTAACTAGTTTCCTAGGCTTCTAAAAAAAGTCTAGCAATCTATCTGTACAGGGGGCTTCTAACAATGGCGATGATCAAGCATGCATCGGCATTCAGAGTCTCAGCGTGAAGAGCAGGAAAAGGATCTGGGAAGATCAAAGGTAACTAAGATTTTGCAGGCAACAATGAAAGATTTTCTTTGAGAGAACTGATCAGCATCTCATCTTCTGCCATTTTCTTTTCGTTAAAGGTTCCAAATTGCTGATACCACCAGGGGTGCTGGCTTTGATACGCCAGGAAATCTCCCTCGTAGATTTCTATCTACCGAAACGTATCTTTACGACTTTGTGGTTCAACCCCGGAGTCGGGGGAGGGTCAGAATAAAATACCGGCGGGTTCGCATAAACCCTATTTCTTTTCCGGTAATACTGCGACCCATCTTTAGGGGGCTCAGGATCGCATTTCCTATTTCGCTACGGGTCCAGAGAACAACTCTTGCGAAGAATTTTATGTACATTCATAATACATACATATGGAGTACAGATCAGGTATTTTCGACCAGGGCAAAGCAGCCGTGAGCGTTTATTACAATAAAGCTAAAAAATTAAAGCCGTCTATTCAGTCAACTTTCATGTTATCCACAGAAATAACCTCGTCCACAGACCCTGATCCACTATCGCATGCTTCACGGCATCGTCTCATGAGAACCTCTGCAGCGGGGGCGTTTGCTACAAAGTCCTTGATGGGCTGCACGGGGAACAGGTAGTGTAGCCCACAGTACAGCGACGCACTGATAGCAAATCCGGACAGGAAGCAGATTTGATAGAGGTGCACCAGACCAATTGGCACGCTCACATTCTCATTGACTCCAGCAATGAAGCCTGGGAGCGAGGGAACGGTGCCGCAAACCCACTAGCAAGAATATTGTCAGATTTCCCGTCTCGCTGTATACTAGGCAAGGAAGATCCAAGGGGTGTACTTACAGCAACAGCTGCACGCCAGTCAACTCCCATAGTGCACCAATAGATACTTGAGCGACTTCCAGTATAGAGATCGTCGACCTTGATCTTGCGTTTGTTGACCACAAACCATGAGGAGATCATAAGGCCAGTCATGGGCCCGAGGAACACGGCGTAACTGCTCAAAACACTGAGGAAGATGGTTGCCGTCGACACAAGCTTCCATGGATTACATGCGATGGACAAAAGAACGGTTAAGTAAGCGCCACGGCGAATGTTGATATACTTGGGGAAGGTCGCAGCTAAATCGAACCCTACATGCGAAAGGCGCGTAAGTAGAAGTTTGCAAAAGTCCGGATGGTGGGGATCACTGACCTCCTGAGAGCGCATTTCCTGGTACGTTAACACCCATTTGAGAAATCACAAGAGCGAAACCTGCAAAGAACGCAGCGGCCCTGGAGCGGGAACCTCCGTGTGTGATAATCGCGAGGCAGAGTTGCGGTAGACTCCAAAGAGGTTCGCCATAACGGTTCTGTGTCGCCGCCGTGACAAGGACACCAATGACAGAGCAGACGATACCGCAAATCGGAAAGCTGATTGCCTGACCGAGAATGGCATCTCGCGGCTTTTGCGCGAATCTTGCATAGTCGTTCTGGTTCAGGATTCCTGCCGAGATACCACCGATCGTGCTGATAATTCCAAACGCCACTGTCCAGCCCAGCTCGCTTTGGGGAATAGTAGTTGAGCCGCGGGTAATGGTGCTTCCAAACCCTTCTGGTCCCATGGTGGAGAGGGCCCAAATCAGGAGAACAAACTCAAAGATAAGGATAACGGAACCAGAGATGTGGAAAAAGGACCGCAACTTATGCGGTCTAATATAAACAACCGGCAGTGAAATCACCATGAAGATGGCATACGAGAGAAACTCGGCACTTGTTATGCCGGTAGATGCAGCCATATGGTTGGGAATGCGGACTTCAAGCGAAGGCCAAATGGCAGTGAGGCACACATAGACACACTGACCTCCGACATAGGCTTGGAATCCATACCTGGCAGGAAGTCATGATATCGTTAGACATCTGTGATCAATTTCAGGGGCGCATTTGGGGTTCTTACCAGACTAGAAAGGTTCAAATTCGTCAGTAAAAGAGGAAACAACGTGAGCATCCGGGGGACCAATCTCAACTCACCAACAGAAAGTAGGATTCGGTTCCAGATAACAAACTGGCTCCCATATAAACCCCAGACATAGCGATTCACGACCGGAAAACCGAGGTTATAGTAGGCACCCGGGAGAGAGTTCAGCACGACAAATATCGCAGCAAGAGAGTTCCCAATAACGATTGAGATAATAGCTTGCCACCAAGTCAGACCAAGAGAGATGAGCGAACTGCCGGCCATATATGTCGAGATGTTGGAATTGACCAATATCCAGTAGTTCGTAAAGGTCCAGGACGTCCAGGTGCGCCTCCCGGCCTCAATGGGCTTGATGTCGTTGTTGATCCATCGATCTGGTGGAGTTCCTCCTTCGTGCTCGACCTCAAACTTCTGCAGGAGCTTCGACACCATACTCGGGCTGAGGGTTCTGTAGTATTTCTGATGCAAAGAATTGACGGGCACAGACAAGCTTGATGGGAGGAGAAAAGGGAATAATATAGCTCCCCGGATTCAACAGCCACAACCAACACCACTCCACAACAATTGGTTCCGATACCGTCTGCCCATCCCTGACTTAAAAATTCAGCCCCCAGAACCGACTAAAACCACGAGGTCTGTACGAACTAAGTGCTGTTACTAGCGAATACCGTTTCAATCTGGTCTGAGACCGGGGAGGCCTGTCATAAACGGACGATAGAGCCATGAGTCAAAGCAGCTTTTTTCGGCGCGGGTCGAACCAAGCTAAGGTTGGAAGTTTTGACGTTTGTTGCAGCGAGACGGCGTCTGGGCGCGGCGCTGCGGTGGCGTATGGGGAAGACGAAGCTTATCCCGAGGAAGACAAAGGATAATTCCATGCCGACAGGACGGTTCGGGCCACGGGGAATATCGTTTATGCTGCGAACCGGCCGACGCAACGATTCTTCTGGCTTGACCGGTGGAGCGCAACACATGATTGTCCGAGGCGTGTGTGGAAGGACCCAGAGGCCGTGATTCGGAGTGTCTTGCCTCCTATTGGCACAACCAACAAGGCAATCGCCTTTCCACGCGAGAACAGCGGATATCCGATAAGCACTTCCCCATACGGAGATCTGACTGACTCTCGGGCTCGCACAACCGCGCAAACCACACGTAAAGCTCTCGCATCGAACGCGTGGGACGGCGAGCTCGACTGCACCCTTGATCCCCATGGCCCAATAATGCCCCACGGGTAATGAAGGAACGACGAGGGGACGGGGTCACAGCCCCGTGTTCCGTTGTCGGTTTGTGGTAGAAATACAGCTGCCCGCCCGCCCGGCGATATAAATTGCTCAACCACTCGCCCAAAGGCCAAGCACGAGCCCGAGATTCGCAGTGAGAGAGCGAGTACGTAACAGTTTCTTAAAAAGGCGCAAAAACCGCCGCTCCTCCAAGGTTGGGATTAAAGCAGGCTGACCGTTTGTCCAGATTGACCACGAACTACGACCAAATACCCCCTCTCAAGACACAAAGCTATATTGGCAAGTGTGACAGCAGTCGATTAAGCACGATGTATCGCATCGGCGTGGATGTCGGTGGTACGAACACCGATGCAGCCATTTTGGACATCAGGGCGGCCGAGTCTGAGTCTCGAGGCGTTTTGGCATCAAGCAAGTCTCCCACCACCCCAGATGTAACGAGCGGCATCAAAGCTGTCGTCGAAAGCGTCCTCAAGAAGTCTGCCGTCAACACCAAGGATATCCTCAGTGTCGCCATTGGTACCACTCACTTCGTCAATGCAGTCGTTGAGGCGGATGCACGACGACTCAGCAAGGTTGCTGTGGTCAGACTGTGCGGACCGTTCACCCGTCAGGTATTTTCAAGATCCTCAAAATCATATAACTCAGAGTTTCTTGATGCTGACCGGAAAACCAGGTTCCTCCCTTCACGGATTTCCCTCCGGCCCTGAAAAAGATTACAGCAGGTCCAGTATTCTATCTGGATGGCGGTATGGAATCCCTCTTATGCAACCTATTCCTTCGTGAAGGGACTGTAAACTGACTGGGACTGTATAGGCCTGGAGATTGATGGGCGTGAGATTACCGCCTTGAACCCAGAACAAATCAAAGCTACAGTGGCCAGCATCCGTGAAGCCGGCGTCACAATGGTCGCCCTCGTCGGTGTATTCTCTCCATTAGATCACGAGGGTGTTAACGAAGAAGCCTGCAAGAGGCTGATGCTTGAACTGGACCCCTCGCTTTCTATCGTCTGTTCCCACGCCATCGGCGGTGTCGGTCTGCTTGAGCGAGAAAACGCCACGATATTGAATGCCTCTATTCTCAGACTGGCAAGAAAAACAGTGCGCGCTTTCTGCAAAGCCATGTCTGATCTCCATCTTTCCTGTCAGCTATATCTCACACAAAACGACGGCACCCTCACCGATGCCGCGGCCGCGTCTGAGTTTCCCATCAAGACCTTTGCAAGCGGACCCACAAACAGTATGACTGGCGCTGCCTTTCTGGCAGGACTTGATAGAAAAGGATCCAATCCATCTTCTGAACGCCAAGTCCTCGTCATCGACGTCGGCGGGACTACATCTGACGTTTGTGCGCTGCTTCCTTCTGGATTCCCTCGCCAAGCGTCCAATTTCGTTGAAGTTGGAGGTGTGAGAACCGCGTTCTCAATGCCAGAGGTGCTCTCCGTTGGGCTTGGTGGAGGCAGCATCGTCCGCCATGACAAGGCTACGGGCCATGTGAGCGTTGGCCCAGACTCTGTGGGTCACTATCTCACCAGCAAAGCCATGGTCTTTGGAGGAGAGGTCATGACATCTACCGATATTGTGGTCGCATCAGGATCTCAAGATATCGGTGACTCCACCAAGGTTTCCACAATCCCACAGGAGGTCGTCGCCGAAGCCCGTAAATGCATTAAGAAAATCTTGGAACGCGCAGTCGAAGGCATGAAAGTGTCTGCACTTCCCATCACCGCTCTCCTTGTCGGTGGTGGGTCGATCGTCTACATGGACGCGCTTGAGGGGGTTGAGGAATGCGTTATCCCTCCTCACCACGACTCAGCGAACGCAGTCGGTGCCGCCATCGCAAAGGTTGCAGGTACCATCGATGTGATTGAAATTCTGGCCCACAGAAACGAGAGGGAAGTGGTGAAGGCAGCTGAGAAAAAGGCGATAGAGGCAGCTGTTGCACGTGGTGCCGACCGAAATGATGTTAAAATTGCGGAGATCGAGAAACTGCCCCTCCAGTATGTCCAGAATAAGGCTACCAGAATCCTAGTGAAGGCCGTCGGGAAGCTCAGAATACCAGAGGAGGGTTCCGTGGTCAACAGTGCATTGGATCTTTTCGCAGATGAAGAGGAAGCTGAGGAAGAAGCACCCAAAGCCGCAGCCTCAGAAGACACGGCGCTATCCGGAGTCAAGCACTCAATTCACATTGACATCCCAGCCTACAAACCAGACGTGAGAAATGGCGTCTGGTACCTCAGTGCTGTTGATCTCGAGTTCATCGCTTCAGGTACTGGAGTTTTGGGTACTGGTGGTGGTGGTCCTTCTTATCTTCAATACCTGGTTTCCCTTGAAACTTTGAAAGACAATCCTCCTGAAAGGATGCGCATTATTTCGCCCCAGAAGTTGGCTGATTCTGACGTTTGTGTTTTTGCTTCCTGGTACGGGGCTCCCAGCGTGTCTGGAGAGCGTATTCCCTCAGGGCCTGAGCTGTACAAATCCATCGAAGTGTCGATGAAATTGTCAAACCACACACATATGGAGGCCATCATCGCAGACGAAATTGGCGGCGGCAATGGAATGGCGTCTTTCGCTTCTGGCGTGTATTATGATATTCCCGTGCTCGATGGTGATTTAATGGGACGCGCTTATCCAACGATGGAGCATGGTACGTTAAAAAAGGGAGCGCGATCTGTTGTCCTAACCGCTAATACTGTCGTCGTTAGGAACACCCTATGTTTATGGCCACGATATCACTCCATGCACACTCGCTGATGCGAAGGGCAATGTTGCTGTCGTCATGGTAAGTGATCTCGTCAGTAAGAAGTGGCATGTTATTAACCCATGCTCGGGGTATAGGACGCCACATCTCATGCTAAAGTTGAGACGATGCTGCGAAGCCTCTGTGTCGAACTGGGCCTCAAGGTCTCCGTCTCAGCAACACCGCTGACTGGAGACGTGATCAAAAAATACGCCATCCCCAACACAGTCTCCCAGGCGTGGTACTTGGGAAGAGCCGTTCACATGGCTCGCCGTGCTAAGTCCGACACGATCAAAGCAATTGTGAGTCAAGAGGTGTATCCATTTGATATCTGAATGAAACTAATACTCGAAAAATCTAGTTTGACACCACTCCTGGTAAGCTCCTTTATACAGGAAAGATCATTGACGTGCGTCGGGACGTCAGCCGCGGCTACACCATGGGTCACTGCGTTCTCGCACCTCTCTCCAAAGACGAAATGGAGCCACAGCAATCATCCACAAGCGGCGCGTCGGGCTCATCCTCGCCCGCGAACGAGGAAGCCCGCCAGCTCATCATTCCCTTTCAGAATGAATACCTCTATGCCGCCTTCGTGGATGACGAGGAGAACCCAGAGAACCCGGCTAAGCAAGACATCATTTGCACGGTGCCCGATCTGATTTCCATTCTTGGCCAAGACGGAGAAGCAATTGGGTCGCAAGATTTGCGGTACGGACTCAAGGTCCGTGTGATCGGCATGCCGGCGCACCCTCTGTGGACCGGCGATGAGCGCGGTTTGCGCGTTGGTGGCCCCAAGGGCTTTGGGTTGGATATGGAGTGGAAGAGCATTGGTGCATATGAGGAGCCACGGAGCGTGATCGATGACTATAATGTAAATGTAAATGTTTAAAGTACTTGGCTTTGACGAAGAGATGGTCTAGTATCTGGATAGATATCGCTGGTTTTATAATTAATGTGTCTTCTTTCGGGCTCCGAGTAACTAAAACTAGCCGAGGCGAGCAAATAGATGGGAGGCACTTTGAGCCTTTTCAAGGGACAAACTTGTGTTGCTTAGTTTGTCTAGTTATTACAGAGTCTAGAGGTCGTGGTAGGACACCGAGTGCAACCTGTCAATGCCCGTTACAGGTTACACAATGGCACGGATACTCTACTACGCCGGAATGCTTATTATTGCTGTTGCGAGGTGGGACCCCAACAGTCGCACCGGCAAAGATTACGTCTAGTTATAGCTTGGGTTGTTTTGTGTCCCATATATTGGTAGTATAGCTCTCTAGGTCTTGCCATGCTGGGTTCTCCACAGCCATTGATAGCAGTCATCAGTACTAACCTTGTAGCTACGAAGCCAGCAATACTGCTAATTGCATGGCGTAGGAAGATAGTAACACATCCCTTTCGAGAAAAGGCGTTTCTCAGAAAGCTGGTAGCCAGTTATTTTGCATATATACTTGGCCAGCTTACCGTACCGCCGTGCAACGTTGGGCCTTCAGTCCTGTTTTAAATCCAGTGATATTAGTCTCGTCTATAAGATATAGTTATATAGCAGTTTAGTAGCCGATGCCCTTTTTGTAATGCAGTGCTAGAGCCACTCTTTTTGCATCGATGCGCTGACACTGAAGTTCCCGATCCGACGACCTAGACCGCTCATTTGTGATTGACAGTGCGATTGTCAACTATCTTGATCGATGCTAAATATCCGTGAGGGGTACACACTTGTCATTTCGCCCACAGGTGTTATGCATTGAAACGGCGGGATAGCCATCCTGTGATCATTACATTGTAATTTGTAAGCGTTTGCTATAAGCGTGGAGTAGAGTAACTATAACCACTAAGTTAGTAATAGCGAGTATTTGGTTATTTTATGACTCCGAAAATTAGAAAATCACGAACAGGCAGTTTTAATTAGCGAGTTTTCATGAAAGCAAATCAAAGAGCACAACAGCTCGCGATGGGGCTTGACGTTGGAACGACGCCCAGATAGAAGATGGGAAGTGCGGAGGAGTTGAGTCGAAGGGAGTAAAGTTAAACGCCAAAACCTTGTGCAAATCAAGCTTATTTTAGCGTCATTTCCGAACCGGCGGGGGCCATGTGGCTGTAGAAAACCACAATCTCTTTATTGATACTGGAGTTGAAACTAGACATCCTATAACCCATAATCATGCCTAATCCTCAACCTTATGATTCGAGCTGTATCCCCTCCTCCTTGTCGCCCGGTCTCTTTCCTTGTTGGATCTGTGGTTGTTCGGCAGTTTCCGGTCCCCCTTCTGGTTCCATATCATCCGGATATTCTTTGGACATTGCCTCCAATCCCTTGTCCAAAGCAAGGGCCTCTGCCCAGCTCATAGAGCCGCAGTCTACGGCCCGACGCAGTGCTTCGGCATGGATTTGACCGTCATTCTTGGACGTGGTGCCCCTGGCCGAGTGTACTGTACAATGATACGAAGTCCAAATAGCATAATTGGCGCTGGACCAATTCCTTGCAGATTCGGGGGTTCCGGGTTCTCAAGCTCGCCTTCTTCTGCTAGTAAGACCTGTTGCTGATCGAGAATGAACGTTCGGGGCTTGTTCGTCTATGACGGATCAATATATTTTTTCATGGAGTTCCCGCCCGAAATGATAAGTTCTATCGCACGCCTAACCAATCCTCCGTTCCCCGCCCATTCCTTAAAGCCATCTGGGTCAGTTATTGCCATCCAAGCAACCGAAAAGCCGGCCGACAATAGGGGCCCCGCCTCCGGGACAAAGTTGAGGGCTGTAGTAACGAGTGTTTCGATGAGATCGCGGATGAATGTATTTCGTGCAGGAATTGGTTCCCAAATCACATTCACCGCAAAATTGAAATTGATAAAGGTGAGAAAATCAATATTTTCCGCAGGTCAGTTACTCGGAGATTGTTTAAATGTGGTCGGAGTTACGCAAAACGACCAGCTTTTCTCTCCAAATGTCTGTGGAACGGAGTTTTTGGTGGCAAAGCAAGGAGCTTGATACATTCTGTAGACTATTGATTAGTGCTAGTCTTATTTACTTTATGTCATGCCATTAAACTTACCATAAGCGTCAATGCCTATAGACGCTCCGCGCCAATAGCCAGTCCAGTGCTCTGCTGTGAATGCATGCTGTCAAGTGCGGCCGCCACTTGGTGGTAAAAGTTGATCTGCACGTACGAGGAGAACTGCGGGAAACTCTCGTCGGGCCGATGTGACAAAGGTAGATAGATGGCTCTGATATAAATGAGAAACTAGGATCCGCAGTGTTAGTCTTGCGATTTCCACAGGGTATTTGAACGGGCTAAGCTTCGGTTTGTTACATCAACCCAAATCTACTTCTCTTTCTCATTAGGCATCGGACAGGGGTGCACCCAAACCTGTAAAGATTTGAAGGGTCAACAATCAATCTCGTCTGTTCATGTTGTTGACACTTACTATCTGAGCGCCTCCATTATGGTTTTTAAAGTCACCAATCTCGTTTCGTAGCGGGATAGTATGGATTTTCGAGATGTTATTATGCTCCCCAAGACTAACCGGCAACCGATCCTAGCGACCAAGCCGCCACTTGTAAAGGAGAGGGCGTGCCTTTCCATGGTGAGAAGTCGCCCGTAGATGCTTTCTATCACCAAGATCACTGCCGTTCCTCTTTTCAACGGCCTCACTACTAACCCGCTCAATAAGAAGATGTTTATAAAAGTCTCCAGCGTTGCTGGCATTCCATCTACCCAAGCGTAGGGAGTTTGTTTGGAAGAACACCTCGCCTTCTGGATGGGCGGAAGCCATGGTGGGAAAAAAGAGGTTGAAAGGACTAAACATATGAGTGGGTATAGAAGTGGTTTGAGGTCAGTAAATTACCAAATGTTTGTGAGGAAGTAAAAGAGTTTAAATAGTAAATCTTTTGTATTTGAGGAGTATTTTGTGTTGAAAGCACTGATGTATAACTCCGCATATACTGAAAGATATGTGTGGACGTTCGGACGTTCAAACCTGAACGTTTATTCCCTGTTAACTGCCACCCGGGATTTCAATGGGAGACGAGAGCACTCTGTGCTTTGAAGAATCCAGGATCAAGTGAACATGAATAGTTTCTTTCCAAAACTACCAGTCACTTGCAGGGCAGGCAGTTGATTCCCGGAATTCCGAATCCTGCTGTTGTAGAATCCATCGCCGCCTTCTGTTTCAAGTCAAGATTGTGGCTTCTGAAGTTCTTGGATTCCTCGTATCGTAATGGGGGAAAATGAGCCTGAATTTTTGCTTGTCAGACGCCGATTCTTCTGAACGTGGGGGTAATCTTCCCGTAACCAGGCTGGTACCAACCTTTGAAACCATTCTCTATGTTTCTTCCTAGACGCATAGGTAATATGAAGTCATTGCCATTCAGTTAACTGACTCCTAGCTATGATCTCAACAATTCAAATTTTATAAAGGCCACTCCTTATACCAATATATGTTTGGTGAGATCGTAATAGATTGAAAGGCCATATCCGGGGGTTGAAACCTATAATTACTATCCTATTAGTCCTCAGCAGACCGGGTTTTCCTGGAGCGGGGTTCCCACCGCAAAACATTGTTCATGTCGCACACATACAGTGTCTTAATATATGGAGAATTCTAGGTTAGCTAGGTACCTGCTTGTTGGCAGCTGCTTGCTTCACCTCAGTCATGAATTGCACAGAATGACCAGTGGCTGGCTGAGAACGACCCAGTTGATTCGGGGACGTCAACAGGTGACACCTCCAGTAGCACCGTGATGCATCCCAGTGTAAAGGTCTTGACCCGGAAATTTCCATTATTGGCCTTCGGTTGTGTAGTCCAAGGACTCATTTCTATGAAAACATGACTGTAAGTTCTTAAACATACAACTGGCAAGCAACAAATGCTGTTCTCTTCTCTCAAGAAACGAATGGAGAATGTAATACACAACTCAGCCTGATGAATGATGAAGGCAGATGTTAAAATCGTCTCTGAGGAGGTCGTTGGGATGGGCACACGGATAAGTCGTATACACCCTCGGTATTATATTACGCAGGCGGAACAAGAAACCTCTTGGTTGACCCAGGAAAACGCGGTAAATTACGGCTACATCTCGTAATAACCATACCAAAACACGTTTATACTATGCCCAATACGGCTAGCGCGTGATCCACGCGCATCGCAACGCGAAACTGCAATTCAATCATCGCGAATGAGGTCTGAGGCAAGTTCGAGAGCGCATTGCTTGACAGCCTGACCACCAAATCTCCTATCCTGCCCAATCAGTCACAATGGAGGACCAAGCTGCATGTAAGTATCACGCCATGTCAAATTTCATCAAAGACTTTGATCTAACAGCTTTTAGGGACCACCAGCGCGAATGACGCCGTTCAAGTTTCCATTGTCCAGCCTGATGGTGATGGCAAGCTCAACACTCTCTCCACGTTTTACCCTCAATACACGTATCCTATCTTCGGCGAAAGTGAAACAATATTCGGATATAAAGGGCTGATGGTTCAATTGCGGTTCACGGCGCACGATTTGAGATCTAATGTCCGTGTTACCTACGACGAGAAATTCAAGACGGTCAAGGACGTCGCCGCGCTGGATTTGAACGGCACTTTGAAGCAATTCTTGCCAGAGGGTACAGTGGTCGATCCTCAGCGAACTTTTCACGGCTTTTCGCGACTCCGTAGCTAATGGAAATAGACGCGTTTAGGTCTCTTCAAGATTTCGAGCAGTCAGTGACCAAGGACAAATCCGCAAAGAACTTCAAACCCCCAGGAAAGCTTGTCCATGCGTATACGAGGGGAAAACGCAACTATGAGATATGGGCCGGCTCTCTGGTCGATGCAGAGGTTCGAGAACTCTTGGATAAAATGCAGATCTTTGTCTCTCTCTTCATTGAAGCCGGCACTCCCATTGAAACAAACGATTTTGAGTGGACGTTGCAAAGATGGATGGTATACTTTGTGTGAGCCATATCTTCTTGAACGCGGCAATGATATGTAAACTAATTATCTTTAGCTATGAAAAGTTGGACGAACCTCTTACCCCAGATGCCTCTGTCTACTCCTTTGTTGGATACGCCACGACATATAGGTGGTACTTTTACGACAAATCGAGCGAAAAACATACGCTATCCAACGGCTCCTTTCCGCCTATAGAGACATTGAGCATGGCAGAGCTTCCGTCGCGCCTTCGTATCTCACAATTCCTTATCCTCCAACCCCACCAGTTAACCGGCCACGGAACCGAACTTTACAGAACCATCCAACGTGCATGCATTAACGACCCCACAGTCCACGAGCTGACCATTGAAGATCCCAACGAAGCCTTTGATGCGCTCCGCGACACAAACGATTACCATATGCTCCAACCCGTTTTCAAAGCCCACAACATCACAATCAATGCCGACCCGTGCCCAGCCACCCAAACCACTCCCCGCCGCCATCCCCGCTCTGTTCCTACATCACTTCTTCTCCCCGTCGACACGCTACGCGAGCTGCGCGTAAAATATAAAATTGCACCTACGCAGTTTGCTCATCTATTAGAAATGTACCTTCTCAGCCTTATCCCCATGTCCCACCGCGGCTCTCACAACGTCAACCTGGCCCGCCTACGCATTCAAAAATCCCGCGCGCCCAACGAGCATGATCGTCGATATTACTGGTGGCGCATGCTGGTTAAACAGCGATTGTATAAACGTCACCGTGACATGTTGATTCAAATTGACCAGATTGACCGGGTGGAGAAACTGGAGGAGACGCTGCATAATGTCGAGGAGGGATACGAGAATCTTCTCAAAGCTTTTGAGATGAAAGGAGGTGGACAGCCAACGGAGAGTGCTGAACTGCTTGTTGCAGACCGGCAGAAGATTGAAATAGGGGAGAGTGAAACAAGGGTGGGAGATGTGGTTGTGAGAGAGCGGACGAAGAGAAAGTATGTGGTCATGGAGGATGACGATGACGATGATGATGATAATGATGATAATAATGACGGCGGGGAGGAGGACGACGGTGATAAATCCCCGCCTATTGCCACTAGTGATGCTGGAGGTAAAAGCAAGTCAAAGAGAACCAAAGTGTAACCTTTCTGGCGAAAACAGTGTATCTATTAATTTCATCTTTAAGGGAGGAATGGAGATTAAGCATTTTTCAACTTGTTTGGCGCCCGGTTTCTTGCTCTTTTTGCTAAACCCGACGAAAAAATAACTGCGAAAACGGAGTACTGTACGGAGGACAATATGAGATCTTAAGCGTAGAGTAAGTGTGATTCGAGCAGCCTATCTCATGATTGAAGCTGCTCGATGTATGTGATAATTGCAACCTACAGGACCAGCTGCCTCAATATCAGGTAAGGCTCCGAAGGCCTCCCGCCAGTTGTTTTGCTTTATCATCTATTGTTTGGATCATCTGCTTTTTTCGATGCAAAGTAACTGTAGCCGTACTCCGCACGGAGTACTGTACAATCATCGAATCTGGACAATGTGGACAGTTTCAGTTGCAAATGCTGCTTTTCCTTTTTCTTCGAGGTCAACATGAACTCCCGCAGCAAACTCTCAGACTACATAAGTTAAGTTCGCCTCGGAGAGCCAGGCATAACTAGTTACATACCATGCGTATCATTCCCGCGAATCCTGTCACAAGGGTTAACTAGAATACTGAGATGAACATAGGCTCTTCTTGTTGAATTCAATGTGTGCCAAAGTTAAGGGTAGATTGATCTGTATGCGCCTATGTGCATCTGCCTAACCCGCAAGGAGCGAGGTTACAAGGTTCCAACCTTAGGTACGGAGTAGCTTTTAAATTACGGAGAAAGGATGATCCGCTCCATTTTCCACATAACCCCTCCCTTTAGCCAATCAGAGCTCTGTATCTAGGGGTCACTTCCAGCCTAACACTTCTTCGGTTGTATTGTTCATTCTCTTTCTGTACGCTGTTTCTCTGTGGTTACATTGGCAAGACTTTTCTCTACCTCTCAGTTCTTTCAGCTATCGCATCCAAGAGGGTCGCTAATTGTCGCGGATTAGATCGGGACTATATCGATGTTTTGTCTTCGAAATTGATTCTGCTCGACATGTTTCGATGCAGCGATGCGACTCGTGCGGGAGATCTTTTATGAGAGGACGAGGCTCAGAACTTAGATTCCGCTTCAAATATCTGAGGGACATCCACGCCCGCGGTGCTACATCGCGAAGAGGAGGCAAGGGGCACGTATATACTAAGTAACCCGACAGTTGCTTGCGGGCAGAGACCGGAGATCGATGCGAAGGAAGACGTCCGAGACCTAAACTCATCACTTCAAGAATGACTTCTTACCAAACGCGAGGTCATGCCTGACGGGGGTGGAACAGCTTTGTGTGGAAAGTTGTGAGGTGCTTGGAGGATGGCAGGGTTGTCATTTTGCGCAAGGCCCATGCCTACATAATCACCCCTGCTCGCACCGGATACTCTTTTGAAGGCGCCTCTGGTGCTCAAGACTATACTTGAACCAATACATCCAGAGATAATCGCCCCAGAAGTGTGCGAGCCGCTGTTTAACTACGGCATACCAGAGCGGCCACACTGCATTAATTCAAAAAAGCCCTAACCCTAACACACCGCGTCGCTTACCGCTCGATAATTTGTAATTACTTATTATGTAACACCAACGCTAATTCAGTATGAGCCTAGGTTAGGAAAAGGTCGAACCTTAATTGGCTTAGCGTGATGCAGCAACAAACGTCAAGTTTATAGATCGTGACATCTACTAAGCTTGGCACCGTAGCTAGCGGCCGCATCGCGTAGTTGAAGCCGTAGTGTTACGATCTCGCAGAGAGTTCGCTGCTAGTTACCGATGCAGCTATATCGACCCCGACATTAGGGATTGAGGCGAGCGTGGCGGAACATGACGTCTACGATAGATGACGTCGTTGATAGCTATATTATCTTAGGAGATCGCTTGGATTCCGAGGAGGGAGGCAAGCGATTAGTTTCTTACAATCTACGTGTTTGAGAATCACTATTCGTATTGACATGCCCTTAATCGTGACATCGCATCGATCTACCTTCTATATTGCTACGTGTGTAAAGACATATCGTACTGCTATTTAGCATACGCTCTTCGCTACGTGGGAGAACGTTAGTTATATCTTGGACGACTAGCTCCTACAGTTCCGTGAAACCTAGCCATTGACAATTCTAATCGCTTCCCTCACTGCTATATAGCAGCAATGTCTTTGTATCAGCTCCGCAATCGATCTGCGAGTGCAAGCTCGCTAGATCAACCCGAGCAGGGACCCGTAGGGTCACCGGAGAATGGTCGGGCAACTTTGCCAAGAGAAGGACCTTCGGGAGAGGCAAGCTTTGCTGATCGTGCTGATCATGTGTTTTCTGAGGAGGCGGCGAGAGACCGACCCCGAGCAGAGAGAGAGCAGCAACATCCCCATGTTCAATCAGCTCATTCCTCCAATTCTCATTTTGCTCCGGCTAGCTTACCCCAAACAGGTGTGCCGGTTATGCAACCGCCTAGCATGGCGAACGAACAGTTTAACTTGCAGCAAGTACAAAGCTTGTTAGCTGCGGTCTCGCTGCGCGAACCGGGTGGAAGAAAATTCCCAGAGCCAATATTATATCATGGCCGCTCAAATAAGGATTTATTATTATTATTATTATTCATTATAGTCTTGTGCAGTCTGAGACTATGAAGACTACCTGCTGGACTTCACCAGCAGGATTTACCTAAAATACAAAAGAATGACTAAAGCTATAGTCATAGAACGGAAAACAAAATAACAAAAGAAATACAAAAGAGTGTCAGGGCAGTATCAAATCTTTCCTCCACAGAAATACAAGTACCAGGAATATCTCAATTCAAATACATCCTTCATCTCACATGCAGGAGCCACTTCCTAGTGGCAACCTCGGTCTCCTTCAGAAACAACACCAACCACTTCAATCCCATCTCAGTCTCAAAAACAAACTTCAAGGAAAGTTGGGGAATCTCAAGTTCTTGTTGACACCTCTGTCGTTGTTTTTGCCAAACCTGACAATCTAAGAGCAAATGCTTGGGTGTCTCCTTGCATCTGCAACTTCTGCAAGTGTCTGAAGCATGGTCAGGGAGCCTCACTAAGTAGGAACCAAAGTAGCCATGCCCCAATTTCAACTGCATGATTGTTGACCAAATGCCTTTGGGAATATTCAACTGGGAAGCCTTCCATTTGGGCTTTGTCTCAAACTGGGAGTAGTGGTTCTGTTGACTTGCTCTATCCACAAGGTCATCACACCACTCAATCAAAGTTTGTTCCTTGATTCTTCTCTTGATGTAGGAGAGAGAAACATACTTCTCAGGGTATGTTTGCTTCAATTCAGTGGCCCTCTTTGCAGCTTTGTCAGCTTCTTCATTTCCATGGATATTCAAGTGTGCAGGAACCCAATGAAGATGTGTCTGAATGTTGAATGTCTTCAGCCGTTTCACAATCTTTCTGAGAGACTCAATGTAATATAGACCAGCATTCAAGTTTCGACCACAAAGTCTCTGAATGGCAGCTTGACTGTCAGAGAACACCCAAATGTCAGAGATTGTACCAGTGTGTGGAATGGAGCTTGCAAGTTTGAAGGCTTTTTCAATGGCAAACAACTCTGCATCAAAGACTTCCATGTGCTTTCCCAGCTTCCAGGAGTATCTTTTGTCCTCCTGTAAACAGTAAACACCTGCACCAGCTGTTTCGCTCAAATAAGGAGCGAAGAGAGTGGATTCACTCTGTAGAAGATTATATTGAGGGGAAACCCAATCAATTTGCGAGCGAGCGGGACAAAGTCCTCTGGGCCGCAGCGAGATTCCGGGATAATGTTCAAACGGCTTGGGATGCCGAAAGGGAGAGCATTGACTGGAATACTTATATTTTTGATCATTTCAAGACTTGGGTTAAAGACCAGTTGGAACCCCCGGAAGATCGCGATTTGCGAGCGCGTATTTCGTTTTGAAAGCTCAGCCAAAGACCGAACCAGATCATTCGGAATTACCATCGCGTATGGTATGAACGTTGGAAGGAGTTGGATCTTCCTGACGATTTGCGGAAAGGATTTCCTGAGTTTTGGGCTCACGATTTCTTTGCGACGCTCACCCCTGAAAGGAGAGCCTCAATTTCAAATACTCATCGCGTTCCTAGCACTATAACCGTCATTATCTCGCTGGGAACTACCCTCGAGCAAGCAGAGGCCGATCTTAAGAAGAATTCCGGAAAGCCTGACACACAACATAAGGGGGATCAGGACTATCGATCAAATAAAGGAAAAGATAGATTTAAACCAAATCGAGGAAAAAGACCATTTAGCAATGTTCAGGGCAGCAGCGAACAACCTGCGAAGAAGCAGCAATTTAACCGAGACGGTCAGCAAAGGAGGGAACACAGGTGTTACGTTTGTAATGATCCGAATCATATTGCTTCAAAGTGTCCTCAGCGGAAGAATAATAATCCGAGAAAATTCAATAAGGGAAAGACAAATCCCCCGCCGAATTCTCCGCAAAATAAAGGAATACATTCTATCGGCGATGAATGCGGATTGTCTGATAATGACTTTCCACCTGCTGACGAGCAGCGAGATACCCAAGAGGAAAAAGAGTGACAGACGACGGAAAAGAAAAATAAAAATTGTTTACCCGCAAAAGTTGAAATTAGTAATTTTGATGTTAATTGGGCATTGATTGATACAGGTTCCTAGTTTGATTTTATTTCAGATGATAAGTTGATATTATCCGGCTGGATACTGGATAAGTCGCGGCTAACATACGAAGTGATGGCCGACGGCACAAAAACCCCTTGTTATGATATTTTGAAGCTTACTTTTGACGTTTTTGATACAGAAGGGACGAAACGAAAGTTCACAAAAGAAATGAAGGTGATCAAATTGAAATATTGGGATATGATCTTAGGTTGGCCCTGGTTACACGAAGCCAATCCTATGATCGATTGTGCGGCGGAATCGTGGCGATATCGCGTTGAAAAGCCGAAGAAATTAAAAATTGTAAATCCGCGCCGCTTTCCCAAAATAAGCCGCAATGAGATGATATTCTTGATGTTTGCGGATATTATCGATCCGCTTGGAGAATTGGAAAATACCCCTGGCCTACCTAAGGTGTATGAAGAATTTAAAAATGTGTTTTCAGAAGAAGAAGCGTCCGGGCTGCCTCAAACCAGCGTACAACATGCTATTGATCTGCAAGAAGGCAAAATGCCCCTATGGAAAAAGTTATATCCGATGTCAGCTTCTGAATTGGATACCTTACGAAAATATCTCGAAGATAAGCAACAAAAAGGATGGGTTCAACTTTCCATGAGTTCTGCGGGCGCGCCGATCCTATTCGCCAAGAAAGCCGATGGATCGCTGCGACTTTGCGTCGATTATAGAGGGTTAAACGCCATCACGATATTATTATTATTATTATTATTCATTATAGTCTTGTGCAGTCTGAGACTATGAAGACTACCTGCTGGACTTCACCAGCAGGATTTACCTAAAATACAAAAGAATGACTAAAGCTATAGTCATAGAATGGAAAACAAAATAACAAAAGAAATACAAAAGAGTGTCAGGGCAGTATCAAATCTTTCCTCCACAGAAATACAAGTACCAGGAATATCTCAATTCAAATACATTCTTCATCTCACATGCAGGAGCCACTTCCTAGTGGCAACCTCGGTCTCCTTCAGAAACAACACCAACCACTTCAATCCCATCTCAGTCTCAAAAACAAACTTCAAGGAAAGTTGGGGAATCTCAAGTTCTTGTTGACACCTCTGTCGTTGTTTTTGCCAAACCTGACAATCTAAGAGCAAATGCTTGGGTGTCTCCTTGCATCTGCAACTTCTGCAAGTGTCTGAAGCATGGTCAGGGAGCCTCACTAAGTAGGAACCAAAGTAGCCATGCCCCAATTTCAACTGCATGATTGTTGACCAAATGCCTTTGGGAATATTCAACTGGGAAGCCTTCCATTTGGGCTTTGTCTCAAACTGGGAGTATGGTTCTGTTGACTTGCTCTATCCACAAGATCATCACACCACTCAATCAAAGTTTGTTCCTTGATTCTTCTCTTGATGTAGGAGAGAGAAACATACTTCTCAGGGTATGTTTGCTTCAATTCAGTGGCCCTCTTTGCAGCTTTGTCAGCTTCTTCATTTCCATGGATATTCAAGTGTGCAGGAACCCAATGAAGATGTGTCTGAATGTTGAATGTCTTCAGCCGTTTCACAATCTTTCTGAGGGACTCAATGTAATAGAGACCAGCATTCAAGTTTTGACTGCAAAGTCTCTGAATGGCAGCTTGACTGTCAGAGAACACCCAAATGTCAGAGATTGTACCGTGTCTGGAATGGAGCTTGCAAGTTTGAAGCCTTTTTCAATGGCAAACAACTCTGCATCAAAGACTTCCATGTGCTTTCCCAGCTTCCAGGAGTATCTTTTGTCCTCCTGTAAACAGTAAACACCTGCACCAGCTGTTTCATCCTCAGATTTTGAACCATCAGAGTAGAAAACCAAGGTAGCAGAATGATCCAACTTGCTGACTTTGGTCTGATGATACTGTTTTGCTTTAGCTTTGTCCGAATTTTCAATCTGGATGTCCACAAGGTCTGTAAGATTCTCAGTCCAAGGTGCATTCCATTTTGCTTTCACCTTCTCAGTTTTCAAGGAGGGAATCAAGTTGGAAATCATAGAGCAAACTTTGAATAGTTGACTTGGATATTTCTTTATCCTTTTTGTCTTTTGTCTTTTTCTCCTACTTGGAGTTTGCTCAACATGTTCAATGTTCTCTTCATTTTGATTCCAGTCAAGATACTTTCTCCAATCAAGTTCAATCCCATTGTCATAGGGAGGGAAGCTTGAAGAAACTCTTGTTCTGATTGCATGCTCCTTTGGCATCTTGAGGAGGCGGCAGGCATAGCTTCTGCAAAGACGATTGAATCTCACTGTTGCTGGTGGAATGGATGCTTCAAGCTCCATAGCATAGATGGGAGAAGTCTTGAAAGCACCCAGAATTTTCCTCAAAGCAGTGTTTTGAAGTTTCTCATACTTCTTTAACAAATGCTTTTGGTTATTCCACCAGATAGGAACTCCATAGTCGGCAACTGAGGTGATACAAGCTACATACAGTTGTCGAATAGCTTGGAAGTTGAGTCCCCTTTCAGTGTTAGAGAGTCTTATGATTTGGTTCAAAGTTCTCTCTGCTGCTGCGATTTTGATTTCCACATGTCTTTTGAAGGTGAGGTTGTTGTCAAGCCAGATCCCCAGCCATCTCACAAGCTCTTTTGGATTGAAGGTAAGGTCATTGAGTTTGACACAGTCCTCATCAGTGTATTTTGAAGTCTTAACAAAGTGGATGAGTTCAGTTTTCTCCATGTCAAACTGAATGACCTCAGAGTCTTGTCTATATATCATTCTTGCAAGGGCAGCTTGTAGCTTCACACAGTTCTCTTCAACTGATGGGGAAGAAACAATAAGACCAGTGTCATCAATGTAGCTGGGAACCCTTACATCTTTCAACTCATCCTCATTCCTGAATAGATATCTTGTATAGATAGAGTAAAGAATGGGTGAAAGAGGTGAACCTTGAGGAATTCCAACATTAATAGATGCAGGACTCTGTTGCTTTTCTCCATCAAAGACCAGTTGGATTTCCCTGGTTTGCATAAAGGAAGAGATCCAGGAGGCCAGTTGCTTTGGCAGTTGCAGGTCAGAGAAAATCTTCATGAGTCTATCAACAGACACATAGTCAAATGCACCTTTAATGTCAATGAAGAGGGCTGAAGTCACTAGATTCTTTGACTTTGCAAGTTGAATGTCATGCACTAAGCTCATTGCAGCGTCTATTGCAGAGCATTGCTTCTTGCCTCCAAACTGATCAAAGTACAGAAGATCAGTAGTTGAAGCCAAGTAGGAGAAGCGTGAAGCAATGACTCTTTCAATAACTTTGCCTAGGCAGTTTAGCAGGGAGATGATTCTGTAAGACTTGGGAATTGTGGCTTTGCGATTTGGTTTCTTCAAGATCACACCCACAGCTTGCCTCCAGCTCTTTGGATGATATCCTTTGTTGAACATGGCTTGATAGAGTCTGAATAGCCTGTGTCTGAGTACTGGGTAGACCTTTTGCAAGATCAGGAAGGAGATCCCATCTGGACCAGCTGCACTGGATTTGGAACCTGAGAAGATGGAGTTCTTGATTTCACTTTCTTCCAGGTCTGGCCATTCCCAAGCTGGGCTTTGATTGTATTCACTTCAGTCAATTGGTGGATATTGTGGTGGATCTCGAAACAGAGTCTTCAGGAAAGCATTACACTTCTCATCAAAGGACACTGCTTTGTCTTGAGTCTCATTCAGTGGGTCAGTAAACTCTAAGATTGGAGTCCTTTCAACCTTATTGCTTTTGGTGTACTTGTATGCTTTGAAGATCTCTTTTCCCTGGGCATTGGCCAGGAAGTCGTTCCAGCATGAGGACTTTGCTTGCTTGATTGAAGCAAAGTAATCTGATCTTGCTTGCTGAAAGACTTCATGTTCGACAAGACCTTGTCTGTAATCTCTAAAGGACTTTGCCATTGCTTTGCGTTGGACCTTAAGATCAGGATTCCACCATGGCTTGGACCTTTCAATGACTTGTTTTTTGGGAACATGATCTTCAATAGACGCCAGAATTAGGTCTTTGACCTTTTCTGCCTCCAGCTCTAGTTCTGCTGGGGTGTCTTCTATTGAAGTCCATTGGTATTGAAATTGAACCAAGTTGTCAATCAATGCCTGGTTTACTTTTTTCCAATCAGCTCTCTGGAAGTTGTACTGATTTGAGTATAGCGGATTGTCGATCAGGTCTTCAGATCCTAACTGAATGTCAAACTGAATGATCGTATAGATAGAGTAAAGAATGGGTGAAAGAGGTGAATCTTGAGGAATTCCAACATTAATAGATGCAGGACTCTGTTTCTTTTCTCCATCAAAGACCAGTTGGATTTCCCTGGTTTGCATAAAGGAAGAGATCCAGGAGGCCAGTTGCTTTGGCAGTTGCAGGTCAGAGAAAATCTTCATGAGTCTATCAACAGACACATAGTCAAATGTACCTTTAATGTCAATGAAGAGGGCTGAATTCACTAGATTCTTTGACTTTGCAAGTTGTATGTCATGCACCAAACTCATTGCAGCATCAATTGCAGAGCATTGCTTTCTGCCTCCAAATTGATCAAAGTACAGAAGATCAGTGGTTGAAGCCAAGTAGGAGAAGCGTGAAGCAATGACTCTTTCAATAACTTTGCCTAGGCAGTTCAGCAAGGAGATGATTCTGTAAGACTTGGGAATTGTGGTTTTGCGATTTGGTTTCTTCAAGATCACACCCACAGCTTGCCTCCAGCTATTTGAATGATATCCTTTGTTGAACATGGCTTGATAGAGTCTGAAGAGCCTGTGCCTGACTACTGGGGAGACCTTTTGCAAGATCAGGAAGGGGATCCCATCTGGGCCAGCTGCACTGGATTTGGAACCTGAGAAGATAGAGTCCTTGATTTCACTTTCTTCCAAGTCAGGCCATTCCCAAGCTGGGCTTTGATTGTATTCACTCCAGTCAATTGGTGGATATTGTGGTGGATCTCGAAACAGAGTCTTCAGGAAAGCATTACATTTCTCATCAAAGGAGACTGCTTTGTCTTGAGTCTCATTCAGTGGGTCAGCAAACTCTAGGATTGGAGTCCTTTCAACCTTGTTGCCTTTCTGGTTTATGGCCAAAACTGGTGCATTTAGTTTGCCAATATCTCTTGAAAAGTTGGTACAGTTTTGTAGATTTCTGTCAAGGAAAAATCTACCTGCACCTCCCTCGAAGCCCCTTCTTGTATCCCCTATTATCCCCTATATGCTCCTTACCTCTTGACTTGTGTCTTGCTTATCACTATGGCAAATGCTTCTGTTGATGACTGTTTTAGAAATTCTGACCAGGAAATCTCTTCACTGAACTTGAGAGACATTCTCAAGATGCTTGGGAAAGAATTTCAGAAAGAACATCACATTCTGGTTCAGAAGGAGTTGAATGACTGTGTTCTGGGACTCCAGAAGATTCTGTCCTTTTACAGGAATGGAGACACCTCTTGCTTTGGCCAAATGACAAACTTATTCACTGGCGAAGGTTGATGGACCTGGAAAAGAAATCTGAACAACACCCTGCATCCACCACACCCATCTCCTCTAAGCCTAGTTACTCAGATGCAGTGAAGGTGAACATTACTCCAACACCTGGAAGACCGCCAAAGACCACCAACTCACAGCCAACTCCATTGCCTCCTGCCGCATCACCTCCTGTGAAAACCTTTCGAGATCGCAGATTGATTGTGAAGACATCCCAGGAAGCCACTCAGAGAATCCATGACAAAGCTTTCCTTGTGAGAAACAGAATCAATGATGCATTCTCCACTGCAAATCTCACAAAGAAACCAGTGGTCTCTTGTGTCTGCAAGTCCTTCAAAGGGTATTCTGTAGTGCTGATGACAACAGAAGACTTCACAGCAGAGTATCTGCAAGAACATAGCAAACTCTGGCAAGCTGCTCTTTCTGACATTATGGACTTTGATTTCAATCTAGACACCTCAAAGTTCCACAAAGATGAACACTGGGGCAGCTTTGTTGTGCATGGCATTCCCACTGAGATATTTAACATTGACAATGGACTTGAATTGCTGAGAGAAGAATTTGAGACCTTTAATTCCCACTTGCTGAAGAGAGCTCCCCAATGGCTTTCATCTTCAGACAACAGAGCAATCAAAAAGCATGCTTCTGCTGTTTTCCATGTTGAGAACATCACAGTTGCTAAAGGACTGAAAGCAGTAAACATTGCTGGACAAGTCCTCAAGGTGGCTAAATATGAAAACAAGCAGAACAGATTCAAGTCTTCAGTTCAATGCTTCAACTGTCAGATTTTTGGACACACTTCTCTCAATTGCAAAAGAGAAGTAAAATGTGGATTCTGTTCCCAGAAGCATTCCACCAACAAACACCAATGTGATACTTGCAACATGGTTGGAAAGTCGTGTGTGCACACAATCTTCAAGTGTGCCAATTGCTTTGAAGCTCACCAAGCAAATAGCCCTGACTGCTGCTTTTCCCAGGGATACCAAGGGCCCAAAGCCAAAACCCAGGAGGAACAATCACTCTGCAATGACAAACAGCAATCAACAGTTGCCCAGATTAAACACTGGCAAAAGCCCTTGCAAAATAGATGCTCCCATTAAACCAAAGCATTTTCTAAGAGACCCATGAGTTCGACTCTGAAGATGGACATTCCGAACACTCTCCAGCAACAAAACCAAGAATTGAAGTTACGAATCCCCAAACAATGTTAGAAAACAGACTTTGCCTCAATCAAAAACTACATTCCTTCAAATACAATGTGGGAAGAAAAGAAATACCATGCAAACTTGTTTAGACATTGATTTGCAAACAAAATTGATTACATTCTCTTTCAAGAACCTTGGATGAGCTTAAACAACGACTTCACTATCTCCCACAACTCCTATTACTGTTTGCTTCCTGAAAACAGAGACTTGAGACCAAGAGTTGCTATCTTCGCCAGAAAAACTTCCAGGTTCCAAGCTTGCTTAAGGCCTGACATCTGCTCTAGTTCAGACCTGCTTGTTATAGATATCAAAGACAAACACAAACAGTTGGACACAATCCAACTGTGCAACATCTATAATGAAAAGAGTCTTGTAGAAGGCAACAACGACTGGACTGTCCAAAGAGACTTGCTTGCTCTTTCGACATCAAAATCCTTTATCCTTGCAGGAGACCTCAATGCTCACCACCCTTGGTGGAACTCAGAAATCACCACTTCACTGAGAGCTGAGGACCTTGTGGAATGGCTAGAGACTGAAAATCTAGAATTGGTGAATGAAGTAGACAAGGAAACCTTTCACAGATCAAATGTTACCTCCAAATCTGTGATAGACTTGACCTTCTTCTCCCATGACTTGCTACAGAAACCATTTGACTGGTGGATTGATGAGAATCTTCATTCAGGCTCTGACCACGAGATCATTCAGTTTGACATTCAGTTGGGATCTGAAGACCTGGTCGACAATCCGCTATACTCAAATCAGTACAACTTCCAAAGAGCTGATTGGAAAAAAGTAAACCAGGCATTGATTGACAACTTGGTTCAATTTCAATACCAATGGACTTCAATAGAAGACACCCCAGCAGAACTAGAGCTGGAGGCACAAAAGGTCAAAGATCTAATTCTGGCGTCTATTGAAGATCATGTTCCCAAAAAACAAGTCATTGAAAGGTCCAAGCCATGGTGGAATCCTGATCTTAAGGTCCAACGCAAAGAAATGGCAAAGTCCTTTAGAGATTACAGACAAGGCCTTGTCGAACATGAAGTCTGCAGCAAGGAAGATCAGATTACTTTGCTTCAATCAAGCAGGCAAAGTCCTCATGCTGGAACGACTTCCTGGCCAATGCCCAGGGAAAAGAGATCTTCAAAGCATACAAGTACACCAAAAGCAATAAGGTTGAAAGGACTCCAATCTCAGAGTTTACTGACCCACTGAATGAGACTCAAGACAAAGCAGTCTCCTTTGATGAGAAGTGTAATGCTTTTCTAAAGACTCTGTTTCGAGATCCACCACAATATCCACCAATTGACTGGAGTGAATATAATCAAAGCCTAGCTTGGGAATGGCCAGATCTGGATAAAAGTGAAATCAAGAACTCCATCTTCTCAGGTTCCAAATCCAGTGCAGCTGGTCCAGATGGGATCTCCTTCCTGATCTTGCAAAAGGTCTACCCTGTTCTTAGGCACAGGCTATTCAGACTCTATCAAGCCATGTTCAACAAAGGATATCATCCAAAGAGCTGGAGGCAAGCTGTGGGTGTGATCTTGAAGAAACCAAATCGAAAAGCCACAATTCCCAAGTCTTACAGAATCATCTCCCTGCTAAACTGCCTAGGCAAAGTTATTGAAAGAGTCATTGCTTCACGCTTCTCCTACTTGGCTTCAACCACTGATCTTCTGTACTTTGATCAATTTGGAGGCAATAAGCAATGCTCTGTCAATAGACGCTGCAAGAGCTTAGTGCTATGACTTCACTTGCAAAGTCAAAGAATCTAGTACTTCAGCCCTCTTCATTGACATTAAAGGTGCATTTGACTATGTGTCTGTTGATAGACTCATGAAGATTTTCTCTGACCTGCAACTGCCAAAGCAACTGGCCTCCTGGATCTCTTCCTTTATGCAAACCAGGGAAATCCAACTGGTCTTTGATGGAGAAAAGCAACAGAGTCCTGCATCTATCAATGTTGGAATTCCTCAAGGTTCACCTCTTTCACCCATTCTTTATCATATCTATCAGATTCTATTCAGGAAATGAGGATGAGTTGAAAGATGTAAGGGTTCCCAGCTACATTGATGACACTGGTCTTATTGTTTCTTCCCCATCAGTTGAAGAGAACTGTGTGAAGCTACAAGCTGCCCTTGCACGAATGATGTATAGACAAGACTCTGAGGTCATTCAGTTTGACATGGAGAAAATCGAACGTCTCCACTTTGTTAAGCCTTCAAAGACACTGCTGAGGACTGTGTCAAACTCAATGACCTCACCTTCAATCCAAAAGAGCTTGTGAGATGGCTGGGGATCTGGCTTGACAACAACCTCACCTTCAAAAGACATGTGGAAATCAAAATCGCAGCAGCAGAGAGAACTTTGAACCAAATCATAAGACTCTCTAACACTGAGAGGGGACTCAACTTCCAAGCTATTCGACAACTGTATGTAGCTTGTATCACCTCAGTTGCCGACTATGGAGTTCCCATCTGGTGGAATAACCAAAAGCATTTGTTAAAGAAGTATGAGAAACTTCAAAACACTGCTTTGAGGAAAATTCTGTGTGCTTTCAAGACTTCTCCCATCTATGCTATGGAGCTTGAAGCAGCCATTCCACCAGCAAAAGTGAGATTCAATGGTCTTTGCAGAAGCTATGCCTGCCGCCTCCTCAAGATGCCAAAGGAGCATGCAATCAGAACAAGAGTCTCTTCCAGTTCTTCCCTCCCTATGACAATGGGATTGAACTTGAGTGGAGAAAGTAATCTTGACGGGATCAAAATGAAGGACATTGAACATGTTGAAGCAAGAACTCCAGTAGGAGAAAAAGACAAAAGAACCAAAAAGGATAAAGAAATTCCAAGTCAACTATTCAAGAGTTTGCTCTATGATTTCAACTTGATTCCCTCCTTGAAACTGAGAAGGTGAAAGCCAAATGGAATGCACCTTGGTCTGAGAATCTTACAGACCTTGTGGACATCCAGATTGAAAATTCGGACAAAGCCAAAGCAAAACAGCATCATCAGACCAAAGTCAGCGAGTTGGATCATTCTGCTACCTTGGTTTTCTACTCTGATGGATCAAAATCTGAGGATGAAACAGCTGGTGCAGGTGGTTACTGTTTACAGGAGGACAAAAGATACTCCTGGAAGCTGGGAAAGCACATGGAAGTCTTTGATGCAGAGTTGTTTGCCATTGAAAAAGCCTTCAAACTTGCAAGCTCCATTCTACACACTGGTACAATCTCTGACATTTGGGTGTTCTCTGACAGTTAAGCTGCCATTCAGAGACTTTGTGGTCAAAACTTGAATGCTGGTCTATATTACATTGAGTCCCTCGGGAAGATTGTTAAATGGCTGAAAACACTCAAAATTCAGACACATCTTCATTGGGTTCCTGCACACTTGAACATCCACGGAAATGAAGAAGCTGACAAAGCTGCAAAGAGAGCCACTGAATTGAAGCAAACATACCCTGAGAAGTATGTTTCTCTCTCCTACATCAAGAGAAGAATCAAGGAACAGGCTTTGATTGAGTGGTGTGATGACCTTGTGGATAGAGCAAGTCAACAGAACTACTACTCCCAGTTTGAGACAAAGGCCAAATGGAAGGCTTCCCAGTTGAATATTCCCAAAGGCATTTGGTCAACAATCATGCAGTTGAAATTGGGGCATGGCTACTTTGGTTCCTACTTAGTGAGGCTCCCTGACCATGCTTCAGACACTTGCAGAAGTTGCAGATGCAAGGAGACACCCAAGCATTTGCTCTTAAATTGTCAGGTTTGGCAAAAACAACGACAGAGGTGTCAACAAGAACTTGAGATTCCCCAACTTTCCTTGAAGTTTGTTTTTGAGACTGAGATGGGATTGAAGTGGTTGGTGTTGTTTCTGAAGGAGACCGAGGTTGCCACTAGGAAGTGGCTCCTGCATGTGAGATGAAGGATGTATTTGAATTGAGATATTCCTGGTACTTGTATTTCTGTGGAGGAAAGATTTGATACTGCCCTGACACTCTTTTGTATTTCTTTTGTTATTTTGTTTTCCATTCTATGACTATAGCTTTAGTCATTCTTTTGTATTTTAGGCAAATCCTGCTGGTGAAATCCAGCAGGTAGTCTTCATAGTCTCAGACTGCACAAGACTATAATGAATAATAATAATAATAATAATAACCTTGTTACGTTTTGATGGGAATACCGCAGGGCTCGCCGCTTTCGCCTATCCTGTTCCTGTTCTATAACGCAGAGCTACTTGAAGTATGCCAGGAGCCTGGCAAGGTCAGCAACATCGGCTTTGTGGACGACACGAATCTCATCACCTGGGGCCCGACCACCGAAGGGAATTGTGAGAAGCTGGCAGAAATCCACGCTCGCGCAGAGCACTGGGCGCTGAGGCATGGAATGGTGTTCGCACCTGACAAGTACGAGCTTATGCACTTCTCGAGGCGCCGTCTGCCAAACTTGCAGGCGGAACTGACGCTCGGAGCCCGCTCGATCAAGCCGAGCAGCGTGATGCGAGTACTGGGAGTCTTTCTGGACCCTCGACTCCGTTGGAAAGGACATCTCGATGCTATTACGGGCAAGATGAAGTCACAGATGCATGCGCTCAAGTGCACGACAGCTTCGACATGGGGTCTACCTCTCGAGCAAGCAAGACAGGTATACACAATGGTCATCAGGCCAGCCCTCACCTACGGCTCGCTTGCCTGGCATACCCCAGGCGTCTCAGACCACCAAGAGAGACGTACGCTCACAGGATTAGCAGCGAAGCTGGCACCGACACAGAACGAGTGCCTCCGAATCGTTGCTGGTGCGTACAGAGCCACGCCGATCGCATCCCTCGAGACTGAAATCTTCGTTTCGCCGCTGGACCTGCACCTTGACTCGCTGACTGCGCGGGCAATCCACCGCTTAAAGGAATCGGGAATTGCAGCTCAGATCGAGTCAGCTTGCACTGCTATTCGACGGGGCCTGAAACGACGCCATCAGAATGTCCGCCGGCCCATTGAACAAGTGGCCCACCCTCGCCCCATGGCGAAAGACTGGGAAGCCGCTTGGAAGGATCTCGAGGCACCCCACCGATTGAGGACCAGAAGGGGAGCAAACAATGCCCCTAGTTTTGCGAAAGAGACAAAGGATGCCGCAACTAGACGCTGGAGGAAGCGGTGGGACCGGCGGGCGCCAGCCTGGGGTGAGAACCACGCACGACCACCGGACCCAACGATACTCAACCTTCACAAGCGCCTGCATAAGAGCCATAGCTCAGCAATCGTGCAGATGCGGACGGGCAAGACAGGCCTTCGAGGTTTCCTACACAGGCGTCGAGTGCCAGGGCATCACTCCCCGGCCTGCGATTGCGGCTATAGCTGCGAGACAGTGCGCCATGTGCTCATTTACTGCCCGAATCGAACGAACCGCGAGCAGCTGCTTTCGAACGGCCGTCTCGACAGGAGTTGGCTCCTCAACACAGCGGCAGGCGCTCGAAAAGCGGCGAAATGGTGGATCGGAGAGAACATTCTCACTCAGAATCGCCTGGCGAAAAAGCTGGAGGGATTGGTTTGAGGCCCGGAGAAGAATTCGGAGCGTAAACGTGCGATTAGCGCAGCGTAGGGCGCAAAATCGCGCTTTTAGCGTGATTTCCTGCGTTTTTACACACAAAGTTGCGACGCTCAGAACTTGGTCAAATCTGATGCTAAGTGGCTGCTTCTCGCAGCACTTCTTGGTACCCGGAAACTCTACAAATGGTGAGACTTTCGACCGGATTCGACACAAGGTTTTCTCCCTAGGCTGGGTTTCCTTGTATGCTAGACTTTAGCAGTAGCTGCCTATACCCTTAGGGTGAGAGGCGTAACCAAATTAAATAAATAAATAATAACCTTGTTGCCTTTGGTGTACTTGTATGCTTTGAAGATCTCTTTTCCCTGGGCATTGGCCAGGAAGTCGTTCCAGCATGAGGACTTTGCCTGCTTGATTGAAGCAAAGTAATCTGATCTTGCTTGCTGAAAGACTTCATGTTCGACAAGGCCTTGTCTGTAATCTCTAAAGGACTTTGCCATTGCTTTACGTTGGACCTTAAGATCAGGATTCCACCATGGCTTGGACCTTTCTATGACTTGTTTCTTGGGAACATGATCTTCAATAGAAGCCAGAATTAGGTCTTTAACTTTTTCTGCCTCCAGCTCTAGTTCTGCTGGGGTGTCTTCTATCGAAGTCCATTGGTATTGAGATTGAACCAAGTTGTCATTCAATGACTGGTTTACCTTTTTCCAATCAGCTTTTTGGAAGTTGTACTGATTTGAATATAGCGGATTCCCGACCAGGCCTTCAGATCCCAACTGAATGTCAAACTGAATGATCTCGTGGTCAGAGCCTGAATGAAGATTCTCATCAATCCACCAGTTAAATGGTTTCTGAAGCAAGTCATGGGAGAAGAAGGTCAAGTCTATCACAGATTTGGAGGTAACATTTGATCTGTGAAAGGTCTCCTTGTCTACTTCATTCACCAATTCTAGGTTTCTAGTCTCTAACCATTCCACAAGGTCCTCAGCTCTCAGTGAAGCGGTGATTTCTGAGTTTCACCAAGGGTGGTGAGCATTAAAGTCTCCTGCAAGGATAGAGGATTTTGATGTTGAAAGAGCAAGCAAGTCTCTTTGGACAGTCCAGTCGTTATTGCCTTCTACAAGACTCTTCTCATTATAGATGTTGCACAGCTGGATTGTGTCCAACTGTTTGTGCTTGTCTTTGATATCTATAACAAGCAGGTCTGAGCTAGAGCAGATATCAGGCCTTAAGCAAGCTTGGAACCTGGAAGTTTTTCTGGCGAAGATAGCAACTCTTGGTGTCAAGTCTCTGTTTTCAGGAAGCAAACAGTAATAGGAGTTGTTGGAGATAGTGAAGTCGTTGTTTAAGCTCATCCAAGGTTCTTGAAAGAGAATGTAATCAATTTTGTTTGCAAATCCAATGTCTAAACAAGTTTGCATTGGTATTTCTTTTCTTCCCACATTGTTTTGAAGGAATGTCAGTTTTGATTGAGGCAATGTCTGGTTTTCTAACATTGTTTGGGGATTCGTACTTCAATTCTTGGTTTGTTGCTGGAGATTGTTCGAATCTCATCTTCAGAGTCTGACTCATGAGGTCTCTTAGCAACTGCTTTGGTCAATGGAGCATCTATTTTTGCAAGGGCTTTTGCAGAGTTAATCTTTGTCAACTGTTGACTTGGCTGTTTGTCACTTGCAGAGTGATTGTTCTCTTGGGTTTTGGCTTTGGGCCCTTGGTATCCCTGGGAAAAGCAGCAGTCAGGGCTATTTGCTTGGTGAGCTTCAAAGCAATTGGCACACTTGAAGATTGTGTGCACACAAGACTTTCCAACCATGTTGCAAGTATCACATTGGTGTTTGTTGGTGGAATGCTTCTGGGAACAGAATCCACACTTTACTTCTCTTTTGCAATTGAGAGAAGTGTGTCCAAAAATCTGACAGTTGAAGCATTGAACTGAAGACTTGAATCTGTTCTGCTTGTTTTCATATTTGGCCACCTTGAGGACTTGTCCAGCAATGTTTACTGCTTTCAGTTCTTTAGCAACTGTGATGTTCTCAACATGGAAAACAGCAGAAGCATGCTTTTTGATAGCTCTGTTGTCTGAAGATGAAAGCCATTGGGGAGCTCTCTTCAGCAAGTGAGAATTAAAGGTTTCAAATTCCTCTCTCAGCAATTCAAGTCCATTGTCAATGTTAAATATCTCAGTGGGAATGCCATGCACAACAAAGCTGCCCCAGTGTTCATCTTTGTGGAACTTTGAGGTGTCTAGATTGAAATCAAAGTCCATGATGTCAGAAAGAGCAGCTTGCCAGAGTTTGCTATGTTCTTGCAGATACTCTGCTGTAAAGTCTTCTGTTGTCATCAGCACCACAGAATACCCTTTGAAAGACTTGCAGACACAAGAGACCACTGGTTTCTTTGTGAGATTTGCAGTGGAGAATGCATCATTGATTCTGTTTCTCACAAGGAAAGCTTTGTCAAGGTTTTCACAGGAGGTGATGATGCGGCAGGAGGCAATGGAGTTGGCTGTGAGTTGGTGGTCTTTGGCGGTCTTCCAGGTGTTGGAGTAATGTTCACCTTCACTGCATCTGAGTAACTAGGCTTAGAGGAGATGGGTGTGGTGGATGCAGGGTGTTGTTCAGATTTCTTTTCCAGGTCCATCAACCTTTTCTCCAGTGACATAAGTTTGTCATTGGCAAAGCAAGAGGTGTCTCCATTCCTGTAAAAGGACAGGATCTTCTGGAGTCCCAGAACACAGTCATTCAACTCCTTCTGAACCAGAATGTGATGTTCTTTCTGAAATTCTTTCCCAAGCATCTTGAGAATGTCTCTCAAGTTCAGTGAAGAGATTTCCTGGTCAGAATTTCTAAAAGAGTCATCAACAGAAGCATTTGCCATGGTGATAAGCAAGACACAAGTCAAGAGGCAAGGAGCATATAGGGGATAATAGGGGATACAAGAAGGGGCTTCGAGGGAGGTGCAGGTAGATTTTTCCTTGACAGAAATCTACAAAACTGTACCAACTTTTCAAGAGATATTGGCAAACTAAATGCACCAGTTTTGGTCATAAACCAGTTGCAGAAAAAAGCTGAATCTTTTGGTACTCTTGAGTGCCAGCTGTCAGTGATTCCTGACACTCAGTTTCCACAAGGTTGATTGAGAGACTTAATGGCAAAGGAAAACGTGCAAAAAATCAAAGGGGGTGAACAAGAAACCTCTCCACAGAGGCAACTTGTTGGTGATTTTTTAAGAGAAACACCAAACTATCAGATCTTTTGCAGGGAAATCTGAAAAACCAGTTGTAGCAGTGAGAGGGTATCAAGTCTTGTCACACAGAAGTGTCACTTAACTCCTTACCAATTCAAGGCAAACAACAAGAACAAATCATGAGTTGAAGTTGGGCAGGGTCAGGAGTCTCTGTTTTTCTGATGGAGTCAAACCCAGAGAAAAAAGCTCTCCCTGCTTTTTGAATAGAAGCAGGAAACTTTGAATGAGAGAGTGGAACCAGTATCCACCTCTCAAACAACTCAGTAGTTTTTGAACCTCAGCCTACAGTCCTTGTTTAACAAACCTCAACTGCAGAAACACTGGAGAAAACTGCTATGGTGTGCAAAAGTAAGGAGTTGTTCTTCACCAGGAAAGGCAACGTGCTTGGTATGCCTCACTGACTATAAAACACCTTAATGATTGTCACCAACTGACAACTGCAGGGACCAGTGGCTCAGTGAAACCACAGGGTATCAAACTGATCCAAAATAGTATGATAACAGGGCGAGTTTCTTTCGTAGATGGTTGTTGTTTGCACGAACGGATAGAGGGCGTCGGGGGGACTCAGGAAAGTATAGGCTCGATTGTATCGGACCAGTATTGGAGACGTTATGAGTCAGGTGGTGAGGTGTATGTGACCCAAAGTGGCGGCCGAAAACAAAAGAGTACTCAACGAGTATTTGTCGTGCGCAGCGGACGATACCACGTCTAGATAGAGCTAGTCGAGAGCAATGCGGACAATATCGATTCGATAAAATCGGACCAGTGCTGAATGAGGTAGAGGTGCAAAGGTTGGTGGGAATTGGGGGCAAAAGTGGCGGCCGAAAATGGGCGAGTACTCCTTGAATATTGGGCGCACAAAGCGTTCGATAATACCTCCAGATAGAGCTAGTTGAGGGCAACAAGGACGATGTTCGTTCGATAAAATCGGTCCGGAATTGGAGTGCCAAAGCTTGGTGGAAACTGGGGCAGAGGTGGCAGCCGAAAATGGGCGAGTACTTCTTGAATATTGAGCGTACAAAGCGGACGGTAGCACGTCAAGATAGAGCTAATTGAGAGCAACCGGGACAATATTCGTTCGATAAAATCGCGCGAGTATTGGTAGAATTGGAGGTGCTAAGGTTGAGGGAGTTTGGAGCAAAAGTGCCGGCCGAAAATAAGCGAGTGCTCAATGGGTATTGGGCGTTAAACAGCCGGACCAGGGCGTGTGTAAAGAGCAGATCGAGAGCTGTTTAGCCGTATCACTTCGAGCTTGAACAGGCTAATGGTGGTTGAGATATGACCACAGTGCCTTGCCAGTATCTAGATTGATTTGGTATCTTGGGATATAGATCTGGTGCTGCGAGTTTTGATGGGGTAGCTGATAAGCTCAATGATAAGAGCTTATCGGTGCTTGGCAAAACTCCGACAAGCCTTAGTAAGCCAGGAACACCAAATTGAAAGGGCAGGCAAGCAGAGATTTTTCGGTCACAGACAACTAGATATGTTGATGAGGAGGCAAGGGAAGGCGATCAGATTGGAGGGAGTTGTTTGGTATATCCGGATCGATAGGTGTATCCAATCTGGGAGCGTCCGGCCGGCTGGTGGCTGAGCACTGTGGACCAGGGCCCATTTGGGCGAAAATTCACGTTTTGAGCGATAGCACAACAACCAGCGGTCCGGTGAGGACGGGATAAATCGTAGGATATTTAGCAAACGAAGGGCTTCAAACTGAAGGTATTTTCAAAGTGTTTGGACAAAAACTCATCGAATGCCTGAAGGTGCCGCAGCCGTGGCTGTCTCTCACAATGGGCAAAAGCCCTGTCAATACACAGTGTATATAGATAATTACTTTACTTCAGTGCCTCTTTTTCAAGTCTTATATGACAGAGGGGTTGGCGCCTGTGGAACAGCTCGTCTAGCATTACGTTTACCGGCACCATTACTTGAATTGAAGGACCATATCAAGCACATCGAGTGGAATACAATCTTCCACTACCCAGTTAAGAATGTCAACTGTGTGGCTTGGCAGGACAACAACATGGTATTGGCAGCCTCTACAGTTCATTCTCTTGGAAAGTACATAGAGCGGGAACGTCGCAGACCTGGAAAAAGCTCCACGAATGCCGCAGTAGCCCGCCAGCCCTTTGGAGAAGATGTTACCAAGGTTCTATCAATTCCTGAGCTCATAAATGACCACAATCATCAAATGGGTGCAGTTGACTTGGCAAACCAGTTCCGGTCCTCCTATGAGACGCACATGTGCTCTAGAGGCAACTGGTTACCTCTGTTCTTCTGGTTCATTGACGCAGCAATCGTTAACGCTTTCAGGATATACTCTATCAACCAAAAGACTCATGAGGGATTGCCTCGGCTATCTCAGCTTAAATTTCGAGAGCAGCTGTATATTCGTCTCTTCAGCTACGCAGAGGAGCTCAAACGAGATAGGGCGGCCGCTAATTTGCTTTCCCCAGAGCGATTTAACCGCAATATCCCTCACACAAAGAGCAAACTAGACAAGATAATAACCTGTTCTTGGTGCAAATACAAGCGGAAAACGGGACCGGACACCTCTACAGGCAAGCAGCGGCTAGCACGAACCAGTTTCGAGTGTGGAACATGCAGGGTTCCTCTGTGTTTGAAGGGAAACTCCTGGAAAGAGTACCATGTGCAGCAGCAGGAGCCAGCTCGGGATATAGATCTGAGAGGTGAGGTTGAGAGCCGGCACTTTTGATTGGTCCGCCAAGAATAGGATCCGGAGCTAGCAACTCTATGTTTAAATTACACTAAGACGACCCCATCAAAATTGAACGAATAATATGCCGCAATTGTGACGCTTAGTCATCTTTTACAATACGCAAACGTAAAACTCTATCCGTGGCACTTGGTGCCGGACGAAGGGATACCCCTAAGGTGAGAGGCGTAAGCAATTAAATAAAAAAAAAAAAGTCCCCGGTCTCGTGGCTTCCTTAACACATGAAATAGACTTCGCGCACAATGACACATGAGCTTTTTCAGCTTTCAAATCTCATCTTCCTTCTAAGTTCCTTCTCACCATCCGATTTGAACCCCGTCACCATCCACCATCCGTCCATCCGCCATCGACCCAAAGGTAAGAATCAAAGCATGATGATCATTTTTGAAGCTTACGACCATGAGCAAATGCTAATTATGCTACAATCATTAGAGATTCGCGTTCGAAACAGCTTTTTACCCCGTCTGGAGCAGCATTGCCGCGATACAGCTTCCTGCGATTTGCTGGTTTCGAATCTCCTTCTTGGCATGAGTCATTGTTGTGGCAGAACACCATTCTGCCAATTTTTTGAAAAATGAAAATTGAATTAATGCAGTGTGGCCGCTCTGGTATGCCGTATTTGACTGGGAACTCGACGACGGCCCGCTTGACTTATTGTCACAAAGATTCATGCATAATCCATGGGGAAGAATTCAGTTAATTGTTATTAAGTGACTGATACACGACTAGATTAGAAACTGCAACTAAACGCCGGTGCACTTGGATTTGATGTTGTTGGGGAAATCAATTGTGATGGACGCGAGCGGCCCCTTCGTCTCAGGACGTATGGAGTATGTATGATTGTCAAATTTGCCAGCGGCAAAATTTGCTCAAGTTCATGAGTGTCATCAAGTAAGTTGTTACTAATGCTGCAGCCAGCAGAGATCCCCATGAGGAATCATCTGCAGCTTGCAGGAAGGACTTCCCGATGTGTCAGGCATGCGAAACCTGTCGACCCAAAACAAAAGGCTGTCAGCCAGCCTCCAGCCGACTCAGCCAACGTCGCATTCCATACAGTTACGAACAGAAACTGTTATTAGTTTTCTTCTGGGCGTCTTCAGAGCTCCCGTTGTTATTGGAGAACCTCCCTCATGGCTCGGCGGCTAACAACTCGCATTTCGACTGGCATCGCCCATACTCAGCCTTCCCCGCTCGGCCTGCTCCCCAGGGCAGATCTCCGTCCTCCTCGCCATGATAAAACCATCTTATCCTCCCAGTTACCGAACACATTCGGTGCCATTTTACCGTCATACTTGACAAACCACGAGACAAGATCTCCTTACCTCGAGATGTCAGGCGTGGCAGTGGTCGGCGGCATATCGGCGGTTATTAGCATTATCGATGCCTCATGCAGAATCTATGAAAATGTACGGAGAGACAATGAAGTTACCCAAAACATTTGAAGCCGTGGGGCGCCGACTGCCGATAATCCTCGATACCCTCCAGACATGCGAAAGAAGTCTAACCCTTGAAAAGAACTCCATGCCCGCGGACACCTGCGAAGCCTTGGATAATATTGTATATGACTGTGACGAAAAGGCCGGAAAATTGAGAGGGATCTTCGAAAAGGTCATCCCTGGGGACAACGATGCCTGGGAGAAACGCTATTTTAAAACCCTTCAACGGCTTGGTAAAGGGAACAAGGTCGAAGAGCTTATGATATCAATCATCGAAGACGTCCGGCACATCCTCGACAATTATGCAGTCAAGTATGCTGACTCGGAGCGAATCGACGAGCTTGAGGATATCATCAAAGAGATGAAATCCCTCCCATCTTCGGTACCTGGGGCCGAAAGCTCAACTACGACTTTCACAAATAGCCGTGGCGGCACGCAAACAAACAACCAAATCAGCGGCGGTGGGCAGCAATACAGCAATGCCGATAATGGTCATGTTGGCCATTTGGGCAATAATTACCACAACGCTGGCCATGGACATCTACACAACAATAGTGGCCCTGTTAATCAGCAGTTTGGTAAGGATTAGCCATAAGGCAGTTTTCCTTTTCGACTGGCATAATTCCGGAAGCGGTTATACGTTGGTTGATTTGTTCGCAACGAAATGTGCGCTTAACTGCAATGATATCTTCATAATAGATGTTGATGATTGACACCCATAGCGCTTATTCATCATTATCTTAAATTCTATGGAAATATAAGTTGACTGTTCTTGATAGATATCCGTAAGCGAGATCACGACTTCAGCTTCCGGGGCCCGGCTGGCGTCTATCTGAGCCAAGCTCCTCATGTCGATCGGGAACTTTTCATCGGGCGCGATTCCGAACTTAATGCGATGGATGAGATTTTACAACCAGACGGCCATCCCCAAGAGCAACGGCGCCTAGTCCTCGGTGGTGCAGGTGGTATGGGCAAGACACAGCTTGCCATTGCTTACGCGAAACGCTACAGCGGCAATTATACATCGATCTTCTGGCTTAACGCAGCAACTAAGACCACGCTTAGAGATAGCTTTCAGTTGATAGCTGAACATATCTTTGCCATACAAGATCCGGAAATCCTGGAAGGTGGGCAAGCCGTGGTTCATGTACGTCGATGGTTATCTAACCCGAAAAATACGGATTGGCTGTTGATTTTCGACAATTACGACGACCCAGAGCAATTTGATATCGAACAATTATACTATCCCCATGCATTCCATGGGGCCGTCATCGTCACAACACGCCGTCCAGATCTTCTCGCCGGAACGCGTATCCCGATGCGGCCTCTTGATAGTATTAAGGAAAGCCTTTTGATCCTGCAAACTCGATCCAAACGAAAGAATGTTCATTCTGGTATGTCATTAGCCAAATATAAACTTGTTCGTTGCTAAATCATGTTAAAAGATCCTCACGCAAGGCGCCTTGCAGATCGCCTCGCAGGTTTTCCCCTGGCCCTGGCCACTGCCGGGGCATATCTTCAACTGAGTTCCCTCAGTTTTGAGAAATATCTCAAAGCATACGATAAATGCCGGAATATTGACCCGCACCGGCCAGTCCAGCTACCGGAATACCGAAATCTTACGCTCCACACGGTGTGGGACATGTCATATTCCTCTCTTAAGAACAAAGACCCGGACGCAGCAAAATTGTTAAAGTTGCTGGCATATTTCGATAATCAGGACATTTCGTACGAGCATCTGACTACGGGACTCACGGACGGCTCTCCGAATTGGTTGCATGAAATGCTAGCAGACGAGGTGTCTTTCAACGGTATGACGCGGACGTTGATAGGGTACTGCTTCTTGGAAATCCGGCCGGGGCGAACGTCGTGGAGCATGCACGCCTGCGTGCACGACTGGACATTAGCGGAACTCAATAAAGACATTGACGAGGAGCAGTACTGGTACGCCTTTGACTGTATTGCTCGATCAATAAGATGGGATGACCGGGATTCATTTTCGAATCTCTCGTATTCGCGCAGGACTGCTCACGCGATGCGGCTAGTACATAGGCGCTTCCGTGAGAACAACGTCCTCGATGACATTTCTGCGTGTCGAATTGAGGATACTTTGAGTATCGCGGAGCTGCTTCGACGACAGATACAAATTGCCGCGGCTGAGATGATGTATCAATCCTTACTGCCAGGATGCGAGAGGAAATTGGGTCCTGACCATACATCCACCCTTGAGACAGTCCGTTGCTTAGGCAATCTTTACAGTAATCAAGGCAAACTGGCTGATGCTGAGAAGATGTACCACCGCGCGCTGCAAGGATATGAGAAGAGGTTTGGTCCTGACCATACATCCACTCTTACGGCCGTTAGCAACTTGGGCATTCTTCACAGTAATCAAGGCAAGCTGGATGATGCTGAGAAGATGTACCACCGGGCGCTGCAAGGGTATGAGAAGATTCTGGGTCCTGACCATACATCCACTCTTGGGGTCTTCAACAGCTTGGGTAACCTTTACAGTGATCAAGGCAAGATGGCTAATGCTGAGAAGATGTACCACCGCGCGCTGCAAGGATATGAGAAGATGTTTGGTCCTGACCATACATCCACTCTTACGGCCGCTAGCAACTTGGGCATTCTTCACAGTAATCAAGGCAAGCTGGATGATGCTGAGAAGATGTACCACCGGGCGCTGCAAGGGCACGAGAAGATTCTGGGTCCTGACCATACATCCACTCTTGGGGTCTTCAACAGCTTGGGTAATCTTTACAGTAATCAAGGCAAGCGGGCTGATGCTGAGAAGATGTACCACCGGGCACTGCAAGGGTATGAGAAGGTGTTGGGTCCTGACCATACATCCACTCTTATGGCCGTCCATAACCTGGGCATTCTTTACAGTGATCAAGGAAAGCTGACTGATGCTGAGAAGATGTACCACCGGGCACTGCAAGGGTATGAGAAGGTGTTGGGTCCTGACCATACAACCACTCTTATGGCCGTCAACAACCTGGGCATTCTTTACAGTGATCTAGGCAAGATGGCTGATGCTGAGAAGATGTACCGCCGGGCGCTGCAAGGGTATGAGAAGATTCTGGGTCCTGACCATACATCCACTCTTGGGGTCTTCAACAGCTTGGGTAATCTTTACAGTAATCAAGGCAAGCGGGCTGATGCTGAGAAGATGTACCACCGGGCACTGCAAGGGTATGAGAAGGTGTTGGGTCCTGACCATACATCCACTCTTATGGCCGTCCATAACCTGGGCATTCTTTACAGTGATCAAGGAAAGCTGGCTGATGCTGAGAAGATGTACGACCGCGCGCCGCAAGGCAAGGAGAAGACGCTGGGCCTTGAACATGAATTTACTCTTAGAACAGCCCATTGTTTGAACACTATTCATGAACAGCAAAGCAAGGCGTCAGGGCTAAGGAGGTTCAAAAGGTATATCAGTGATCGAGCAAGGCTACGGGAAAAGAAGATATTGCCAGGACGTTGAGCAACGCCTCGAGCGTGAAGGAATATGGTTCGAATTTTGACACCATACGCACTAGCGCATGAACGAAAGCAGTTATCTATATTTCAGTTTCTCGGAGCCCCTGTCGCCTCGCCCGATTTCGGCGCGTCATGTCATCGGTGACACCGGAGGAAGATTCAGCGAGTATAGTTCTCGCACCGCTAACAGTCACTGCCGCCCTTTGTTAAGAATTGAGAGCTCCCAGCAACGAGAGCGATAGACGACTGGCGGATACATCATGACACTTACGAGTATACCGGTTAAATGCAAAACGGACGGGCCGCAATATTCTCATATTTCCACGTCTAATGCTTGACAAGCCGTGGTTTTCAACCGTCGTGTAGCAACATGGATGGTTGTCCTCAAGAATAACGACTTCCGAGGTTTCGACGTGTCGTCGTGGAAGATTGCGAATCCTGCCGCGGACGATGGTATGATAGGTGATATTATGGTGCAGCCAGTTAGATGGACACGGTAAATAAGGCTCATTGGTTTGGTGCAGGAGGTTCAAGGAAGCCTAGACGGCTATGGGTCCAGATAATGGAATTTGTTTGCGGACAGAAGGTCGACTGACGTTGGAGCTTGTATGTACTAACCGCTGTTGGATTTATGTAAATTAGCACACCACAGGATTTGCTGAGTTCCTCGGAGGTATCGAATCAGCAGCCGCGATGTGCTGAATGACGGAACTGTTGGCCTACATTGTCGTCATCAAACAGACGGATATTGGTATCAAAAATAGCTGCCTTCAAAAGAAAGTTGCTTTGAACAGCTTTCGGACATCACAAAATTCAACCTAACCTAGCCGTCCAAGGTCTGCATTGGTCTTGATCATTGCAGCAAACAGATTTGGGTCGTGAACACGACCATCCAGAGGCCATGGGTGCCACTATCAGCTCGCCAGAGAGTTGACGATGGAGGATTCGTCCGATGATAATACCTACATGTTAGAATGACGAAGCGGATAAACACTATCCCGCAACAGATAACCGACCAGTTGCTTACCGGCTGTCTGCGATTGTCGATCTGGAAGGGTGTTACCATTGGCAATTCCGGAATTAAACATCCCATGAAGCGCAAGGCCTTACTCAGTCTGGACACAAAGCAAGTCAACTTCCCGAAGGTCATCACCGGTTGGCTCGCCTTATTGCTTTCATACTGCATTGTAGTGATAAATTCCCAAGCTTGTTGCAAGGGCAAGCCCGCGCTTAGCGGCCCGAAGACCCCGTGGGGAAGTGCACAGAATCTTCTCAAAAAAAAAGGGCTCGATAACATGGTCGTAAGCGGATCCGTCTCTGAGTACGGGGTACGTCGTGAAGTGCACGGTAGTAACCTTTGCATCACTCTTGTTGCAGGCTTGATCATGAATCCGCCTCATTCCAAGAATATGTGCCTGGTTTACATGCTCACAAAAGGTCGCAGCTCCTTCGAATTGGAGCTGATAGCGGAAAAAAGAGTGCCAACAAATGAAAGGCCATCAATATCGTAAAATCATGTTACTTGTGCCACAATCAGTTCAGTCGTAACTTGTAACCTGTAACTGCCAGCTTGTGAACGGTTAATAGTAAATGTAGCTATCGCCGAGTTTTGTCCGAAAATATGCTCACATAGCTCCTGCATTGGTGACCAGCAGCAAATTAGTTGATAAAATCAATCAGTCGCATCAACATGGGCGAGGTAGTCGCCTCAGTTTTAAGGCACTCGTCCAATCCATGCCCTTTTGCACTTATCCGAGGCGTGCGGGAGAGCATTGCGAAATGCGTGATGGAACACACGCTCTGCATGGCCCTTATTGATGCAAGGTGCTGCCAAGCTCCTGTCAGAGAGCATGACAGCAGACTCTCTCGCAGGACGGCATTGCTTGGCCGCTGGAGCGTTTCCAATCAAGTGGTGTTGTGCTGTCATGGAGTACGAGACAGAATAATGAGTTGGTCCTCCTCGTTGTTTGAGGCGAAATCGTCCATCAGAATTGAAGGGGACCAGTGTGCAGTGAGGCCGAGAGCACATTCCCTTGCTGAAACACCTGGAAGGATGAGAAGACAGTAGTGACCTCTGAGTTGTTCTGTGACAGCAACTGGAGTCGAGTTACATCTTCTGCCAGGCGTGTTTGAAGGGGGACCAGCATGGGGATGGACGACCTGCCACGCTCTGCGCCACAGGTGGTGATATTATCATGGAGATCAAGTCGCTGTGTGACTGACACTGGACTTGAAATTAATAATAGCAGCAATAGGCCGTAGCGCGGACAGCGGTGTGGGAATCATCGCCGGGGAGATACTGGCCGAGTCAGAGCTCCCTGTCCAGGGCTGAGGCACAGTGCGTTCCATTCGACACGGCAAAACAGCTTCACCAGCCAACCGCAGACGGCGATTGCATTCCATCAAACAAAACCAAGTAGAATTCAAAGGCAAAAAGGAGGCATTCTGATGGAAGAAGAGTGGGCTAAGAGTTAGAGCATCTCCGTCGCTTGGTGTCTCGAACTACTACCGGCACAACCGTGCAAGGTCGCGCCCCAAACCTCGGGTGTTCCATTTGGTCGTCGTTGGGCACGTCGAGGTTCGCCTGGGATGGCAGCTCTGGAGCGATGAGTGCAAGCCTGTGTGCTCTTTTCGGATCTGGTCTGAGATAAAGGAAGACAAGCCCAGTGTGCCGTGGACCGTCGTGTTCTGGTTGTGCCATGAAATCAAAAAGTGACGCTTTTCCAAGTTGACGTTGAGGGACCAATTCTGAACCGCCATCCCCGCACTCTAAGCGATTTGTTGACGAGTTGATGGAGTGACTAAGACCGGAGACTTTTGGATTTATACTTGTTTGAGGTTCGATCGGCTGCTTGACCGTGGTGCCCGTATTGCATGCAGCTTTTAAAAATAACCAGCAGCTCGCTCAGCCATCCCCCGTCATTGCGCAAATGTCTCCCTTTCTCCCGCCATCGCCCCTCGCCATCTCTCACACCGTCTCCCGTCACGATCCGCTACAAGTTCCGTCTGTCGATTCACCATCCACAACCATCGCTGATCCCGGCGACGACCTGAGCTGCAGGGGAGCATCGGACATTTCGCAATCCTCTCCGACTGGATGCAACCGGACCATCCGTCGAGATCCTGCGCTGCATCTTGCTCCAATCCTTCCCCCCAGCGCCCAAATGTCCGAACACCAAAACTCGCCGGCCGACGAATCCTCCGCAGACGTCCTCGCTCCCCTTAAGCCCTGCTCCTCCCACGAGTCTCGATCGATTGCATCGCTACCTTCATCGCCGTTTCAGCATCTTTCCCCACGCTCGTCCTCTGTGCCCTCCCGCCATCGGCAGAATGCCAAATCTATCGACGGCATCCCGCGGCAGACGCTGATCAAAGCCCTCGCATCACAAGGCATCTCATCTACCATTGATCCCTCTTCGTCAAGTACTTTAGCGACCTCATTGGCCGAGATGCTCAGTCCAACCAGCAACGCTGGCTCCGACCAGCAGACGGGTGACACGAGGTTACACCGTAAACTCTCTGCAGCCCTATCGACCCGGCCGCTGGTGCTGTCCGACGGAGGTACACCTTCGACTGCACGATTCCCGTTGAAGTCGCCATGCTATTACCATCAGCGATTCGATGGTGCGGTGAACATCGAGAGAGTGTTGGAGGAGATCGCGGCAGATGAGTGGATGTCACATTCTAGATTGATGCAAACGGCGACGGGTGTCCGTGAAGTCTCGAAGCAGTTGCAACGTCGCCCCATCAAGGTTGCCGTGAAGAATGTGATGATTGTGACCAAGGCCCGGGACAATGGACTGGTTTATCTGACGCGAGAATTGACGGAATGGTTGCTGAGCACGCCTCGATACGGCAGCGATCTGGGTGTTAACGTCTACGTTGATTCGAAACTACGCAAATCTAAGCGGTTTGATGCTGCTGGGTTGCTTGCCAAAGAGCCTCGATTCGAGTCACTATTGAAGTACTGGACGCCAGATCTGTGTTGGACGTCTCCAGAGACCTTCGACTTGGTAATTACGCTGGGTGGAGATGGGACGGTGCTTTTTACCTCCTGGCTCTTCCAGCGAATCGTTCCCCCAATTCTGGCATTTTCTCTCGGCAGTCTCGGTTTCTTGACGAATTTTGAGTTTTCCAAATACAAGGAGCACCTAAACCATATCATGGGAGATGTTGGCATGCGTGTGAACCTTCGAATGAGATTCACCTGCACTGTTTATCGTGCTGACCGGAGAAACAAGGGCCGATCAGGCACTGCTGAGGAAGGAGAACAGTTCGAAGTCGTGAACGAACTCGTCATCGACCGTGGACCGTCGCCATATGTGTCCAACCTGGAAGTATTTGGAGATGATGAGCTCTTGACTGTCGTACAGGCAGACGGATGCATTCTCTCTACTCCCACAGGTATGTTTGTTCTCAGGTCCAGTTCATTGCATTCGTCATTGTTTTTGCTAACCATACTCAGGATCCACGGCATACTCTCTATCCGCTGGCGGATCCCTCATCCATCCCTCCATCCCTGCTATCCTCCTCACCCCCATCTGCCCCCATACCCTCTCCTTCCGCCCCATGGTCCTCTCGGACGCTCTCCTCCTCCGCATCGCCATCCCCTCAAACTCTCGCTCCAGCGCATACTGCTCCTTCGACGGCAAAGGGCGTATCGAACTCTGCCCTGGCGACTACGTCACCGTCGAAGCAAGCCAGTACCCTTTTCCCACCGTCGTCTCAGGCGGCGGTGAATGGTTCGAGAGTGTACGACGTGCACTGTGCTGGAACGTGAGAGGAGCCGTGCAGAAGGGTTGGAATGGCAAGGCCCATCGACCTGATGCCGGGCAGATGGGGTATGAGTCTCGTGATCCTCATCCAGAGCAGCATCAATCGGCCTGTGAAGTGGAAGAGGATGAGGACGAGGAAGAACAGTGGGACATCGATACCGATAGCTACACGGACTTTGGGCAGGGGACAGACAGCGGACTGGGACCCAGTGAGTGTGGAGACAGCCCTGGTGCGACAAGCCCGTTGAAGAGAGTGATGAGCCTGTTGAACATGTGATGTGATATGACATACCCATTTTCTTTTTTTCCTCTCATTCCTTGTATCTTCCGGAGCGTTTTTGTTATACTTGCATTTTCTTATAAGAGGTCTTTTCTTCGTTTCATTTATACCGTTAGTGCGCATTCATACATATGCTGCCCGCCAGGTATATATATACACACAAGCATGATACACATGGCATAGATTAACCTGTCATTTTTGTTGGTTGCACTTTTTATTTTTGATATCTATCAGGATCTTCGGACCTTGGGCTACTATATACGCATTGATTCAACATGCCTCTTGCGCAGTGGTCATGATGATTGGATCTGGGAAATGATTTCACTTGTTCCAAATGTGATTATCGCAGTTCACCGCTTGTCGTCAGGCGGGCCGTCATCGCCGCCAGGAACGAAGTCGGACGGTTTGCCAAGCCTCAACCTTGCCCTGTCCACTTCAACGACAAAACGATAACTACGCGCCTGGAGTTGAACAGCGTCCAGACGGACCCGATCCGATGATGGGGTTGATTACCAGTGAGGCCTCAAGACAACTCTGAATATGCATGAAATGAAATGAGACGAGACGCTACAGATACCCATTTCTATTCTTCAGTTTTGCCATTATACAAGTCCCGTACTTTCCCTTTGCCTGTACCTAGTGGACCAAGCAAGGGTCGTGATAATAGCTGTCTGTTGCGGCGCAAATTTTCGATAATTGTGAAAGAATGCTGGAAAGTCGCGGACGTGCACAACAATGAGACGAGCATCGCCTTCTTGCAAGAGCATATCGAAATTGTCAAATCGGGAATCAATAATCCCACCGACATCGCTCTCCAAAGGTTTTTGATGGACGATTCAGACGACGATGATGAGCAACTTACTTTTACTTTGATCAGAATCGACCGAAATCGTTCGAGCAGCAGCCAAATGATCCAGATGATCAAGCGAGAGTGATTCGAGAGAAGATCATGATGGCCCATACTCAGACAGCAAGGGAAATTTTCGTTGCAAAAGACCATGCAAGCACCTCCGGGAACACCACGCTTGCAGTCATGATAATAGACGGAAACATATTTCCGGTCCTGATATATGCGAACAGTGCCAACCCGTTATATGGATAGATATGTTCTGGAGTGCCTTGAATGCAGGCTTCACGACTGCAGCTGATGCAGAAAGAACCAGGCTCTAAAACTACGTTCAATAATTTTCCTAGACATGAAAGACTTGAATATGATTTCCGCGTCCTTCTGCTATCTGGTGTGACCTTGATATTTTAGATGATGATTCCGGTAACACTAAGCCACATTCTGTTTCTATATGTACAGAACGTAGTAAGAGCTAGATTGTACGTCAAACTGTAACAAAGCAAACAAACATGTGGTGAGCCGAAATTCCCATAATTAGAGAGTTTGCCGTTTTCTGGCGTGTGTAAGCAGCTGAATTTCCAACGATTCCCAAGCCCTTTCGCGTATGCGTGCGCAGCCAACAGCGATTCGCGCCGATTTGACCAACCATAATACAAACCCACACGACTTGGTTGGGAATCTTCTTCGTTCGCTAAATGGCGTCCATGGACATAACAAAGGAACAAAAGGCGGAAGGAGTGAGAGGCTATCCTAACAACGGGAATACACGCGAGCCAATCAAGCCGTGTCTCATAGCCCGTTGTATCGGGGGCCTAGCGGACGCAGTTCTTGATAATCTTCTGAACGAGGGCGTCCTTACGGATGAATTCCTCTGAGAACGACTTCAAAGCATCAGGCGGCAACGCACGACGCACATCTGCCGCCATCTTGAACCCCTCGCGCGGCCCCTTGGATTTGATGCCTCCCGCGCCCAGTAAGAGCCCAATAATGGCAAAGGGCGCAGCTTCTGGGTTATCGAGAATCTCAACAATGGTCAGAGCAACATTGCCAGCCTCGCCAACAATGAGCGCTGCTGCGGCAAACCGTGTGGCGATGCCAGCTACTGAACCAACTGCACCGGCCAAAGGAAGTACTGAAAACACAATGGACAAGATTAGAAGAACCAGTTCGCGTTTTTTGTTCTCTTTGTGTTCTTTGCCAATCTTTTTAATTTCCTCAATCGACTTGGACGCGTCTTGTAGCATGAGCAGGGGCATGCTAAGAGAGGTCGCGACATCATCCGCGTCGGCATCCAGAGTCCCTGCACGGCTTTCGAGATAAGTGGCCGTTGCAAGATTGGCCAAACTGTTGAGATTGGGAATCGCTTTGTCGATAACCTCCTTCGGATCTGCGACTTCGATGTCGTTCTGGTCGTCAATACGACGTGGGTAGTTGTTGCGTCGATAGTACTTGTCACCACAATACTTCGGAGGGCAATCTCTCGTCCCGGGGCATTGCGGGCAGTAATCCCAGAGTATGTCGTACTCTTTCCATTGAATCCAGCTCTTGTCGATGCCGGTCTGTTTGAGCAGGGCATCGTAGAAACCATCTTCGTCACGTATCTTGAAGTCCACAATTCGCGGGCCGCGTATAGCATCGTGGTCAGCAAAGAGGTCAACTTCGGTACAGGGGCCCTCTCCTTTAGCCTTGATCGTTGACCATTTGCAGTCCATGTACTTCAAGCCCTCCCCGGTTTTAAGAGCCATGAACTGATCTAAGCGGGGGTTGATGGAGTCTTTCACCCAGTCAACATAATAATCGAACTATGCAGTGTCAACAATTTATTCATCCGCCGGTGGCTGGGGAAAACACACCTTTTCGCTATAATCGCTTGATGATGAAACCTTCATGTACTCATCTATCGCAACTTGAAGCTCCTTGGCCAGAAGCCGTAGTAGAGCCGCTCCACGGCAGTTTACCGGTAGCTTGCCGATATTTGCTTCCAAGTCCTCAAGCGTATTAGGCCATGTAGTCGGGTCGCAAAACGTATCGACTGTTTTGACATTCCAACCTCCTGATTTCTGAGATCCACGGAACCAATCACCCAAGTCTACGGCCCAATCAGTGGTTCCTCCGAAGTTCAGATCCTGAATCCAATCGACGCGTCTTACTTTAGTGTCGTCGCTCATGTATGCCACCCAATCTGTCATGCCCTTTCCTTCTATACCATCTAGAAAATATGCGTTAGCATAGCACTTGAATGCTTAAAGTTTCGCTTAACAAAGGTCCGGGAGGGGGGACGGGGGGTTAAAAGGTCTCGCAAAAAATGGTAAACGAAAAACCTGCACATACTATATTATGGTCAGTGAGAGTAAGTAGAAGTACAGGGTTGCAAACAAACCAAGTCATGATGTCCGAATCCGTCTCCATATCGTGCCACTTCTTCGCTTCAAAGCCCTCTGTGCCCTTTTCAGCAAGATCGTAAATCTCTTGCAGTTCAGCATTGGCAACTAAAGACGGCGTATCAGTCATCTGGCGTTATATAGCATACTCGTAACACGACAAAACTTACTATAGCCGCCGGTACCAGTACATTGACCAGGTATAGCTTCAGAGTGATTGTAAGAACCAGTGAACGTGCACAACGGCCCAGTGCAGCTTGGATTCGACATGCGGAAACTACGCCCGTAACTGGTAACACCCACGAAGACTTTTGAGGCTGGAACACCGGCCTTGGTAATCATGGAGAGAGCTGTATGTGTCTCCGTACGGTTGACATGTGAGCGAAGACAGTTTCCATTGGGACAACCGGGATTGGCAAACTTGTTTCCGTAATCTATAATCATGATTAACTCCACTGAATCGCACGACTTAGGCTGGCTGGTTGAACATACCCCATTGGCCGTGCAAATCATATGTCATATAGATGAAATAGTCGACGATGTTAGACATGGGACGAACAGGAAAAGGCCTGAGATACCAGTAAGACGCCGGCAAGGCGATGGAAAGCGACCTTCCACCGTCTCCAAGCAGAACTCTCAATTCAGTGAGAAATCGTAGGTAATTTTCGGCGTCATTGGGGCCCGAGGCTGGAATTCCTTGGTCAGTCGCACCAGGGTACTCCCAATCGAAATCAACTCCATCAAGATTATGGCTATCGAGGAAGTCGACAACATTCTGCGCAAATCTCTTTCGGTTCTGTGGGTTCACGGCGTCCCGATAGCGCTGGAAGGTGGCCGGTTCAGTGGACTCGGCCCATCCGCCCAGTGAAAGAATTTTCTTGAAGGGTGCTTCCATCTCGTTGAATCGATCAAACTGTTTTCGGACATTATCGCCGATGTTGACTTTCAAGTCCTCAGAAATACCGGCAAACGCGAAGTGCACATGAGTAAGGCCCTTGATACCCTCCGCAATTTCACTCACGTCCATGTTGAGGCAGTCACGAGCCTCGTTATAAGCCTGGAAGTACCCCACACGAGCAAAGCTGCCGGGCTTATTTTTGTTATTAACAATGTCAGTGCCACAATTTGATATACAACCATTAGTGCCGGGTTTGAAAGCTCCTGGTGCACCGGTGTCAGCGGGAGATTCCTTGCAAAACTCAGTAGTAACCCCACAGAATCCCCATCCAGAGCAACAAGCATTCAGGGGACATGGATTGAGTTTGGCGAGATCCCATCCGTCAAATTCACCGGAGGGTTTCTTGGTGCCAGGTTTCTGTGGACCACAAACAACACCAGCAATCTCCGCGGGCATAGGAGTGTTGCCATCACTGAGACAGATGACCTGGCCAGCCTGTAGCTTTTTACAACCAGCCCACCCCCATGTCCCCTTGTTGTACTTTTCAATGTCGGCTTGTTTAATTCCGTAGGCATCGGCAATTGCGAAGCAGCCGTCTCCGGGGGAAACATAATGTGTTGCACACGTTCCATCTGGCTGTGGTTTGGGTTTCATGTCTGGAAGATTGCCTGCGGAACAGCAAACCCATTGCTTGTGCATAAGTTTTGAACAAAGGTCGGATTGTGGGTTGAATTTTAGAAAATCGTTGCCCCGAATGCCACATCGGGCCGCAAGTGACGCGCAACTGTCCCCCTGAGCAACTTGAATAGCTCTGCAGTCTCCTCTAGCCGCCAGAGACTGAAAAGCATTCCATGGGTGAGGCGACCCTCGTCCGAGTAATTGCGAATCAGTCTGGTTGCGGTCTTGGGGGGCTACAAGAACATCCAAGTCGAATTTGTGGTCGAGAACTCTCTCGCCTGGAAACTGGAAACACCCCCCATTCGCCCACAGCTTGAGCGCTCTCTGGACCCTGCCAAGATCGTTGATGTCGTCGACGGCAAAGAGGCCCAGCGTCTGGGCTCTCCTGGCCCAAGGATCGCATGCCTGAACTGCTTGCGCGCCTTCTCTGAAAGCGTCCCCTAATAAGAAATGTCAGCTGTGCGATGTGAAAAATAGATAAGACACCAAGGGAAGCAAAGCAGGCCGGCGAAGAGGCAGCAGATCAATTTTTGGGAGTAGGGACAGCTTCGACATCACGTACTAGAACACGCAGAGTCAGACGAGGACTTTCATATCTCTAAAAATTGCTTTTGATAGAACGCTTACCCAAATTTATTGATAAATTGCCCACCACCGTCCATCAGCACATCCGGACCAGCATATAGACCGACGACAACAGTCCCTGATTTGGCAAATAGAATTGTTGTGCCACACGACGCACCGCTGGCTAGGTAGGACGATAACAAGCTGACAGCGGACGCAGCGTCGCCTCCCGCTTGAATGACCTGGGGACCAGCTGTAACGACTGCTTTGATGGTCGATCTTTGCGCGCCACAACTGCTGGACGCGGCGATGGACATGGCAACGGCGTCCAAGTCCGAAACGTCGGGTTGAGTTTCGTCCATAGTCTTGTTTTGGCGGGTCGTGAGCGGCACGGTGCGTATGGCTTTGAGGACCTTTCCATCATTGACCGTGCACGTCCGGATTGCCGGGGACCTGCTCTCGGGGTTTTGCACATTTAGATCAAAAAGAAGGGGCAGTTTGCAACCCGTAAGGACTGGTTGGCTGTAGGCATATGTCCAATTGGCGGGATCGGGTCCTACCACCTCACAGGGCGGAGGACAACCGTCGACGAGCAGCCCGCTTCCTGGGTCGCCGATATTGGTGTTGCTCACAGGAATGAGCGGCGTGATGCCCAAGCCCAGCTGATGCTCCGTCGAGTTAAAACCGGTAGCTTTGAACTCGGTTGGGAATCCCTTGATTCCCGATTCGGCATGGCCACCATTCGTGGCTACAAACAAAAGAAAAGAAAAGAATGTGGGTGAGGTATGACTCCTCATGGTAGGCGGGTTTCCAGTAACGAGCGGATGGCGTACAATTGTGATGGATGTGATCGCGTTCACCGTCAGTCTGTAACAGCGCCTTTTGAACCAGAACTTGCGGCCGCACAAGTGCCACCCTTTCTCCCTCTTGAGAAAGCCCACGTCTCCTTTCGCTTCCAGAATTCCAGTTCATCCTGTCAGAGCTGGCCAAGATAAACCATGTCACGGTAACAACTTTGCCGGCTGCTCCCTGCTTTTTTCAGGAGTTCTTTGCAGCATGCAACGAGCTCTCTCCAGGAACGTAACCCCGGCGTCCAAGACAACATGCACCCCTTGATTCATCGGTGTGGGTGGTCCCAACATATAACCATCAAAGATTGTTGGCATCCGGCCGCGTTGGGAGAGGGATCTCTTCCACCCCCAGCCCAAATGACCAACATAAACCCTCGTGACTTGAGTAGGTATAAGTTAGCAAAAGCAGACCGAGCATACATGCTAGAGCTAGCCTCGACTAACCAGAGTTCTCCAAGCCATCCTTGCCATCCGTTACAATCGCTAGACTCCAGTACGACCCAACACTTTGATTCATTGATGGAACTGATATACTGGAGGAGGACTGAGCCGGGTTGGTAGCCAGCGGAGCGGGGGCGCGGAGATTCCGTGGACGGTCTTGGCGCTGAAGCGCAAGTTTCTGAGGATCACCAGGAACGAAACAGCCCTTGACAGCAAGCCTCCATGCTTTGGTACCGTGTGATTGAACTTGCAGGGGAATTGAATGAATGTACACAGGGTCCTTTTGCACGAGCACGGTTTCATGGTGGAGTTACCCGTCAATCCTTGCGAGTTTTACTCAGCGGAGACCGGGGACAGTAGGAGTCGAGCCGCAGCAAGGATTGAACAGGAGAGCGAGATGTGACCAAGATTGGGAATAGAATTGAAGTCGGGCTATGACTCACGCTCCCATATTTCCCGCTTTTGGAATACAACACAGCATGGGCCCAGTTGGTTCTCGTTCCTTGGAGCAGCTCAGTCTGTGCCCCTGAGATGGGCCACTCCCTGGCAGCTTTCATCACGGAGCCATTACTGCAGCTCGTCCGAGTGCTATCGAGGGACTGAAAATCAATGTGCCTCATTAGTTCGTCGGCCGGCCCTTTTCAATAGAGAACACTTTTCGCGTCGGCCAGTTTTCCCGATTGCTTCATCTTCCTGAATCCCTCTTTTGGTGTGACGATTGGCACTTCGTCCATCATGCGCAGCTTACCGATAGCCGTTCTTCTCACTGGGCTCCTGGCCCTGATCAGCCGCGTCCATGCTGGGCCAAACTATTCCGCGCACGTATACGAAAGATTGTGGTTGTGGGAGATGTACAATCTCTTTTGGTGCGTCGTATCTCAAGTCCTTATTGTCCAAACTCCTCGCGTCGCTCCATTTACCTATCATTGTTTAATATTCCATTAACGGGGTTGCGCCCCATTGGTTTCCTCTGTACGGGCTCTGCATATGGATGTGGCTAATACCAGTCGTACCACAGCGACATCGAAGGGCCGAAAGAACAAAAAAAGATCTACCGGCAAAAGCCCAACGCCGCTGTGCAGTTCAGGAACATTGGCTCGGGCCTCGGCGGGAGACTCATGTATAACGAGTTTCAAGGTGCATTAGAGGGTCGTGGACCAAACGCTGAAAAAAAAAACCTGCAATCACCTGATATCGTGGGCATCCATCAGGCGGCGAAGGACTTGCTTTCTTTAGGCTGGGGCGCAACATTGAAACCGGAGGAAATTGATGACACTTTAAAAGGATGGAAAGATACGCACACCCCCAAGGATCGGTTGCCCAAGACGCCATACCAGGAGTTAATTGATAAAACCTCGGAAGAATATTTACGGATCCGCCGCGAACCAAATTCCGGCAAATTCCTCTCGGCCACGCGCACAAGTCGGATCAGCAAAATTGCGGAATCAGTCGTAACAATACGCAGAGAGGCAGAGCACGATTGGATATCAAATCACCTCAAGAAACCGGCGACCGGCGATAAACCAGGCTTTGGGTTGAAAAATGTGGTGGAAACCACGAAGTCCCAAGTCAGCTTTGTCAAAGACGGGCAAACCATATACGTAGGCGCCGACTATAGCAAAGTCGACCTTCCAGCCACATTCGACGCCAACCAAGAAGAGCTCAAAAATGGGGGCTGGGACCGAGGAAAGCTCACTAACTGGGTAAGTTTTCTCTGTGGTAACTTATTCAATGAGTTTAACCTGACGTCCCCATGCCGTCTATCGCTCTCTTCATCACAACTTGATAATTTGTTTAACGTTTCAGAACTGACTGACATTATTGCATCCGCTTCAGGGCGATTTTCTCGGGTTAATTGAAGACGACCCCGACATCAATAAAGACAACGTATCTCATGCTCGAGCGCTTACCAGCTGGACTAGGGCTCATGGCAACGCTTCCCGTACCCTAAAGGAATTGGACTACCTTGAGATGTGTCGTGGCTAGGAAACCGGAAAGTAACTAAACTACGAAAGATGGAGTTAACATGTAGACTTGGTTACTGGTCAGTGAGTACTGTAAGTTACCTGCACAAGAATCTCACTTGAGGATGAGTTGTTCAGAGAAACGTTGAGTATAACTAGTATGGTTAACTTCGCATTAATTAATCAATCGTGTCGCCTCATTTTGCTTCTTAAGACCGAGTAGGAAAGGAACGCGTATGATTACAGAGTACAGTCCCTTTTTGCTTACTGTATGTATGTACATGGTGTCTACCTACTTCATAGGGTGGATGGACGATGCTTCATATCGGAGCTGTCTAGCAGATCGGAAGGATGGCTGACAGGCACGGGTAAGTCTCCTAAGTTCCTATCATCTCGCAGTCGAAACTTACGGCAAAAACAGCGAAATCTCCGCTGGATTTTGAACCCCTGCCGCCGTAGTTAGTAATGCACAGGTGTAGTCTGACTCGATGTGACTTAAAAAGCCGGGGCTCGCAGCTCACATCAACCTCGAAGTCTCACTTGTCACTTTGATTGTTTGTCCACTTGACTACACAATTCACATTTTGCATGCTGACTATCCAGCCCTCGTTTTGTCAACAAGAGTCGCAATAAAAGGCCATGGATGACAAACCCCCTCCAGACCCCCCCACCACGGCATCCTACAAGCAGCTTGTCACCATACCGTGGATTTCAACTCCATCTCTCCCCCAAAACGTTCGCTACGCGCAATGCGTGGCAGCCATTCGGGGCGAACGAGTGCCGGATGAACGAGACGGCACGTTCGCCCGCGCATCGGTGATCCGTGGCATTCGCTGTCATCTTTCGTTCGCAGAGAGCCAGGCCGTGAGGGAGATTTGTGCCACCAGCCCTGAATTTGCCAGAGCCCGCAATGCCCGGCTGATTATGAGTAATGTGATTCCGGGACCCGAAGACATGACCGACTCGGACAAAACTAGACAGCCCTACTGCATCTGGCATCCTGACCTGGCCACCGAGGAGACATACCGTCAGCTGGCTCAGCGTTTCCCGTCCATGCGCTATCAGGTGGGACGGGCCTGCGCTGCTGCTGGCTACTTTGCACTATTCGACGAGCTGGGTCTCCTACCAGAGGTGTCTATTGCCGAGGAAGCACGGGAGAGCAGCACTGTCGGTGGTCGCCTCATTTATAGCACCATCATGGCAACCACTTGCCGCTATGCTGTTTTCGATGACTATAACTTATCTATCAACCTCGAGAATCCCAAATCCCCAGCGTATTTGAATGGCGATACGGAGGTGCGGTGGAGACTTCAGAAACGGTACCCACTGCCCGAAAATCTCACAAAATCGAAATGGCACGACAATCACGGACCCAGTATAGAGGAAGATGAGTGCATTGATGTAGATCGGGCTTACTGGCCTCGGTCTTACGACTACCTGACGCATGAAGAGTCCCAGCTTTTATACAATCCACTTCCCCCGGATCTCCCAACCGTCAAGAAGAATCTGTTAATCCATATGGCCGCCCATGAAGGCAATGTCGACCGCTATGCGCGTCTTGCTCGACCTTTGGAGATGGATACAATTGAGGAGCTCTGTGTGGTCCGGGGTATCTACCATCATACCATGTTTGCGCGCTTCTGGCACGCAGAAATCGAGAAAAACTCGATGCGTGTGCAAAAGCTTGACAGCCGAACAATCAAGCATATTCGGTCAATCATTATAGCCCGCCGCATCATGATCAACGATACCCACGAACTCCATAAAGGGTGGCCGGAAGGTGTGCCTTTACCAGGTCTAATCTGGTGGCCCCTCAAGCCCCACGAAAACACGCTATATGAACTCCTTGAGAAAGTGCCCACGATGAAACTACTCGTTACCATCGCATCCATTTTCTGCGACTATGAAGAACTATACAAGAAAATCGACCACCCGCTTGATAATTCTCTCGTAATAGCTGCACAGAATAGCCGCAATCCGTTTTATCTCCGTGACCTCGAACGAAAAGCTGCCGAAACCGGCAGGGAACTTGAACTCAACAGACTCCGAGGTGACGACGAAGGCTACTTAAATTATGATGTGGAGCCTACAGAAACAACTCTAGACTCGGACTTACTGGATGGTTTGAAGCTCAGGTACGATTATGATCTTGAATACGGGCCATATGGGTGCTATGGTGGTCAAGCGAACGCCGGACTGGCTGAACGGTATGTGTGGGCTTCGCTGGGGCTGTTGCGCAAGCTCAAACATTATGGCGGCGGTTCAACTTGGCTGCCCACCGGCGATCTAGAAGATATGGCTGAGTCAAAGTCGGACGCTTCTTCTACGCCCGAGGAATCTTGAATGAGGGCTAGGCATAAGTTAGGAAGCAGATAAGAATTCTCTGGATCAGGAATTTGAGCCAGTCACTCTTGCGTACAGAGTAATGTGATCACACTATGCAATACAACGTGCGGGATCTAGAATCGCATGACAGGCAGAAATCAAAGTTGCTAGCTCTCGTTGTAAAACTAGCTGTGAGATTGCGATTTGAAGTTAGGTTACAATAGTTCCTGACTACGTGAAACGTTGCATCTGGAGCAATGGCCGGTCCAACGTTCTGAGTACTTCCATGTTGGGCTGGTCTATGACTGGAAGATTACCCTCCCAGTGCTGCCTAAATTGAGTTCCAAGCGGCGCGGGAAAGTTGGGTATCCCGGGACCGTTTCCCCCGGCACTTTGCAAGGGGCGAGGGCATTCCGGACAGGGGCCCTAGTCGCTGTATTTGGTAGCTTCCGGTTATGCAGGAGCAAAAATGGCCGAATACGGAGGAGTACATGCATACATGACCCGGTGCGAGGGCGTCGAATCAGATAGCATGTACAGTACATAGCAGGGACGTCGCTTAAATTTGAACAAGCAGATGGCCAACGGAAGAGTTACTGGGAATCCCCCACGGTCCCCCTCTCACCAGTGCTATCGTGTACTGTAAATTGCCTTGAAAGCAATGATATTCGATGAAGCAATGGAAACGGCAAATCAAAAAGACGAATCATTGACTGATGAATCCTTTCCGAGATGGGAAGAAGTCCTCCCCTGCCACATCAGGAATTCAAAGCCGAAACCCGCTTTACAGATATTCTCGCTTGGGTTCCCTTTGCGGGCGACGTGACCGTGCTCGAAAACACGTCTGGAACCGCAAAAACACAGTGACTAATGTGATGTTGACCCCTAGTTATTCAAAGAGAAAAATCCTTCTAGCTACGGTCGGTCCAAATCTAGATGTCAGCAGTTGAGCCCCATCACCACAATCAAACACCACCCCACGTACATACTAGGTCTGATAGCGCCACTTCCGCTTCCATGCAGCGTCAACTCATGTGATACTGGAGGAGACATCTTTCTATCTTCACAGGGGTTCACCGGCAGGTCTTGAAAAGATGCGGACATGACTCGAATAAGCGGTGGTCGAGACGCTTCTGCCTGCGTTCGTTGCGGAAGGATAGCGGCCCGCCCCTGTCCATGCAAGTAGAACTTCTGATTCTTTTTCCACGTTCGGCATGGATGACTTAATTACGCTCGATGCAACCTTCACTTTGTTGGGTTGGCTTCACATGAGGCCCGTAGACTCTGCAACGCAAATGTCCAACAAAAACACCACTCCAGGCAGCAAACCGTCCTCCGGGGTGTTCTTCCGCCACTTCCCCTTTCCTACCCAAATTGGCACCTCGCCATGTTCAAGACATTCCAGATTCAATAACATGGACTGACAGGGATGCAGCAAGACGACCTGGAAATGGCAACTTTATTGCATCTCCTCTGTGAAAGTGGGAGGCGATGCCGCAGGATGGATTTCTAACGGTCAACAAGGTCACTTTATTGGAGTCGGGACGCTTGGAATTGGTGCAGGATGCTTGCTAGCATGGATTGAGGCTCTGTTTCCTTCTACCACGGTCTCTCGCCGTGGAGGCATGGCATCGCTTGGGAAAAAGACGCAGCGGAAAGGGAGCCTCAAACCGTGGAGAGTATAAAGTCCTGCGGTCAAGCTTGAGACAGGAATACGTCTGGCATCAACACTCCGGATATTTCTTAACTTCGAAGAAAGAAATCGCCATGATTCAATTGGGAAGCGTCGTGCTACTCCTAGCCACCACCAAGGCGGTACTTGGAGGTGTTACTGGCAACCGCTACGACCGCAGAGGAGTGAATCCAGCCAACCCACACGACGAAAATACGACACCGCATTGTAGTTGGTGGCTGGATTACGATGAAGAGACCACTTGCGACTGGATTCTACAGGACAACTCCCTCACGTTGGAGCAATTTCGCCGTTGGGTGCGTGAGAGTCATTCCCGCATCTGCTCATGAAAACGATTGTTCAAGCTAATCAATGCCACAGAACCCGTCAATTAGTGCCGCCTGTGACAATTTGATGGTTGGCCGCTCCTATTGCGTGGAAGCCACGTTTGAGCCTACCCCGACTGGAGTGCCAACAACTCCTTCGATGACAGGATCTCCTACCAAACCGTCAACGGAGCCACCTTCGCCAACCGGCACATCGGGTAAAGTTGTACAGAGTGCCATTCATGACGACGATGAGCTAACATTTCACTTAGGAATTGAGACCCCACTACCGACACAACCCAAGATTGCGCCCAACTGTGATGCGTTCTACCTTGTCCAAGAAGGAGATGCCTGTGGAAGCATTGCAGCCGCTCACGGAATCACAGTTACCCAGTTTGTGGCGTGGAATCCAAGCGTCGGCAACACCTGCGCTGGCCTGTGGGCTGATGCGTATGCCTGCGTCTCTATCGTTGGTCATGAACCATCCATGCCTTCTTCTGCGGCCCCTCAACCTACATCGACGAAGCCGTCCAACGGGTAGGCGAACTCCATCCGTTTAACTGAATGATTTGGACCAGGGCTGACCACGAATGCCCACTAGAATTGAGACACCTCAGCCGACCCAGCCGAAAATAGTTGACAACTGCAACAAGTTTCATCTGGTGGAATCTGGACAGAGTTGCGCTGAAATTGCCTCTCAATATGGCATCACTGTCGCCCAGTTTGCACAATGGAATCCGGCAGCCGGAAGCAACTGTGGCGGTCTCTGGGCCGATGCTTATGCCTGTGTTTCCATTATCGGCTACCAGCCAAAGCCAACCACAACCAAGCCAACAACCAAGCCGACCACAACCAAGCCTAGCAATGGAATTAAAACACCTACGCCTACTCAGCCGTCAATGGTCAACAATTGTAATAAATTTTACCTCGTCAAGTCCGGCGACAGCTGCGCCACTATCAGTTCTGGGCACGGTATTACAGTAGCTGACTTCACAAAATGGAATCCCAAAGCTGGAGCCAACTGCGCGGGTCTATGGGCCGATGCGTATGCCTGCGTCTCTGTCATCGGGTACACCCCAAAGCCGAGCACGACAGTGAAGCCGGCGCCCACGTCAACCAAACCGGGAAATGGAATTCGGACGCCGACTCCAACACAGGCGGGCATGGTCAAAAACTGCAACAAATTCCACTTGGTGAAGTCTGGACAGACATGTCCAACGATCCAATCACTGTACAAGGTTACGCTTGCCAATCTCGTCAAGTGGAATCCTGCAATCAAGTCGGATTGCACCGGCCTGTGGGCTGACACCCATCTTTGCGTCGGAACGCTTTGAGGTGTTGAATATCTGACTTTTTAACAATGATGAGTGTTGATGCAGTAGCTGGTGGATGTTCCAGATCCCGTGTGTGAAGAAGCTAGTTAGTTAACTAACTTAGTTACATAATCTTGTGAGCCTATGGATATAAAAGCTTATCTCTCCAAATGGCCACTTGTGTACGGAGTAGTGATTATGATTATTAAATCTTTGGAAATTTCACTTGTTCTGAATGTGATTATCAGACTTCACCGCCGGACGGAACTCCTCCTCTTTTCTTGTAATCCTACCTTTTGTTCCCGGTGTTGAGGGCAATCTTTATGCCGTCATTGCTGTCATTGCCGCCAAAAACAACATCAGACCGTTTGCCAAGCCTCAAACGCACCGGGAGTTGACGTCCAGACGGGCATGACCGTGATATTGATTACCACTCAGTGTCAAAATCGAATCGAAATATGCATGAAATAAGCTTAGCAGCTAATCCTTTCTCGTCCTCAATTTTGCCCTATACAGGACTAAGCAAAATGGACGCGCCAGACCACGAGCTAGATCCTCACGGCGACGTGATCCTCATTTGGCAAAAGTGCAAAGTATCGTTATTCTCAACAGAGGTTGCGAAACCGATCCGTATGCGCCTCTCATCCCGATACCTAGCACTGGCGTCGCCGTACTTTGCCAAAATGTTCCAGGGTGACTGGAAAGAGGCAAAATCTCTCCGTAACGGTGACACACTGGAATTGCGCGAAGAGATTGGGGAACCTGAGGCACTGTTGATCCTCATGCGAATCATTCACGGTCGAACAAAGGAGGTCCCACGGGAGATCACTCTCGAAATGCTGGGGCATATTGCGACGTTTGTCGACTACTACAAATGCCTCGAAGTGATGGGAATTATCTCTGAGATCTGGATCAAGAACCTGGAAAAGCAGCTCCCTCCCCATTCCTTGATCAACGCCATCCGCTGGATCTGGGCTTCGTATGTCTTTCGGCTCCCGCAAAACTTCACATCGAATACAGAGTTTGTGGTCAGGCATGGCATTGCACGCATTGAATGCACTGACTACCCAATTCCTGAAAATATAATCAGTGAGTATCTCGGCACATGAAATTATCAATGGAATGGTTGTATTGACGAGTGGAATAACAAGGTCAAATTGAGGAACGAAGACAAAACGCACTGGGCACCCTAAGCTCATCCCTTCTCCAGCTTCAGGGGGAGCTTCGAGTGGGGAGGAAATCCTGCTCGTTCGCCTGCAGCTGTATGCTACTCGGCGCGCTCACCAAAGGACTAGACACACTTGGCAGCCCCTTCAATTATCTGATTCGGCCCTATCAAGGTAGCAGTTGCTCTTATATTAGTGCGAAGATGCGCAAGATCGTATCGCCGAAATGGGCTGCTATCGATGAAAAGCCGCTGGGTGGGAGCAACAATGTCCCGTACACCATGCACCGTTGTACGCTGCAGCCGCTTCTTGAACCGTTAATTGCGAATTTGGAGAAATGTATTAATGGTTTGAATTTGGGGGATTTTGTTTCCCCAGATTCATGAAGGCTTCGTATACTCTGAGTCGTGTTTCCTTTCTTCCCTTTATTCGCATACAGTCATTTATTATCTCATGAGGGAGAGACGCATGAAGGCGCGAATTACATATGGAATGGTGGTGGCAAGGACTGAATTGTTTGCCCCTGAACAGCCCTACAGTCCCTATCCTCAAGATAACGATATATTTTCCAAAGGGGCATTGACGACTGACACTTAACCACGCTCTATAGCCCTACAAACTTGCACAACCACCTGATGATTTAGCAAACTGCGTACCCAAACACATAACGACCATAGGAAGTGGAAACAGGCCCTCCCATCCGCACAGCCGTACTTAGGCCACTGTGTGAACGCGGCCAGCTCAACTGAGAGCCTTCCAACAATACGAATCCAAAGTTGAGCGTCGACGAGCCTTGGGTGAGCGAAGGTGAGCCTAGCATATGTCACGTCCAGCAATCCATATCAGCGACCCAACGTCATCGACCAGTTATCTGATCTGAGCACAACCTTAGGTAGGTTCAAGGTCTAAGCACCATCGACTTTCGTCGCAGTCTTTCTCAAGTGCACATTTCTTCTCCATCCCAGGTACCGACCTGTCCAGCACATTATTGCTCGTCAATCTCCCGCAAATATCAGTTCTCGATCATGTCGCTCGCCTTCACTCCCGAACGGAACGAGCTGACACTCGGTGACTCACCCCAACCAATGCCTGCAAACCCTCGGCCTCGTGATTCAAGCAATATGATACTTGAATACTTTCGTCTCTATTTTGCGGCTCTTTATGCGCGGCCTCCAGGCTTGCCTGAGATCTCAAACCTCAGTTTTACGTTTGATGGAACAGGAGTCGATCTGTATGCCGCCAGCTTGAGCGAGATCCGTGAGTATGTTGGGAACAGGACGGTTGGTTACGACATGTATTACAACCTGACATCATCACCCTCTGGCAATGTGAGTGAATGTCTATATTGTCATGCAAGCTGATGCCGATGCTAAATTCCTATCGTAGGCACACCCGGTACTTCTCCGGACATATCGTTTCTTTACTTCATGGTGGCTTCCCTCCCCGGCTCTTTCCTGTGATGCCGCCTGTGATACCGGTGAGGAACACGACGCGTCTGCTTTAATCAGGAGTACTTCACCTACATTGCCAAACGGAACGCTTCTGCGGAGACGGAGGCCGCGATCAGCCCTCATGGAATCTAACAGCGGATGCCTCGAAAATAATCTGTCGCCCATCTTTCAACTACAGTTTATCGCGCACTTGCAACCAACTCTGAGACAGCGTTGCTCAATACTTGCAACAAGATCAATTCACAAGATCAATCCTATATCATGGTGAATTGTACGCATTTTACTTGCCTATCAATAACAAACCTGACCCTAAAGGCAGATCACTTCGCCAGAATGTCTGCGCTCTTAGACTTTCCCGGCCCGTTTTCCGCACTCCTCTACTCAAAGCATGGAGGACACTACACTTTTGTACCAATTTCTCGCCTTCCACGAAGGCACAGCCGGATGGCCAATGCAGGTACTGTACAATTCAAGCGCATTCGTGCGGATGGCCTTTGCCGTTGAACACGCGAGCAGCTGTACGGCCACATTCCTATTAAGGCGCTCGCGGTTCGACTATTTGAGGAACTATGTACATACAGTATGTACGGAGTACATCCATTTGGATTCGCCTTACGCTGCGAAAGATAAATAATCCTACCGCCCGCGCAGCGGCCCGAGGTCCAGCCAAAGTCTAAGTCAACTTCGTATTGATTTGTGGAAACTACTCCGTGAAGCTGCGAATATAGAGGAGTACCTACGAGGCTCTCAAGGTCTATAAGCTTAGACTTTTTGATAACTCTTGTCGTGGTCTCCTGCTGCGAGCCCCTACCTGCAACCTGGCCTCCCGCTATTCTCATATCGGCTGAAATGTGATCATGGTGACCTCGATATGCCTCCTATTTCACAGCATGTTGGTTGACTATCCACTCTAGGATCGTTGATCTTGATGAGTTAATTCCTAGTTAGACCTGTGAATATTGGAGAGATACTATATCGGGTTTGGAAGGCTAACAATATTATCTCTAAATTTCAAGAAGCATTTTGATTATGAAATGCCGAGGATAGATAAAACATTCCAATTCCGAGGATTTTGGAACTCAAGCCAAACCTCCACACTGTGACCAATCACAAGATATTTCCAAGTCACTGGGGAAAATGGGATACAGCATCCACATCTGATATACACTGTCTGGCCGAGAGATGAAAGACAAAAGGGAAAAGATTTCTGTACAGATAGCCGAATAAAGACCAACATAGGAAAGTAGAACAGAAAACGGGGTGAAGGGCAACAAGAAAATCGAAAAATGGCCCAAAACCAAATGTACAGAAACACCCCCCAGAAGTATAAACCACAGCCAGGAAAAGAAAAAGAAAAGCGAGAAGGGAATCTAGCGTCACGAAAAAGGAGCAACAAAGGCGGTAATACAACAGATAGTACAGCAAAGAGAGAAAAGAATACACCAATAATACGAAGAACAGAGGATAAAAAAGAAAAGTAATAAAATGAATGCAGGGTTGCAATGTTGAAGGCGTAGCAGGCGACAGCAGCAGCAGCAACAGCGGAAAAGGATTCGCTTTACATCATCCCCGTTCCACGTTGCATTTGCCTTTTTTGCAAGCTTTACGCAACAACATGCAATGTGCCCGCCCTCATAGTATCACGGCTCGCGCTCTTGTGCACCGTGTCGACCTCACCGCCATCGCTATCAGCCTCATGGGCACGTTCATCGTCATCCTCGACGATCCGCGTGGGGATGTCTCCCGGTCCATATTGCTGGCTTGTGCGCTCCGGGAGGGTAGAACTGCTCATCATCGACATGGACGTGCTGGAGCGATTGTGCACAAGATCCGGGGTCGGTGGGATGCTCGAAATGCTCGAGTTGCGACCGTTGGGGGTCAGCAGACCATCACCTATTTCGCTTTCGGGCCTCGAAGAGGGCTCGTGGTTGCCGTCTTCGTTGGTGTTGAGGTGGTGGTGATGATGGTGATGGTGGTGGTGGCTCCGCTGGCCGTTGGCGTGCTTGTTGGTTTCATCGTCCAGTTCGTCTTGGGCGAGGTGGAGGCCCTCAACGGCGGCGGCGCATTGTTCGCTAATGTTGCGGATTATATCCGCGATCGCGTCCGTTTTGGCTCGGAGATGGCGGTCTGCAACGTCGGTGATGCTGAGTTGTGAGTAGCGCTTGTGCTTGCCGAGGCTAAGAAGGTGGTTTTCCATTTCCGGGGTCACGTCTTCGCCGTCGGTACCACGTCTGGGACGAGATTTGTGAGATGAAACTGCCTTGGGTGAAAGTTCCTCGATTTCGCCCTCTTCCTCAGCTTCTGGGAGATCATCGAAACTCTTCTCAATGTATTCTGATAATTCAGGCGCATTGCTGATGGAACGGATAATATGTTCCATATGGTGGCTCTGAGCGTTAATAAGACTGCGAAGGTGGAGAACCACACGTTGAGCTTCATCGCGTTGACGAGTGAGAGTGGAAGTAGTGTGCTGAAGAGCGGAAATTTCCTTCTGATTGCGCTTGCGTTCTCGTTCAAGCTCCTCTGCAATTTCTTGTTGCAAAACGAGTGCCTCCAAAGCATCGTCGCGCTGCTTCTCAGTGCCTGAAAGACGCATGGTGAGACGAGCAGCATCATCCTTCTGCTGATCGATAAGGGTAGTAAGACGACGATTCTCGCGTTTGTGGCTCTCGATCTTGACCTTGAGTTCAGAGGTCTCTTTGGTGAGCTGTTCGGCAAATGCTTGAAATTTGAGGAACTACAGGGAGTTAGTAAACATAGTAAAAACGGTGTAAAATGGGCACAAACCTGTTGCTTCCATGTCTCGAGTTCTTCCACCAAGAAGTTGTTCCTCTTCGTGACCTTGGACAATTCTGTGTCCATTCTTCCTTTGAGGTTGATGAAGTCTTGCCAGGCCTCGAGAGCGTCTCTCGAGTATTGATTCCGTTCACGAACGATCTCATTGAGGTGTCTCATGGAGATCTTCGTCATCAACGGCTTCTTCACAGATCCTCCAAAGATCGCTTTCATTCCGGTGTTGCGGCCCTGTTCTTTGTTAGATCGGAATATAGCAAGAGGAACGGAATCATTTACCAATTTCTCACACACATGGTCCATCACAGACATTACTGCATCCTGATTCCACCAGCTGGGGTCCTGAATGCTTTCAACTTCTCCTCTCATGACGATAATCTGACCAGCAGGGATCAACTTTCCTCCACCATAAGCAGAGCGAAGATGTTGAGGAACACCACTGGGAGTGACATCGCCGTTCAGCGCTTGGGTCAAGCGATTGATCATCTTGGTCCTCTGGCCCTGAGTCAAAATGTTTGGTGGGCTCGAAGTCAAGACAAAGTTGCGATCGAGATCGACAACCAGGGCGTCAGAAGGGGCCGTAAATAGCGTACGGCACTCCGCAGTCACACCCAAAATATATGGGCCGGGTTCTTGCACCAACTCCTTCACATGGCGAGCATGCACGACGGGGTTGTACAATCCACTCCATTCGTAGACCCGAACACAGAATCGAATGGTCTCCGCTGCGACTGTCAGGATAGCTGGATAGTGGCTGACAAAGATGATACGGCGAGTAGGCGAAACGGCGGCTTCGATCACTCCAACAATATTTGGGAGAGACAGGCAGTTGAATAGCGGCCACATGGCGAAGTTCTGGAATCCAGTTGGGGAAGACGGGAATTGATAGCACAAAGCATAATCTTTCATATCAATACGAACCAAGTCGTTAAGGCGGGGCGCGGGGAAACTAAGAATGCGAGAGACCTCCTCTGCATGGAAGAGGTTGGTGGCTTTGTTCCAGTGAATCCACATTCCACGGAGGTAGTCTCCCAGCAGATTGTAAAGTGGGTATCGTGAAATGAAACTCAGACAATATGGAATCCAGTAGGTCTCCTCTGGATTGTCGTAAAAGTCGGACTCGGTTTTCTTGCGCAGCTCTCTAATGGTCTCTGCACGCTTCTCGTCGGCGCGAGACCAAACACGCAATGCAATACCATAGAGAGTGTGGGTCGAGTCTTGTTGCAGAACGAACGAATGATGCACGCAATGAGGCTGGCTCTTGCCAGTGCAAATTTCAACATCGTGAGGGAAGCAGACCTATCGAGAAGTTTAGTTTATGGCTACCAAGATGCAAGTCCATTTTCTGGGTGGAATCGACCTACTCTCATGGCCGCGTGTAAAGCTCTTGCAATTTCATTATCCTGCTCCAGTCTTGGGCTGCTCCCCAAAATTTCTGGAAGCCAGAATTGTCCAACGGCTCCCTTCATATGCCCAATTTTTCCTTGGGATGGTGGAGGCGCTTTGACCCATTGGGAGGGCTCACGGCCGACACCACAGACCATATAGGCATGAGTCAGCGTCTTTGGAGTCCTCTGTGCGGGTTTCATGTTCAGAGTAGACGGAATTGGTTGAGTGATTCGGGAGTGCAGAGACGAGGTTCGACTTGGGATGACAAGCGAGGTATCCCCTTGGTCGCCACGGGTCACTGGACGGTCTCGAGTCGATGGCCGAACGAACGACGGGTGGTCTCTCAAAGAAGGCGCCATGATGGAACGATGGTTGAATTGATATCGATCAAGCAGTGCTCAGCAGCATAAAATGTAGAATAGTGCGACTTTGGCACTATAGATTCAATCCCAGTCAGACCACTGCGGTTTTTGGATAGGAGTAAAGCCAGCAACCCAGAACTTTTCACGTCACCTCAGGACAGAGAGAAACGGAACAAGACAATGAACAGCGCAAGCAATGGATTGGATCTGGAAAATGGAAAAAGAGTTCTACCTGAGAGGCAAGGAATGAAGAAATAATAGTATGTACCTTGTCTTCAATGCAAGCAAGGAGTATTGTAGTGAGGACTCTTGATAAAGAGCGACAACAGCAGCTGCTGGAGAGGAGCGAAGCGAATTAATCCCTCACGAGAGGACGAGCTCCAGGCTGCGTTTCTAACACCTCATCCGCCACTGCTATTCGAGATGGAGAGCAGCAGTGTTAACGGAATTATTGGCAGACTGAACGGGACGAACAAGACGAGAACATGCATCGAGGGGAGGGGAGGGAGGAAGAGAAGGGAAAACAAGATGGTTTTGGGGGAACTGGGCCACAGGGGGCTTCCAGGGACACAGCTTGGGGGGCTGAACCGCACTAGGCCCAGTCGGGGGCTAGCGGACAGGCGACGGTTGGGACTTGGGCGGGGGTTCATCAAAGAAGAAAAGTAAACTTTGCCGTCCGCTGTCCCAGAGGGCTGCGTTCTAGCATCGCGCTCAGGGGAACCGCGCAAAACGACTCGCCTGTCACGCCCACGACTCCACGAGGCACGGGCTGGTCCACGCTTGGTCGACGGGCTAAGGACCGACCCTGGCCACCAGCCAATGGCTCACACCCGTGAGCCCACAGGTCATCAAAAAGAGGCCACCACAGCACCACAACTCTCCACCCGGCAATTCCGTTGCGCTCCAGAAAAAAAAAAATCGGTGGAAAAGGCAAAAAAACAAGCAGGCAGTACGCTAGGCATTTTGGACGGGTCTAACGACTGCTCTGCGCCGTGATTCGTCGCGGTTCTCACATGAGACTCCGCACTGCGACTTTGTGACATCCGATGTCTGGTACCCTGGTGCGTCGAAGTGTCGAGATCGAAAACATCTGTTTAGGAAAAGTCGAAACCGGCTCACTTCAAAACAAATCGCCACTGCTACATACATATACAGGCAATTGCTGGTAAACTGCGCTGTTGATCGAACAAAACCTGGTCACGAACGCTCAACGACCGGTATAACTGATTTGGCCAACCTCGGTGTGAGAAACAAACTGAAGCCCGAGATCCTTCAGATCACCAATCTTCTCCACAGTAATCGACATATCACTATAGTTTGCCGGGTTTCATCTTTTATATCGCTTCTTCTTGATGCCACGCGTGAAGAAGGTCCCAGGCGAACGCGCCACTCCCAGCGATGTCATTCTGCCAATGCAAGAGCCCTACATGAGCCAGATTGTCGATGGAAGGAAAAACTATGAGTTCAGGAAATATTGTCTCAAACCAAGTGTCAAAAGAATCTGGTTCTATCAGACTGCTCCTCATTCCAGTATCACCTATGTTTGCGAGACCAGGACTGCGCGGACTCGGAAAGCCGGCGATCTTCCTCTGGATGAAGACGGGCTGGGGAATGCCGAATTCAATAATAAACACAAGGATTGGGAGGGTTATGACTTCGCGTACGGGATGGTCACTGTCTACGAGCTCAAGCAGCCGATAACCCTCAAGGAGATGAAAGACAAACATGGCTTCAAGTTAGCACCGAGGGGGCTTGTTTACCTGCCTAGGTCGATCAGTGACAGTGTCAACTGGAAGCAGCAAAAATTGGTAAGAAATATAATTTTTAGCCTACACTTGACCCTTGAATAACATCAAGACAGTTGATCACTCGAAAGAAACAATTTTCGGAGCCTTAAGATAGTCTATGCAGGCTAATTCTGGTGAGATCTCCTTGAACATGATGAACCTCCTACATATTCGCATCCATGCATACATATGCTGCAGTCGTAGTGGTAACAAGTATCTACGGGGTAGGCCTGACCTCGACGAACGTCTTCTCTCCTGTCACAAACGATAACTAATCAGCGCGTTCCTGGATCAGGGCGATGCATGTACCTTGGAACGCGTGGCAAGACCTGGCCGATATCTGAGATATTATCGCAGCTACCCTTGTTCAGCAAACTGCATCTAAGTTCAGGACCTGGCTCTTGAAAGAGGGGGTCAACTTATCTATAGTAGGGGGTTAACTGAAGAGAAAACTGCGTCGGGAACCCGACCAAATGTTCAAGACTCTCTAAAGACAATCCGGTAAAAAAACCCGCCAACATCTTGCCCTCATCGGACCTCAGGAGATTCTGCTTTGACCTCTCATCAGATGGAGTCCCGGCTGTTTGGATTTCAAATTGGACAGGATTCGAGTGGGGAGAGGTGTCGTGCCTGCGTCAACCAGTCTTATTCCGCAAATTATTGCCAAGCATCAGCTCCATCACGGATGATTTCTGTGCTCCCTTAGCCGAAAGGGCCCTTGCATTGTTTGGCGTTTCTCCTCCCTTGATATCTGGGCGAGTCTCAACGGATCAGCCGAGAGGTCGCTTTGCGCTTGAGGGGTATGATTTTCAATGATCTGTGCACCCCGTATTCCGTTGTGTAGAGAGATTTTGTCACATACATATTTTGCAGCCGGCTAAAATGCATTTTCTGCTTTATCGGATGTTCAGAACTGACAAGTCAGATATCGCTGCAGCTGGTGATATGCTGGTCGGGCTTGTAGCACAGCGTTTGTAACTCCGCAGGATCAGTCAAGTGTGCTTAGAGTTGGGTGTGGTTGGTGCATTCGTTGTCCTCTGCGCACAGAGTAACTACTCCAGCGGTGCGTTGTTTGTCCTTGTGCAGGGCCTGTTCCGAGATGCTTTGCCACCAGGTGCTGGGCAAGGGAGTTGAGCCCTAACAGTACACGGTAGCTTGCCGCTCCTGGCTTTTTTTGTTTTCATCTGGCCAGCTTCCTTCCCTTCCTTTGGAAGGGGCCTCACGCCTAGGTAAGCTATATTTTCAATCTTTCCCTTCTCTTCAAATCCCTTCAAAGGAGTACGACTGGTAACCAAGCCTTCCAGATTGCTCATCTTGATAGGCGGAACAGGATCTGCCAGCGTCGTCTTTTCGGGCCTTGGAGCTCCCTTGCGATCAGTACTGTCCAGGGCCGGTACGCAAGATTTCTAGCCCCATGCTCAGCCATATTCGCAGCATATCGACCCATATTGAGTCTGCTACGTTGCCACACGTACTCCATGCTTAGGTCCCCCGTGTATATAGAGCAGTCCTGGAGTCTGGGGTTTACCCAACTCAGAATGCTCCCAAGACCAGAGATGTGCCGAATAATATTGCCTTTCAATACCCTGACTCTCGAGTTCTTTGGTCCTACCATCGAGTTTTATATCCGCCGCATGACAACCAACGATCGCGTCATCAGTGACGAATTTTGTTCTTGATTCATCCAGCAGCTATGTTCAAAAAAGCGTACATACGGGAGCGCATCTTCTGTGCTCTGCTTGGGGATTTTGGACAATGTTAAACCATTTGCCTGTTCAGGTTCCTGCGCAGCAGATGGATTAGCCCCTGAAAGTGGGCTCATAACTGAATGAGCTGTTGATGGTATCAAAAAAGGTACTCCGGGCTAAGGATATTCATAGAACTGCTCAGGCCAGGAACTTTGACCATTGTGATGATACCTAGAAACTCAAACTTCCCTGAAATTTATTATACTAAGACATTTTCTTCACCTGGATCGGCTTTTTACGGATTAGCTCATCAGCCTCGCTGCTTTGCCTTCACCTGGCTCTCACTTTCGTTCACCCTGATCTCCCTCATATTTCTCCTCAGCCTGGCTCATCTATTCTATCTATTTCGCACTCTTCCATGTGAAGCGAAAAGCAAGCTCTTAACCCCGAGGCTAACAAAAAATATTCCCTAAGTCTACGGGCATAAGAGCTTGCTTAACTGCTGATCTACCTTGAATTTTGACATCATAAGGTCCATACCTGCGGCTGTTAGTTCGAACCTCACCTAACAGCAAGGTGTGCTTGACCGGAAACTAACTCTTTTCTTATCACTTTTATAACAAGCTCGTTGCATTTTTCATTTCCAGTCACTTCTCTTTTCACTTCCTTAATGGCATCGTTCACTCGGTCAAAGGTCTCCATCCCAGATCCACACTCCTTGGACTCTCGACTACTCCTCAGGGCAAAGCACCAACTAATCACTAAGGGCTCCTTGTATCTTGAAGGAGTCCCTGCGGATATTGGACCGCAGTTGATCGACCCACTTGAAGTAGATAAAGAAATAGGAAAAGAGGGCACATATCGGTGAATATATTCCCAAATAATCCTGGGATGAGTAGTCGTTAACCTAGCCAACAGCTATCGATTTTATTGGACCACATGTTGGAGCGGTCAAACAACCAGACTGGGCAATCGTGGTTGATGGGAGACAAACGTCAAATGTCCCTGAATATTGCCTAGTCTGGGTCAATGAAACTGGGTGGAGTGAGAGTAAGCCGGCTCTGGGGCCTGACATTAAGAAATGGCTGGTGGGCACAAACCACGCAGTTCTCCTTGCCGTGGAGATCAAATACACCTGACAAACTCGTTCGAAAGCGGAAGGGTATGTAGTCTTCCACTCTCCACGTGGCGGGAGAATTGAAACAAGGGGTGAGCGCAATTGACCCAGATCCCAACCAACAACATATGTGGTAGTGAACCCCCTCATTATTTTGTAGCAAATCTTCCCAGCACCCTCGAGCGCCGCAGCTGACCAGATTACCTTCACGAGGGCGGAGTTGTTTGGAGATACTTTACCCTTGGAACCCGGGCAGGAGTCCGCAGATAATTACAACCACGACATTGCAGCATTACGAAATCGTTCTGCTTCCGCACTCCAATATATGGGCCGTTCTCCAGTGCGAGATATCTTCAAAAGCCCGACTGGCGGACGTGAATAGCTGTTAGTTTTGGAATATCAGCAGTGTTAAACAGCTCTAATGCCCATGGTCCAGCCTCAACCTTTGGTTTTCTGGTTCAAAAACCTTTGGGCCGGCTTAGTGCAGGAATATATACCCATTGACAAATGGTGTATATACGCTAGCGACGTCATAAGTTGCCATCTAAGGCGGAATATCAGTGCGACAGTAAATTGCCAAATGTTGGGCGGAATGACCGTTGGCGGAAAGTTAAGGGCGGGGTATCGCGGCAGAAGTGTGGTTCCGCCAGCTCCTACTACTTGCTTGTTTATACGGGGGTCATAAACCTAATTCTAAGTTCTCAAAATCACCATATGTACTTTAGCAATATCAATCTACTAGAGATATGGAGATAGTGACCTTACATAACTGCATACCCTGGAGACGATATCCATTGGAGTGGCGTTGCGAAAGAGTTGATTACTATCTATATAAATCGCACGCTAACTTCAACAAATCCAAGCATTTTTCGTATTACCTTGCTCCTGTATCCCCAGCTATCCATCCCGTAAAGAAGCATTCTTGAGCCGGATCAGGCTTTCCACAAAATCACATCTAGGGTATCTTTGCTTTTGACTCGACGTCGATTCGGCTCATACAATAGAAGTCTGCACTACATGTTTCCGCCGGGTAATATGCAAGACCAAATCCCAGCAGTCAAATCAAAAGCTCCGACCGTAGGACCTAACGCAATTGAAAAAGGAGCCCGCGATCCCGTGTTCGGTTCCATCGGGATTAAGGCTGGGGTTGAGATAGTATTCGGGTAGTTTGCACCTGGTGTAGCAGTTGTCCACGACCATGACAGGGTTCCCGCGACAGCATTCGGTCATTCGCGGATCGCTGGTATGTACTGTTGATGTTGGTGCCCGGTTCAACACCTTCGATCACGGCTCCGAAGGGCGTGCCATGAACGGGCCAGCTTGAAAAGGGCATCCGGGATTTCAAATAACTCCCATATCGGGACATGGAGAGAAAGAAACTTGCCGGGAATGTTTTCCCAGGGGCCAGGCCTGATCGTGTGGTTATATTTCCGCAACGTTGCAATTTTCCCACGGCAGACCCCAATATTTTGGCCCTGTACGGAGTAGTCGACAGGCCAATAAGCCCGCGTCCTATTAACAAATGACTCCTGATATAACCACCTGGTACGAAGCAAATTCATACCCAATGCACCAAGGTGGGAGGTCACGGACTGTGGCTGGATAGATAGTTGCCATATTTTCCGACAATAATGTTGGTTCCAAGAGCCCAACACAAGGAGCTGTATTCAGCCTTCTAAACACGACGAACCAAGTCTAGCCCAATGGCTATTAAGCCAGCGACCTTGTTGCTGCGCAGCCGGGAAATATTCATGTTGCGCTAAAGGGAAACAACCTAGGGATAGTCAATTCTGAGCCCAGCTAATCATCGAAGTGTTTCTTACCATATTACAATGAAAATCGGTGGAACATCACCCAACAGAGTGTCGTTTATAGGAAACATTACCTTTGCAAAGTTCTGTCGCTTTGCGTCGATGCCCGCCGTTCCTGTGATTGTTAGAAACCAGTTGCCAGCGATAACGCGGAGTACGGAGCACTGAGCGTATGTAGAGCAATGTTTTGCGAGCTGATACTCCGTAAAGCGTGCCGTAGGGTCTGTCAGTCTCACCTTATCAACAGGTATTGTCATATTTCAAGCGCGCTCTCGTCCCAGCCTCCCAGCATGGGAATGGAAGCCAGAGCGCAAGTCAGTGGTCACCGTTAGAACGTCGATCTATGTGATTGTCCTACTTGGTAGGGTTCATGATTGGAAGCCAACTATGTGGCGCTAAGGAGGGCGTTGCCCAAATATCAGATCTCTCTTCATCGGCAAGTTTGCAGGGATTCAAGAGTGAGATCGCGCTCTTGAAAGTTGATGGTGAGGTCTGTAGCAAGATGTTCTGATTGGCTTATTTGACGGTCACCAAGCCAAGGAGTGATTAGTACGCTAGTGCACCCCCACGTGACACGCAATTTGGATTAGTAAGCGAGATAGACTTAAATCCGCGTGCCGCCCTTTCTCGATCTTCCAATAATTTTGTCACATATTCGTCTCTTTTATGCGCTTATATATTCCATTGCAAACTTCATACAGATGATAGTCACTTCCCATAGATTCCCTCGTGTACGAATTCTTTCTTATCATAAACTGACCCCTCGTTAGCTTCCAGAAGATTGTCAAATCCGACATCAAGGCTCGTCGGGACTGCTCCCTGGTAACTCTCGATAAGGCGGCCGTTGCGCCTGGCGCGCATCCATCTCAAGAGCTGGCGGATGTGCCCCTCGGTCACCGAGCTCAGGCGGCAATGGATAGTTTCGGTTATGTCGCTTCGATCCATCTTGGTATGGGAAAAAGTCTGCCGCAGTTTGATCCCCGTCAACTTCGGAAATTGGAATCATCACTTGGCCAGATGTTCTCTGTCGTCGTCGACGGCCAACCCAGAAACCGAAGGCACCGATAAGAGCGCAGGCGGCGACGGGTCCAACGACGGCGCCGGCGATCCATGCTTTGCTTTGGCTCTCAGAGTCCTTGGAAGAGTCGTCGTCGTTTGATGGTTGGGATGTAGATGTTGCGGTAGGGGCGGAGGAGGTGATTCCGGCAGAAGGCGTGGCTGGATGGAGTAATACTCAGTCAATATTCTCTTCGCATCCAGGTTTGCAAGGTGTTATAGTGTGGGAACCTACTAGTAGCACTTGTTGGCGCTGAAGTGCTCGTAATGGGAGTTTTTTGAAAGATGGTGAATGCGCTCCAGCTGTCCCAGCAAAACATGTTTCTCACATACGGCCCGCCGAGAGTGGAGCTCTCATAGATGGTCATCGTCACGCAGGTCTGGCCCTTCTCGCTGTCAACACAAAGGGATTAGTCCATGCTTCTAGCGACAAAAAGTACGGTTGGGCTCGAAGTTCAACTCTCACCAAGTTTGAGTTCCCTTGTCATAGTACATAACATTACTAGAACAGCGCGTCACATATACGCAGTCTTGGGAGACATTTTCACAGCATCTGACGAAGCCGTCCGAAGTTGTGTATGTACGTTTCGGATCGCAGGTTATCGCATTCCCTACAAAGGTCAACCCTATTCAAGCAACTTATCGCGCCTGAACGCCGGAATTGGCAAAGTTCATAGGGCCCGTACATGAGCTTCCTTTTGATTCCCATCCCATAAACTGTTCCGGAGCATAGTCGGTTATCTGGGCCTCAGCATGCGGTGTCCAAATGAGGGTGGCCGCGGCTATTAACACGGACGTTGCTACCAGCCATCATATTAGCAGTCATTCTCCATTTCACAGTCGTCAAACTTTAGCCTGAAGAACCGCGAGTACTTTTAGAAACCATACCTTGTGCCCTACGCATACTCGTTTCTCACGGCAATATCCGATAGCATCAAGTGCCGGTTATGCGGACCAGGAGTAAATCAAACACAACGCCAGACTTTGAATAGACCTCCTGAGAGTTGACAAGTGTGTAATATTTTTGCCAGCAAGCAGGCAAGAAGCATGCAAAGAGACCGTCTCACATTGCCGCGAGCAGAGCCTCGATGATGAAGAGATTGAAACGCAGTCGAGCAGGGGTGGCCCACGCCAATCTCAATGTCGGAGAAGACCTTCCGCACACAAACAAGTGTGTTCCTCGGGCCCTGTCGTCCAACACATAACAGGCCTCAGTCATTGGTGCACTGCCTCTTCAGCACGGCGCCAACCCAGCATAAGTGTCGAACCAGGTAACGGTTCGCTCATGCAGAGTAGTACGAGCTGGGTCGCCCCCATGTCCATCATTCATTTATTTACCCGAAGATGTGTGGTTGAAGGCAAGAAAGATATGGGAAATGGGAGGATATCACCAGCCCGTCAGTAACGAGTCTCTAGCATTTCAAACAGTCTTGCTGCTTTCATGAAGAGAAGCACATAATCGGCTTGATTGTCCCCGCAAAGTCAAGCCACGCGGAAATGCAAATTTGGCCCCAGGGCTACGGCCGTCGATCCCTGCACGTTGCAAAAGCATTGGGATATGACGGCGCATTTCTCTGCAGATTGTCCGGATGCTCAAGGGAGCAAAAAGCAAAACACATGATTGACATCAGATAATGGTTCTCAAGTCCGGATCCTCACGCATTTCGACGTGAATTGATATCGTGAGATGGAGGCTTGGGGATCGCTGGAGGGTGATTTGACTCAATAATAAATACGGACACGGCCCCCAAGTTGTACGGATATTCACAATTTGCCTGGATTCGGGATCGAGATTCCAACGAGGCCTAAAGCAGGACGATACTCCAAGCCAATAATGGTCTTTAAAGACCCCAAGACTCCATAGCTAAGTTATCGGGCTTATGTTAAGCGCTCAGCCAGTCAAGCCAGTTAGCGAAGGCTAGCTAGTTATCATTCACGTGCGGCAGAACATCACCTTTTCTCCTTGTTGGTTTTTATCATTTTCTGCTTCACTTCTCCTTTAGCTTAGCATGTTCTCAATCTAACATCCTAAGGCAGTTTCCCTTTTTTCATTTCGCGGCCGACGTTTCTAGGAGCAAGACCAACAAGTCCATTACGAAGGATTGACAGCACGATTACACCAAAGAAGAGAGTGGGACGTGTCGAGCTCAAAAACATGAGAATTAGCACCGAAGTTTAAGACTCCCAAAGGCTCGAAGGGTGATCCGATACAGCTGCAAGAACGCACCATCTAAACGTGGCACAGATATACCGTCGCCGACTCCCTGACACGGTTAGTTGAATCATCACACCTGCAACATCGAGTCGGGACGATGGTTCAAATGTCTTATCAAAAAAGCTCAACAAACTGATGAGAGCAATCAGGAAAAACTGCAGAGCTAAGGCACAACAAGGCATTGAAATCTTAAGAGAGAAAATCCTACGGTTGTCTCTGAATTCGATCAACCGATCGAGTAAAAGATGGAGAAGGGCAAGCAACGAAAAAAATACGGGGCACAAAGAAGATCATGAATGCGATTTACGACTTGTCTTTCCAAAGATGCCACCAAGCAAATCTCTTCATGATTTCGAGGACCTGCGCGGCAAGGCCACAGAGTCAAACTCGTTGACTCACTCACCCGTATATAAGCATACAGCCAAAGCGACTTGAATGCAGGCATCACCTAAGGTCCAAGGCTTTTATCACGAGTTCTTCTGAGAAGTCAAAGCTGCTTTGGCTCAGCATTTTTGTTTGCCGAGATGGCTAATGGTTGGCTTCGTTACTGTGGCTTCCAGAAGCTGAAGCCGTTGTCGAAACGAGATAAACGCCTTATCTCTTGACAGCGGATTACTACAACCAGCTGTTGAACTGAAAGAATTGGTGTCATAGAAGTGGCCATCTTCAGAGAAATGGCGCGACGCTGGAAACATGAGCATTGTACCGTGACCTTTGACATCCGGTTGATTCTAATCTCAATCAGTACAACCTGCAGAGCCACTCTACCCGATACAAGCCAAGCAGGTGTTGAGGATTGCAAAAGCATGCAAGAATGGCATGTCGTTGGCACAGACGGTGAGGGCAGCGAATGGAAACGTCCCATCGATGCACTTTCACGACGAGTTCCTGGTGCGCTTTAAGCACCCCAGGTCCCAGTATATTTGACTGCGTGCCGAACATCGAACTGGAAAATTTGCAGAATGACAACGCATTTGTAGATCCACGAAAACTCGGCCATGTGGGGGAACTATATCGATTGCCCTGCCATAAAACGAGGACTTACCAGACGCTCTGAGTTTTCCACGACTGTTCATCGGACCAAAATGTATGTCCATACACGAAATCTATCTTTCTGCGTGATTGTCTTCTTTTCTTCGTCTCAAGTTTATTTTTCTCGTCTTCAGAGAAGCGAATGGCGTCGAGCGCTTCCCCTCTTTTATGGCCCTCAGAGCTTCCTATGTTCCCGCAGAGTACGGCTGGGTACCCAATGGCACCAGCTCGACCAGTTGCCGTGCATGTACTGCACATACATCCAATCAGTTGGCAGTTTACAAGCCCCAAGCGTACGTGACTGCATTGTACAGGATGCGCTGCACTGAAATTATTGACAACACCTCAAAAGGTTCCGAAATAATTCCGTTCAGTAGCGGGGTCTGGATTATTCCTCCGAACACACGACTGGCACTGGGCCTCTGGAGTACTAGGAATCCTCGATCTAGAAACCAGTCGCAGGCGCAGGACATATAACTCACTAACTAGATCTATATGTCGAGAAGACGTATTAGGAACATGGGTTCGGTTGAAGAATCAAAGACTAAGGAAACAAAGTTTTCCGTTCAGTCGTTCAGCCGCTCAGCTGTTCAGCCGTTCAATCGTGCATCTCTCTCTCAAAGTATAAATACCCGTCCTGGTCTTGAAGAATTGAGATACCCTCCTCTTCATTCAAACACCGCCACCTCTGGTCCATTTCTACTCGGTTTCAGCATCCACCCCCGACTCACACACCCTTTCGTCAACCATGAAGTTTACCAACATCACATCAACACTGCTGCTTCTCAGTGGCACCGCTTTAGCCGTCGACTGCGGCAGTCGCACAGGTTGCGAATGGACTCGTGAGTGTGCGGTAACGTGGGCCAACAAGGGCGACTGCGACATGGTCAGCGGTATGAGACTTGTCGCATGGACAAAGACGTGGGGTATCGACGACCTCTGTCAACCTTACAAGGGAGGTTTGTCTTCGAATTGCTGCCATGGCTATGGTGGTTACTGTTCGACGGGTTATAAGGAGCTTTGGTGCCCCGTACGTTTCTCTCTTTTTACTTCTATTCCTTTTTAGGACGCGGTATACGTACACATATTTTCATAAGGCTATAGATACTCTGTGTTCAAGTTTATTCAGGGTGATGGTTACTACCCAGAACCTTTGTTCTTGTTTGGTACTTTTTGTCTAATATTGCTATTCAGAGTCTTGCGTGCCAAAGTGCCAGCAGCCAAGCGATTCTTGCAGATTGAATGTAAAGACCAGTGTGAAGACATTCGACCGGCGGTTCTTACGATGTTTGAGCGGCGAAATTGGTCAGTGAATGAATTTAACAACAGCGCCGATTGACGTCGAAAGAGAGAACGAAATGGATAAGCCAATTGCCATTGTGGCCTTTTTGATTCCTGTGTTGGAAACGCGCCCATAAACGCCTGCTTCTTAATGAGGTTTCTTCTGATACTGCTCTTGAGACTGGACAGCCCAAGAGCTTATAGCACACGAACCTACTGAAAAACACTGTTATGTACAGGTGAATGAGTATATCAAGAAACTTAAAAATAGGGGAGATGTTATAGAAAGTATAAAGTATAATGGACAAGCTGAGACAATCAAAGACTCATGTTTACGCTGCAAGGTTGGGCGGGCTTTTGTCAGCCGCAGTCCTGATTATTTATGAGCTCTTGTTCATGGTATTTCAAAAGAATTTCTGCAAGTCATCCTCCGTCACCGATATTCGAAATGATATTGAAATAAAATACTTCAAGGAACCACGGAAAGAGAACCTCGAAAACTGGGGGAAGCGGCCGACTAACCCCACGTTTATAAAGAACGGTAAGCGGATCAGAGGGCCGAAGGCTTAACTCCCTTCTCCAGTAATCAGCGACGAATCAAAATCAGGGTTTCGCTGGATATCAAAGTGACAATAAAGAACAAAATAAAAAATAAAAGTAAAGTAAAAAGGAATAAGTCGCGAGCTGTTCATGAAAGCAGCACAAAAACAGTCATTAGTATTCTTAAGACTAGCTCAGCCACTAATCATCGTTGCAGTCTCGAGATCAATACTCTCAATCGTGCCGGATTCGTCTGTCTCGTCATAGCTTAAAATAGTACTCGTCCTTGGAGAACCGATAGTTGTTAACGGAGCGACGGAGGATATCACCGTGGGTGTCGTGGCCGATCCTCTTATCACGGCTATTTCCGCAATATCCACTGAGACCCGTTGGCCCTCAACGTGTGAAGAATTTTGAGGGCCATTTATATGGACAAGCTGTCCTACATATTCGAGAGCGCGTCGAAAGCCCAAGATTTCATTCCGCATCGTACTTTCGTCCGGTTGATCTGATTGCCCCGGTCCGGTGAAAATGTTATCATCCGCTTCTGGAAGGTTGAAACGGGTGCGGGGTCGTTGCAAACGTGGCGGCGGGTTCGGAATGCCATTTAACGTATTCCAAAACTGGGTCCACCATAACCGGAATCGATATCGACACGCTGCAGCCCGGTATGCATGACGAGTACGCCTCTCTTCGCGCCTCGCGGCTATATCAACTCGACGCCGACGACACGTGATGGAGTTGCCGAATCTCTTGACGAGGAAAACGATAAAAGTAAGGATAATGGACATCACAACCATGTCTCCAATCACGTGCTGTATCGGCCGCGGCTTCGACGGCCGAAATACTCCCGGAACATTGGGTAGCTGCGGAATAGAATTTCCTGCTTTGGTTTCAACATCCACTCGCGTACTGTTTGAGGAACGATGCGGCGAGTTGGGGACTGTACTCGAGGTGCCGTTCTGCCAGCCTCTGATGAGTGATTGGCAAGGAGTGCCGGCCAAAGTGGGTGGCAGTGTGCCAAACCGATACTTCATAAGACGAAAGATATCGGGAACGAACTTGAATGATGTCTCAGCGAAACACCTGAACGTTTGGCACTTTTTAAGCCTCGAATTGAGGCAGATGCAGTCGTGAAGAAGATGCATTCTGATCATTTGGTCTTTTTCTTTGATAAGGTCTTGTATCCTCTGTGCTTCTTGCTTCAGTGCGTGAAGCTGCTGTAGCTCTTCCTCCAGGTTGAGAGTCTCGACGGGCTCATGGACGCCATTGTTTTGTACGTGGAACTGATCAGAGGCAGAAGAATCCAACCAGGATTCATAAGATTCATGTTCTTCAGAAATGGAGACCGGAGAAGCCAGTAAGCGGAATATCCGGGGCGTGCCTACAGAGTTGAACGAAAGCGCAAATCCAGAGCCCTCTTTCCCTTCACCAACCTGGCCCGTGGGATAGAAGGTAACCGCAAGGATCTGGCCGGCAAAATCCTCCACGGAGTCTTCAGGGCTAGCGATACACAAAGCTCGCAAGTTCAAAGACAAACTGGTAGTTCCTTGTGCCTTTGATAGTGGGGTTGTCAGATCGGTTTTACCGGTCGCTGTGATGCCGTCCCAGGTCAGGTTCAATTCGCGGCCATTGAGACGTATACGGCTCTCTCCGCAAACGGATCTGGTGCTTGATAGGTCTAGGTTAAATATCTGTAGCTATTGTTAAAGAAAGAGAGTCTCAGGGGTATCGCTGTAGAGATTAAAACATACGACTCCGGAGTCTACACCATCGAAACACCCCTTGCACGCCGCTTCAAAGGTTATCGGAAGGCTACCGTCATCTAAAAAGAATCAGTGGTTTGGTAGGCAATGACACTGATAGAAAAGTGACCAACTTCGCCGCGATATTGCCGGCTCGCTGAGCGTTGACACCGGAGGGAGTGCGGCGGAGGAGACGACGGCGGAGCCGAACAGGAGAGAGAGCGCGCAGGTCTTGGCGGGCCAAAGCATACTGAGGTGCAGCCTGCCTCAGCCAAACATGATGGCAATGATCACTAAAGATTGGGATAAAGGAGCGTGCTTTTCAATCTGCGACGATGTTTGAAATGCGAACGGGAGGCCGTTTGCTCCCATTCTCGATTCGATTCACTGGCTGTGACGAGCAGGGCTGAGCCTCCTCGTATCTCGTCATGCACGTGTTCGGATAAACATTCGACCGAGTGACTAAGCGCTACGGGATGGAATAACTACTATCCGATGCACGGATTATCATTGATCCAGCTATCCATCCTCGCCCGCCGATTCACCGCGCATCACAACCAGCAGGTCCCAGCCAGCGAGCTACGATTTGCGGGATACGCTGTTCAGTTGCTCGACTATATCAAGATACCAAAGATTGATTCGCATACTTACATCTAGAGGATTGAGCTAAACCCCGCATTCTCCGCGTCATTCTCCCCGGCACCCCGTTGCAAACGAACCTTTCAGCTCAGCTTGCCTTCCACCATGGTATGTGCCTCTCTCATGTTTGTTTTCACGCATCATGGCCCATTCTTACGCTGTATAGCTTCCTCTAGGCCTCCTCAACGCGGCGCAAGGCCATCCCATGCTTGTCGAGCTGAAAAATGGCGAAACACTCAACGGCCACCTCGTCAACTGCGACAGTTGGATGAACCTGACACTCAAGGAAGTTGTGCAAACCAGCCCCGAGGGAGATCGCTTTTTCAGATTACCCGAGGTTTACGTTAGAGGCAATAATGTTTGTTCTTCTTAGCCTTGCTGCACAGCAGCGTTTCCTTTCTGTGGCTCAACTATGGCGCATTATTCGGAACTTGGAAAGGAACTGACAATTCGGGCGTCGTCTAGATAAAATATCTCAGAGTTCCCGAAGAAGTCGTCGAATTAGCGAGAGAACAACAACAACAAAATCAGGCCTCGGGTCGTGGACGCGGAGGTGCACAACAATCTCGTGGAGATTCAGGGCGAGGAGACCGCGGCGGTAGAGGCGGCGGCCGTGGCGGAAGAGGTCGCGGAAGAGGGAGGGGTGGGTGAACGTTGATGACGAGAGTTTATTGTCGAAGCAAGCGCATTGGTATTGATGTTTACGAAATAATGTCTTCTTGTTCTGAAAGATTGGAGCCTGCTGTAGTAACGCTGCAGTAATACGTTCTTCCAGCAGTCTCCGTGGTACTCCCGCAATACCTGCTTCATATCCCGAAGACCAAGCAGCGTGTTGCGAAACGCCTGGAGCCCTAATGGTCAGATGCTCAAAGGTATTTTAGGCTATGGGCGAAGGAATCTGTGCATAGCATAAAGGATAGATGCAATTCGAATGAAAACATGAACAACCAAGCCGAAGAAAAGTTTCCAAGTATTTGGTAGATAAAGATACCAGAATCAGTATGTATACCTAAACTAATTTCCTATCCCATTGGCTTCCGCATGGACTTTTTATCATGTCGATGTGACCAAGTCCATGACCTCTCCGGTCTTTCGCTACCTTGCTTACTTTCCATGGCCTCTCCCTCCTTGTCGTTCTCCACCGTTTCAGAAGTTTCGTTCACTTCGCCATCACCAGCCTTCGTAGAGCTCTGTTGGTGAAGACCCCTGGTAACCATTGATACTGGTCTTTGCTTCGGCCCTGATGACGAGTCCGCATCGGAGCCAGTGACCTGAATCTGTTCAGTGCGCGCCCTCCTAGATGACGCGATGTCTTCGCTGCTACTATTTTGAAGAAGAGCATCAGAATCGGACGAAACCGGATCTCCAGGCTCGGTTCTAGCCTCCTCAACCACATTTCCTCCTCGCCAATCTGTAGCATGCCCTTCCGGGACTGCCTCACCGGGTGCTGGTTCAGAAATAACCTTGCCAGCGAGTGGTGGACCGCCAGGGACTATAGCGCCGCCCTCAGGCTCTTCTTCATTGACGGCTGGGTATCTCCATACAACTTTGAGCCTATCAAATGCCCGCGTACCCCTGGTATTTGATCCCTTGATTCCATCTAGCCCTTCCCACTCTGCTTCAAATATCCCGGAGTCATGTTCATGTCCACCTTCAAAGTACGCATTGAACCAAACGTGGGCCACGGAGGTGACCATAGTCCACCCAGTATACGCCGCCCTGGCACGTCTCTCAAAATCAATGTTGACGTCTGAAGTGGGAACAATGAGACGTTTCAGCGGCCGGAGAATCACAGATGAAAATTCTGTACTAGAAGGCGGGGTTTTTGCTGAGAAGAAAGACATGTTCTCAACCGTCTTGGTCAAGGACTCTGGAGAGGTGATGGGTTGAAAAGGTGGAGCTGTTGCTGCTGCAGATAAACCTGCGGTTGGAGGATCGAGCATCGATCCCTTCTTTTCAGGCTTCACAGAGGGAAGTTCCCCGCTCGCTGACACCATTTGCTGTTCCTCCTTCAACCCGTTATCCACAACAAATCGTTCACTGCGGTGAAATCGGTGAAAACACTTTATCTTGCGTCCCTCATCCACAAAGCCTTCCACCTGGACTTTCAATCCATGCCGTAAACCGGATATATGAACCTCCAAAATCTCCACTGGGCGCTCCACGTATCTTTTCTTATATACGTTTGTCCAACAGTCCACATATCCCACGTATCGGAGTTGGCTGGGAATACTGACACCATGGCCAAAACCAACTCTCATCCGCCGATCGGTAAACCGTTGAAGGGCATCCTCGGCCTTCCACCCTTGTTCGCTAATCAAATAGCTACAAGCAGCTGTACCACTCCTCCCTTTTCCAGCTTTACAATGCACAACGACTACCCTTTTCCCTTTACTTTTGCCATTGAGCCAGTTGCGCATACTCGCCATCATCGGAGGAATAAGTGCAAACGGCGGCGGATGGTGATCTGGCCATGGGAAATGGTGGATTCGTCCGTAGACCTCTTCGTCGGGGTATCCGGTCCCCTCGGCGCGGAACTCCCATATCGCCCAGTCTTGTCCATGTTTTAAATCGAGAAAACGGACGAGGGCGTCCGTCGGGTTCCGGTAAGCACGTTTGGGATACGTCGACGAGGGACCAGAGGTTGCGATTACTATGGTGAGAAGATATGTTAGCGTGATTAAGCTGGCAGCGCAAGGGAGCCGGTTGCACATACTATTATCTGTCACGTAGCATAAATCGAGGCCTGCCTCTGCGTGTCTGATTCGTGGACCAGCCACTATTTGTCTGAGAAGTGATGCCTAGTAACAGCATTGTTAGCTTTCAGTTCACTGACAGTACACACGATAGGCGTTGTCCCATCATTCAGGTAAGGGGATCGATCACAGAATGATCTTGATCGGTGAGATGGAGAAACCACAAACCATGCAAGATTTCTAAGCCTGTGCCCAGGCCGTCTATAATTAAATAAAGAGTCTCACAGCAGTAACTATTACTCCGTAGCTACTGTGCTATACATACTAAGGACATATATACAAAACACACGCTTCAAATTAGCAGCCGACATCAATGCCATTGGCAAAGTGCAGGAAGAAACCAGAGACGAAGTACTGTAACTGCAAATCAGGAATTCCGTCATCGCCTCGGCGAGTAACTTAAAGCCGCCCGCCGCTTTAATCAAGGCTAAATTTAGCTGTGATATCGAGAACAGCTGCCCAACAGTCAACACCGACTAACACGAACGACGAGAGATCCTGTTAAGACTACAGGATGTCGCCTCACGAAGCGAACCTCAAAAAGCCACGCATAGGGGGACCTGCGAACACTGTGCAGATGGCCAAAGAGCAAAGGACTCTACACCAGATGTGTTAACCGCATATCCGCCAACCCTTAAACCCTTCACTCCCTGATAATACATACCACTGAGAACGGCATCCAAATGACCTCGACCGGGGATAACTAATCTGAGCTCTCGGCCTTTGCTCTCTATGGCCGCTTCCATCTCGTCTCATGTCTCTTCGGACATCCCTCCTCACGCAACACGCGCACTCAACTAGGACTCCTTTCACTTCAATTCCAAGAAGACGCATTGGAATAGCTCGAGTTTTATTACTGCCTTGCATCAACGCGTCTCAACGATGGCAAATTCAATGTTCTTCTACGATGGCAATGACGATGTGGAGAATATGCGTATGTACAAACCCGGAGGTTATCATCCTGTGCACCTTGGAGATATTTTGCCCAAAAGGTCAACATCCGAATTTCGAGAGCCAAGATATAGGATCATGCAAAAGCTAGGCCATGGTGCATTTGCAACAGTATGGCTCGCAAAAGATCTTTTGGGTCCGCTGTAAGTCACTCCGGCCGTATCGTCAAATTCAATCTTAATAACCCACTAATATGTGCTGGCATTTCGTACAGTGGCTATGTCGCTGTCAAAATCAATGTCTCCCGCATCACTGGTGAAAACAACGAGATTTAAATTCTTCGATGGCTGAGAGAATCTGGTCATAGTGACCGCCCTGGTTATGGGAACATTATTAGCCTTCTAGATGACTTCACAATCCAAGGTCCAAATGGGACACATGATTGTCTTGTCACTGAGGTCGTGGCCAGCATGAATGCTTTTAGCTATACCTCAACTTTCAAAGCTCAGGTAAAGGAGCTCTCATTGCAGACCGTAATGGGTCTTTCGTACCTGCATGATCAAGGGGTGACACATGGTGGTAAGAATCATATCAATCACTGCAAAATACCAAACAATTCTAACACAATCCAGACCTTCATCGAGGCAATACTGGGGTCAGCATACCTCTGCTGAAGGATCAATCGGAGATATCAACAATGGAGTACTTCTCCAATCCCGAATGCGTCGCTGTTGTAGCTCGGAACCCTTCAGATCAGACCCACTCGCTACCTGCGTACCTGGTTCCAACCATATCTTTGGTGGATTATTTAGAAAGCGAAACAGACATTGCTGCAGCCATCCAGCCCCTCTGCCTCAAGATTATGGATCTTGGAAATTGTGAGTTCACACGTTTGAGTTATAGGTCTTAAAAGGCTGATATTAACATGCCTAGCATTTCGAAAGTCAGACAAAAGACCACCGTCGAACACGCCTATATGCATCCGCGCGCCCGAGGTTACCTTCAACGAGCTTTCAGAAGGCAAAATCTGCTCTGACTGGAATCAACCTACAGATGTTTGGGCGGCAGCGTGTACCGTATGCCCATACTCTCAGAATCCCCTCTCCACTGCTTCAACTTGGCTGATATAAAGATGTAGCTCTATGAGTTTAACTTTGGTGGTGTCTTGTTGTGGGGATTGAGTAAAGGCGATTCTATGATCCACCGTACGCTTCAAATTGCTGGCCCACTTCCACCTGCTTGAAAACCGTATTGGGATCTGAACGAGTTTTGCGCGAAAACGGGCGGTATGTGTAGCCTCACCACTCTCCATAAGTTCCTTTCAACAGAATTAATCTAACCGCTTCTTAGAACCGGAAGAAATTGACCCTGAAGAATTTTGGGCCAAGGAGCATGACCACCGTCGAAAGAGGGCAGTTGCATATACAGAACAAGATACAGATCAATTGATTGATCTGTTAAGGAGTATGCTCATACTTCACCCAGATGAAAGGACCCAGATCAAGGCGGTACTTGAGTCCGTGGTTCTCTGAGTTAGGGACTCGGAACTAATGTGCTAACACCCAGAGCAATGGCAACAATGGATTGGTTACGCAGTGAACATAACCATGTAATATTTGGTCTCTGGCGTCATCTGATACGAGGGTTCTTCTATATCGCGGAATAACACACCCTCCAGTGGCGGATTAGAATCCTAAATCCCTCGGCCTCCTCACAATATTTGTGATTGTCTAGATATTTACGTAGATGGTCCCGGGAGGCCACTAAATCGGCAGGCATTCCCAAGGACAATACAGCAAAAACCGACTTTTCAAAGTTCATTGGCACTCGGCAAACCGAGCTGCATGCAGATTCTCACTCTGGCCTCATAAAACGTGCTGGCCGGAGATTTATTGTGAGCATGGCAGAATTAATCCCAAAATGCACTGAAATTAGGGTGAGAGGATTGACTGTGACGTCGTTGAAGCCCCTAAACCGCCAAGCCTTTTCAAGTGGCTGTACATAAACACTTCTCTGCATTTTTAAGCAGCAGCGTTCGCATGTCCGTTCACACCTGGACGCTCTTCTGTATTCTCTTCTTCAGCAACTATTTCCGCCCCATGACCATTGGCCTGCTCTTGCTCGCCATCTTTCCCTTGTTGACTGCCCTTCGGGGACAACTTCTTCCATCTCGAAATCGGTTTCCTCACAGCAGCATCGTATTGAAGGTATGCCGCAAATCTATCCTCCGACTCGGCACACTTCTCTCTGATATATTCCTTTGCCGCTCCCTCCAACCGGAATCCAGAGTCCGTCATTTCGACCAGGTACCGGTGCGCTTCCTCAAATAGTTGCATATCCACGCAGAAGAGGATCACGGATTTGTAGGTCTCCTGGGTAGGTAGAATTTTGAGCACTCGCATTTCTTCCAAGAAGAAACTGGCCATGTCGGCCCTCCCATCTGTACGACAAAGACCAAAGAGATGGTTGAACGTAGTTGCGGTTGCAGTTGATGAACAGACATTGTGCAGTTCGCGGTATATTTTGAGCGCTTCGTCAACACCACCACGATGACCGCATAGTTCAATGACGAGATTCGCGGCCGCGATTGGGACGGCTTTCTTTTCTTCTGTTTGAAGCCGTTTAAGAGTCTGCCAGACGTCTTGAGGTGCCGTATCTGACAAGATCAGCGCAGATAAAAGGCCGCGAGTGGAGGCATCGTGAACGCCGACATTGGTTTGCTCCATTGTACAGAGCACGCGAAGAGCGGTATCAATGTCTCCGGCGGTCACGTAGGTTTCTAGCAGAGATTCGTAATCGTTCAGCGTATAGGTAGCATTGCGTTGCCCAAGTGCATCGAACACGGAGACTGCCAGCTCAGTATCACCTGTGCGGGCGCAGATTGCGAGAACATTACTGCACACGCCGTACGAGGGTATTAAATACCCGCGCAATACTTGCTGTTTCCAGATGTAGGTGGTCAATTCTTTGTGCATCGCGTTGCTCGCTTTGTCGAGCATAAGAAACCAAAGATTCGTGGAGAATCGAACTCCTGTCGGTACACGTGTTTCCATCAGATGCAGCACTTCGGAGAACTCCCCGGCGTCTGCCAAATTATAAACAACCAGTGCATACAGCCAATGTCGGACCGTGATGCCCTGTATTTCCATCGCCTCAAGCTTTTCCAATGCCATTTCGTACTGTCTTTCGCGAAGTAAACCGGTCACCAAATTGTGCCAGCCAGCGGGACTAAGCGACAGCCAACGATCTCGAAGCGTATGAAGAACCTCTTGGCGCAACAGGTAATCTGGGTGTATAGCAAGGACCTAAAGGGGAATCAAAGCCTAGTATCAGCAACTTGGCATGACACTATAGCTTATACAACATGCTCAAAGCACATACCCTCAAAGCAGCATGGAGCGTGCCCGAATCCGCCGGAATCCCAACATCTTCCATCTCCTCCAAAATACCCTTCACATGCACCGCCGACCCCTGCCGCGAGTCCGCATTCGCCAACATCATTGCGCGGTAGTGCTGTACTTGCGGTTTAATATGTCGACGCTCAATCAACTCGCGAATCACTCGCAACGTCGCAGTGTGGTTCGGCCGGTTCCTAACCACAGCTTGCAAGATATTCTCGAGGGCTTCTGTGGACTTTGTCTGCAGTTCAACATCTGGCGCGACATTTCTGCGTCGCATTTTGACTCTGGCCTCGTAGACCTCTTCCGGTTCGGATGGTAGCCGTTGCGCGGGTCTTTTGGGCCGGACTACTCCATGCGCTGGGACCTTTGACCAGAGGGACGTATCGACGTCGAGGACATCGGAGGCTTCATCATTTAGGAGGGGGTCTTCCTGTTCTTGAAGAAGAGAATCGGGCTCTTCCGGCAACGGCCGTTCAGGGTTCTGTGGCGGTTGCTCTGCGATTTGCTGGTGGACATCTGCCACAGATGAAAGTGGTCTGGTGAAAGAATTGGGCTGGTAGAATTGGCATGGCTTGTTGGGCAATGGCCGTGTGCGCCGGGTTACTGCTAAGCGACTGAAGGAGGGGCGAAGACAAAGCCACAGGCCGTCCATAAGGAACGTTTTTGGGGCCATTGTCAACGGTGTTGCTGAGATTGCGATGGTTGTCTGCTTGATATCCGCCCGATAATGTGAGCTCCGATGGCTGACTTTGAGCGCACGTGATTCTGCCGCTCGATCTCAACGTCAACTCGCGCTCAATGAGCCGAGAGTCAGTTAACTACAAGGGGTTCGATCAATCAATTCTATGATGGGCATCGAGTGTCTAAGAATGTTCTCTATTCAAAATGCTAACAATAAGTCTATAGAACCAATCGTAAAATGTGTAAAGTACATATTTACAGAGAAACTCAAAGACAAGAATCCAAACCACGACACTACAAGAATTGGTTGAGCCCCAGCAGGTCTTCCTCCCTCTGTCGTTCTAACCGAGCCCTCTTCTTCCGCTCATATATCCCCCTGACTACCCTTTTCACCTGGTCTTCTCCTTCGGCGAAGTTTGCTTTCGCAAGACCGACAACGGCATCAATCTGCTCCGGGGTATATACGAAGTTCCAAGTGCTCATGAAGTCGTCTTTAGTTGGATCTATGGGAGTATTTTGACTGGAGATTTCAGCGGTTGTTGAAGCATCATCCTTTGTATCCTTTTTCGAAGTAACCAGAGGAGGAGCTGCAGGATTCGGGAGTAGTGGAAAGTATGCAACTGCTATGCCCGCGTCAGGCCTCATGAGGTGAAAATCGGAATCTTTGTCCTCAGGATTCGGAAAGCTTAATCTCTTGGACGGCGGTGGTTCTGCTGCTGATGTCCTCTCTTCCATTGTGCCAACCCAGATATTGCAATAGGTAAGGTCGGGAACGCTGCTGGGCTCAAATTGGGTTGGGAACTTGGGAACTCGGCCAGTGCTCGTTTCATCTGCTTGTTCAGTGCGCTTAGCCTTCTGCTGGCTCTTTTCAGCCATTTCAAGAACGGAAGCGGTTTCTTCAGGCTGCACGTCGCTCTTAGGCCACCCTGTTCCCATTGGCCAGCCCTTTATGCCACGCTGGCGGGCATAGCCGTCGACGACAGAGAGCCAGTTCTCCTCTCGGATATCAGCGGAAACGTCAAATGCAACAATAAGGTCAACATCTCGGCCAGTACGCAACAGTGGATAGATAGGCAGATTGTTACTCATCCCAGCGTCCATAAGGTGAAGTTGCGGATCCTTGAAAATGGATTCGGGACAAGACTTGGGTAATCTGCCTTCCAATCCTAGGGCAAAATTAGGAACCGTTGCAGGGTCGATTGGATGCACTCGTGCGAGGTCCTCATTCCGCTCTTCTATCAAAGAGCTAATTCCGGTAAACCCAGCTATTGGCGCCAATGCCGGCCGTATTTCTTTGTAGTAGTGAGCGAGTGTTGCGCAAAAGGCACTGCCCCATACGCCCATCAAAGCAGGAATCCTCAGCTCGGGGGGTGGATACCCCTGCGATGGCGAGACATCTTTGCCATTCTTAAAGTGCCGGCCTAGAGCCCATATTGGTATTCCGGCGCCTAGCTCTTCACAAAACAGCTCATGTGGTGTAAACTCGAACCACTGAAACCAGCTTTCCCGTTTAGCCTTTTTTTTTACTTCTTTTAACGTAACTTCCTTTTCTGATTCTTTAGACACTGGGATTTCGGGAATTTCATGTCGAACAGCAGTGTAAATCGGCAAAGGATGGGTACCGGGGTCGACATGGAATTTCTGGTTCGATAGCTTCAAATCGCGGTCGAGTGGGCTGATGTCACCGTCGGAAGGAACAAGAAGCCGAGAGGCCAGCAAAAGCCCATAAATATCGACCAAGCCGAAATCCGCGGTTGGATTTCCCTTCAGCTTCTCTATTACGCTTCTCAAAAGATATTTGTTCGTCGGTGCCGCCGTTAACAAATTTAGAGCGTTGGGCGGGAAAGCAATATGGACCCCAAGCCTTCTTTTGAAATGATCAATCATTGTTCCAAAGTCCTGTTGCCCAAGGGAAGAGTGATAAACAGCCTGTAGCCAGCAAGAACCACTGACTCCAGCAGTGTACATAGCGCAATCCCATAGTCCGGCCTCTTTTGCGGCAAGATACGATCCAGTCCCAGCAACAAGTGCACGCAAACCGCCCCCCGATCCGCACATAGCGATGACTGGCACATCGTCCGGATGGACATCTTCCGTCAGGTCAAGGTATATAGCGAGTTTCTTTGCGATGGCTCGGCGACGTCGCCATTGGAAGTATCTTTCTTCGCGACAGATCCTTTCGCCAATCCGGACCTTTGCTCTCCTTGCGATCTCTGGGTTTATAGCAGCATCTTGGGCCTCCTTCCATATTTCGTCCGCGAGTGAGCCGGGCGCCATGGACAGCTCTCGTTGAAGGCTTTGCAGCTTTTCTGGAAGCAATGCGCTCCATGTCGGTACGATATAGCTTTTCAAATGCTCCGTCCACTCTGTGGTATCCGGCGTTGAGATTGCAAGCTTTTGCGTTAGCTTCTCCCACGCCGGTAACTCTTCGTCCGATAGTTTCTTCGCCGGTGAGCGACCATCAAGAGGTTCATTTTTCGGCGGCGATTCTGACTCGGGGGTATCTGCGTTGTCTCGATTCTTCCAAATTCCAATGTTGCGTCCTGAATCACATTTTACTGAGGGTCTCTTGTTAAACAGAGAAGCAGAACACCCACTGCTTAAAAGCAACCCCGCTCCCAATGACCACTTCCACTTCGTTGATATAATCCTCGCAGCGCCCATCGCGGCTAGGACACCGCCGGGTTGAATTGTGTTTTGCCTTCCATTCACAAATGATGAAGTGGGAAGAGTCTTGTTGGGATATTCTCGACTTCCGTGATGACCTCATCAGCCGGCTAGACCACGGGGATACAAATCTCCGTGCCGCGCCAAGACCCCAGCGATCGTTGCGGAAGCTTATCTAAGGCTGCACGTGCCTACTGATTACTCATTCGAGCTGAAGCGGCACTGTTTGGCGCTAAACCCAAGCGGGAACACGTGGTCGCAGCCAAAGCGGTGATCTCATCCCATGAGACGGCCGTTTTGCCCTTAACCACGACGCCTCATCATGGCTTGGGATCACTATTGAGAAGATGACCAACATATATCACAAAATCTAGTGAGTGCTAGCCAATCAATAAATCTTCTACTCCCCTTCCTGTGCCAGGACTTTGCATTGCGATGTATCTCTAACACGCACACCTCTTGCTCACAGGCACCATGGTCGCCCCACGTAACGCCGTGCATGCGGAAGAGAGCGCGGAGGTGGAGGTTCTGTATGCAGACCTCGAGAAACTCAACACTTTGACAAAAAGGATCCAAGGCTCATTATCACGCCTTGAAGCGAGTGGAAAGGTGGTCAAGGATGCCATTGGGCCTATCTACAACAATACCCACGGGCTGCAGGTTACAACGAACAACATCGACAAAATATATGAGGCCATTGAAAGACTTCGTCGGCCGTTGGATATCAAGGGAAAGGAAGAAGCTATCATTCGTGCCGGGTATGTTATCCTGGACAAATTTCCCGGTAACGCTATCTAACAACAGCTTAGCCCTCAAAATGCCGGTTTACCAGAGTATCTCGGTGCCTTGAACCGTATAAACATTGCCCTAACAGATTTACACGCAACAAAACTTCGTTCAAACCAGAAGGCCATCTCCGAGTTTACTGCCCTTCTGAGCACAGGAAGCATTCAATTGCAGAACTTGTACCGCTCCATTCTCCAGGAAAATGTTGGCACTCTGGAGCCATTGCATTACTTGACAAAACGTGAGTCCGTCTGTGTTGAATCAAACGTAACAGTCACTGATCTTCTGTAGAACTCACCTTTCCGTCAATTCCCGCCGAGACTGCCCAGGACTTGGCCCCTCTCTGCGCTGCGATCTCGAGTGCCTCCAGAAATCTGATCTCAGGTGATCAAAGTGAAAATGCCGCGATTTCAATATACGCTGAAACCCGTGGCCCATATCTCACATCTAGTTTGCAGAATTTGGCAACCGCTTCGGTCAGCACTGCGAAGCGGCGTCCCACCGACGGCCCTTACAAACAAGGATCGAATGGCATCGGCGTATATGCTAGTGGCATTGAGGGGATGTTTATTGCGGAATATGAGAATGTGGTCAGTGTCTTTCCGCCCGAACAGCAAGGAAAGGCAATGCAGGCCACATGTCGATTCGCCCTCGCAGAATTCTCCAAAACGCTGAGGGAGCTGAACATGTACATCAAATCCAATCTAATGACGGATTGTTTCCTCGCTTTCGAAATTATCGAAATCGTTACCTCCTTGTCCTACCGACTTGATTCGAAAACCGGGGAGTTGAAGAACCTTTTTTTCGAAGCACTTCGACCGATACGAGAGACAGCAAAATCATCACTTGCTGAACTACTCGAAGAAACTCGCCGCAAGGCATCCAGCATCGCTGTACTTCCTAACGACGGCGCTCCCGTGCCTCTAGTCAACGAGGTGATGAGCTCTTTATCAACCTTGACAGCATACTCCGCCCCCCTCGCCTCAATTCTCACCTCCCTCGGCGACGGAAATTGGAAGCCCTCCGGCTCCAACCCCAACACCCCCCTCGACGTCAGCCCCGACAGCTCCATCATCCTCTCCCACTTCATCCTCGACATGATCGAAGCCCTCCTTTCCGCGCTTGACCTTCGCGCCCGCAGCCTCCTACGCACCAAATCCACTGTCGGCGTCTTCCTCGCCAACTGCGTTTGTGTCGTCGATCGCTCAATCCGCGGCAGCAGCGAACTCTCCCGCTACCTCACCACGCCCGAGAACGAAGCTCGCCTCGACGTGTGGCGCAAAAAGGCCGTGTCGATATACATCGACGCATGGCGTGAACCGTCCTCGCAGCTTCTCGATGTGCAGTACACGAGTCGCGGGGCGCGCCCGACGTCCGGTGGACCGGTTGATTCGACGGCGATTGTCAAGTCGCTTTCGTCCAAGGATAAGGACGTGATCAAGGATAAATTTAAGGCATTCAACTCGTCGTTTGAAGAGTTGATCTCGCGGCATCAGTCGTATTATGTTGAGCGGCAGGTGCGTGCTGCGCTGGCGAAAGAGGTACAGAGCTTGATCGAGCCGCTGTATGCGAGGTTTTGGGATCGGTATCATGAGATTGATAAGGGGAAGGGGAAGTATGTCAAGTTCGACAAGGGAGGGTTGGCGGCACAGTTGGCGGCTTTGAATTAGAAGTTGTGTTTGTGCTGTGTCGTTTTCTGCCCCTAGGGTTTGAGCTTGATTGTTGTTGCTTTGGGCTGGTGCTGAGTTATATACCCCTTTTTGTACTAATCTTTTCCGTCCTGACTGTAGGAATTCTTATCGTGTTCTATTAATGTGCTGGATATTTCGTTTGACTCTTTTTAATCTACAGAGTTAACATCATTGTCTCAGGTTGTTACCCGTGTTCACTCTCGTGTCTCCCCAACACCCACAGATTCCTCACTGCAGAACCCATCAGGGCTCTCATTCTGGGAATCAATATCCTCCCAGCAATGCATTGGCGATACCTGTACTCGACAATCATCGCTTGCTTGGCCCTGATGAGCAGCCATCTTCGCGACCCGATCAGCAAGTATGTTTCCAAGCACACTCGAATGGGCCGGCACCCAAAACAGATACACCTGCACCCCCATCGAGCCCAGAACCCTCGATTGCAGAATAATCTGCCTGATCAATCCACTCCTCGGACAGTTCAAATCTCGACCATTGAATTCCTCGATTTTCGACAGACACGCTCTCGCATCCGAGTAAACTACCACAACTGGCGGTGGAACTGTCGCCCCTGCCTCCTTTGACCTTGACAAATCATAGTGGTAGTAACCACACTGCTGCTGCGCAATCTCCAAAGCCTGCAGTATGCCAACGAGTTCGGGTAAATTTCTCCGACAGTTGCGCGGAAGCGTGTACCCTCGCACCATCCACTGTTGTTGTCGTTGTCGTTGTCCTTGCTTTCCCCCCGCCCCTGCTTTCTTCCAGACCACAGACGCCTCGAAACGGTTCTGCCTGACGAACACTGAGCCGTCGACCCAGAATACGTGGCGATTGGGGATCTTGGCGTGTATGTTCGTTTCGTCTATGGCGCGCTGTAGCGCGATCGGGCGTTTGGAGCAGCTGATGTGGCCGGAGAAGCGGGGGATGTTGGGCGAGAAGATGGTTTCGAGGTGGTCGGGAGGTGATGGTGAGGGTGAGGACGGGTCGGATTTGATGGCGATTTCGGTCAGGCCAGGGCCCGGTTGGTAGTTTAGGGAGATTTGCTCAAAGTGATAAGCGTGGATGGGTAGTGTTGTAACTCTGCGTATCTCAGCTTTGATGTTGGATCCGGCGCGGCGGGTGAGGATTCTTTCTTGCGCTCGGAATGCTCTGCGTGCTGCTTTTTTGCGGAGTCGGACGGCTGCTCTTCTGGCTTTGAAGTGTTCGAAGGAGGTCGGTTCGGCGTGTTTTGCTGGCTTGAAGCTTTCTGCTACTACCTCATCTGCATTGGTGGTGGTTGTCGGATCGGCGGTAGCATCATTGACAGGGTCCGACGCTGATTCTGAAGCCATCTAAAACGAGGTTTTTGATCCTGGATGATAAGTAGTTGGTCAGTGTGAAGCGACATGGATTGCCATCAAGAATCAAAGCTGTGATGAAGATTGAAGACATCCACGGGGTGAAAGCCGTGACTGCCTTCTACAACACTTCATGACAAACTTCTGTATCGATAAACACGACGTCCTATTGAACCGTGACATTTCATTCTTCACTTCAACAAAAGCACAAACATCACTCAGAATTGTAACTCATTCTCATTCTCATATTCGTTTCATAGTTGTTAGATTATCTCGACTTCCGCGACCGTCCGAGTCCAGCATGCCGTGATATATGGTTTCTAGCCCTACCAGCCAAGCCGGACGCGACGGCGATCAGCGAGCCAGGATGTGTGGCCTTAAAACGGGAGTGGGCCAATCAGTCCAGGCCACAGCGGAACAAGCAAAATCTTACGAGCTACTAAGGAAACATTTCATGCAGGAACACGGATTAAGCGCTGACAGCTAGCTATGGAGGGATTTTGTCGGTGATTCTGGGATTTTAGGGGAGTCTGTGATCTTAAGCAGCGAGTCTATCGTTCCATGAGTCGAAGCTGTGTTTGTTGTGACTGACGGCGCACTGACATCATCCCTCGAAGCCGCGTAAGCGCCACAACGGATGCGCATCACGTGAATGCTGGGAGCCGCCCGGGGCCGCTTTTCTGGCCAATGAGATTATTTCATACACAAAATATGGATTTGACTCCTTTCATTGGCTGGTAACTTATATAAAATACTCAAAATGCTTGTAGTCGAGCCAATCGGGTAATGAGAAATAGTGTATTAATTAGACTTTCCGTCGTTGGAACGTCGAAAACGCTCCAAAGCAGACGACGTCGACTTCTTTGTCCGCTGGAAATTGCAGGATTCGGACGTAAACATTCTTCCCGCCAGGCACATCCACGCTGTGTGACCCGCGACAGACTGTCTATAGTACAAATCAGTACTACGAGTTTCTCTATCCAGCATGTGTGCGACTCTCGCGTCCTGGCCTTCGAGCCAACACTGCTGCCGGGGGGGGCCCCAGGATCGTGGAAGGATCCATGATCGTGTTCTAGAATGAGAGTCTCTCTTGATCCCTGGATCCCTGGAATTTGAGCTCAACCGCGCAGCTGTGCAGTCAGTGTAGGGATAGTTGTTACTACGGTTGGGGTGCCGGTCCAGGAGAACACTGGTGACATGGTAATAGGCATGTCTGCGTCCACACGTTCACTGTCTAGTACCAGTTGGCTGATATAAACATGCATCTGGGGGGGTGATGTCAAGCTGTATCACTTTTCTGGCCCCGAGCCCACAAACCCTGCACAGGCCAACAAATATCACTTTCACTTTTGTGTTCTTCCTCCTCTGCTCACCTTCATCTTCATGAAGAAACAATCTCTTGTTTCTTTCCCTTCTTCATCCTTCATCTTTTCTTTCTTTTCTCTCCTTCATGAGTGCACCTCAACTCTTCTGAGCTCTCCGTGGTAAGTATGCTTATTTAACTCTGTCTAGAGGAACTCTCTCTCTCTTACTCTCTCTTACTTTCTCGTCCCTCTGGCTGTTTTGTTGTGCGTTACGCGACCCTCACGCGGCTCTTCATGAAGCTTAACCAAACCCCTCTCCTCCATCACCCCGCTTCACTCTGATCTCCCTCTCGTCCATCCTTTCCATCCATCTTCACCTTCATCCTCTTCCTCGTCCTTATCGTCTTCATCCTTACAACCCCATCAGCTTTCCAACGTGCTGATGGGTCTTTATCCCCGTTCACGGATCCACCGGTTCCACTGATCACTCTCTCGATCCACCTCCAGCCGTTGGGCCGTTAAATGTCCCGCAGCTGACGAAACCGCCTTCTTGACTCTTTTACCACAGCTGCTTTATCTTCCTTCAAGAATCAGCTTCTTTTACCCTCAATCGCGTGTATCATTTCAGATACTCGTCACCATACACTTGTCCTTCGTTATCCTTACAGTCACTCGTTAATTCAGCCTATTCTCCCGGCAATACTCTTGCTAGTCACTCGTTTCCGCTGTTTTGATATCACTACGTTAAGACGCGACCATATCCGTTTCTATCTTTCTGCAAATGTTGATGATTGTTGATGACCTTTCGATACCCCTCAAACTTCTCAGATCCTGATTTTGAGCTTCTATTCTGACATCTGCCTGAAACAGCAAAATATCGACCCCTCGAGCCGTGGGGCCACTTCACGATTCTCCCTTTCTATTCTTCTTGAATTCTTTTTAATTCTTTTTCGTTTTTGTTTAATTCTTTATCACGATGGTGCCAAAGGCCGGGCGAGAAAGGGACATTCCTCATTTGCGTCTCAATTCGGGGCGACAAGATCCATACAATCCTTTTAGCGACCCGCCGAGTAGCGCGCTTGATTCACCTCCAACATCTCATCCCCTGATCTCCGTACCTGAGCCTCCTTATTCTCCTCCCGTGCGAGTCGACTCATCCTTCACAGAACATCTGGCCATTCCTCCCACTCGCGGTTATTTCGGAAGGTCTCGCAGTCATGGTGAACCTTCAAACCTTTCCTCACACAGAACCAGCTGGAGCTCCGACGTTGCGAGTCCTCTTAGTCGATCGTTTCGGGAAGGTCCATTCGGCAGCTCCAAGGTTTCCCTAAACCCGGGAAATGACGATGAAGAAATTAACACACAGACGGTCACTGAGTTATTCGCCATTGTGCCGGATAAAGACCTCATCGTGTTTCCACATGACGTTGAACCAGACGACGAGATGCACAATCCAGACCCGGAAGATAAGAAGCGGGATTGTCGCATCTGCACCAAAAGAGGCCTGGCCAATATCGGTGCACTGTTAATCCTTGTTCTCGGCCTGTTGGCGCTATTTATTGGGTATCCAGCAATGTATGATCCAACTTTCTAATAAAGGTCGGATTACTAACAGTTATTGCCTATAGTACTTATGCCGATAAATGGGGTGGCCCTCGAGGTCCTTGCGCATGGGATCCAATGTGTTTAGATGTTGGGGATGTTCCGCCACTGAAGAATGTTCGCACTACCTTGATTGACCCCGATACCCCTGAATCAGCAAAATCCATCAAGTCAGCCGATGGTAAAAAGTGGAAATTGATGGTATGTTGGTCATGACTTTTGCAAGAACAGGATTTGACATTTGTACAGTTTTCAGATGAGTTTAACCGAGATGGACGTACATTTTTCGAAGGAGACGACCCTTACTTCCAGGCAGTCGACATTTGGTATGGTGTTACACAGGATCTAGAGGTATGGTAACTTAACCCCTGTCTGAGCTCGACTGACTTTTGTAGTGGTACGACCCTGATGCTGTGACGACTAAAGACGGCGTTTTGGAGATTCGCTTTGATGCTTTTCAGAATCATGGACTTAACTTTCGATCTGGAATGCTGCAGTCATGGAATCAGCTGTGCTTTACTGGAGGACGCATCGAGGCGAGCATCTCTCTTCCCGGTCGTGGTGATACTGCCGGACTCTGGCCAGGTTTCTGGACTATGGGCAATCTCGGACGACCAGGATACGCTGCGACTACTGAAGGAATGTGGCCATACACATACCACGACGAATGCGATGTTGGCATTACCGCGAACCAAAGCTCCACGGATGGTATCAGTTTTCTTCCTGGGATGAAGTTACCGGCGTGCACCTGTAAAGGACAGGATCACCCAACCCCCGGAAAATCACGAAGTGCTCCGGAGATTGATGTTATTGAAGCGAGCGTTCATCCACTTGATGACAAAGTACCATCAACCATCGGTGATGTGTCGCAAAGCGCACAGATTGCACCGTTTGATGTTTGGTACATGCCAAACTATGGTTAGTCGTGCGGTTTCCCCTTTGTCGATATCTATCTAACAATGTTGCAGAATTCATGGAACTCTATGATCCAAAGATCACACACATGAACAGTTATCGTGGTGGGCCGTTCCAGCAGGCCATCTCGGGAATCACAAATCTGAACAACGACTGGTACGATGGCAAAGCATACCAAGTTTACGCATATGAATACAAGCCTGGTGCAGACGGTGAAATCACCTGGTTCGTCGGCAAAGACAAAACATGGAAGCTTGGTGGTCGATCGATCGGCCCCAACGGGAATATTGGACAGCGCGTGATCCCTGTCGAACCAATGGCACTGATCATGAACTTAGGCATTTCGCCGAGCTTCACGATGCTAAACATGACGGGGCTAGCGCCGTTGCTACCGGCCAAGATGCGGTTTGACTATGTGCGCATCTACCAGGACCCGGATGAGGAGAATGTCACTTGTGATCCGCCGGGGATGGAGACGACGGGGTATATCAAGAAGCATCGGGCTGTGTATCAGAATCCGAACTTGACGAGCTGGTAAGTCTTTTGCTTAAGAGTGTGTAAGGGGTATATAAGCTGACTTGGTGTCAAGGGCGCAGACGGGCTATGACTGGCCAAAGAACGAGTTCTTGCATGGATGCTAGTTGCCGGGTCCTTTTCTTCCCTTGCCATTTAGGCTCTTTTCTTTCTCCTTGATTCCCCTTGATGATAACCCCTTTGCCGTCCTTGATTTTCCTCCTTGTGACTCCTTCGTTGTAAATGTACGATTATGACATGACATGACACGTCTTGTTTCTTTTTCTTCTCCTTACTTTTTTCCCCCTTGATGACACTGGCGTTTTCTTCCTTTCCAATAATCGCATTTAAGCGTGGCGTGGCGTGGCAGGCATACCCGGGGGATGGGTTCTGGCGCACATGGATGGATGCACTGGACTGTACACTATGGGAAAGAAAATCAAATACGAACCCTTTTCAGGGCTTAACTGTTTCAACTATCCATCAAGCATTGAAAATGTGCCTCGATCAGCTTAGCAAGCAAGATTGTTAAGAGCGTAGTCTGAGGCATAGTATCAAGAGCCGTCCAACACTACAAATTATAAATAGAGCATATGTAGTCACCGCTAGAGCGAAAAGATAGTACTGTACTGTATGTACCAAAGAGATGGGTTGAATAAAAAAAACAATAACATCGAAGAAAATATCAAGACAAGATCAAAGAATTGGCTCATGAATGCAAAATAAAGGAGAAGCCAGCTGCCAGCATCTCCCGTTCTCGTTCTCGTTCTCGACTCGACTCGACTCGTCTGTCGTTTTTGAGCGTCTTCCACCCCCTCTCCCTACTCCCGCCATATGCATGTACACGTATATACTCATTCACATATCTTCCCACTTCACTCTCCAGCTCAAGATCCAAAAACAAGAATATTATTAAATTATAACCTCCACATTCTCATTTAATATCCATATCTACCTACCTACCTACCTCCCCGTCCCCATCTCATAAATCTGCTCCGGCACCGGCCCCGCATGCGTCGGATGCATATTCGCACCCGCCGCGGCGTTCAAATTCGGACTACCCGGAGACGTCGAGCCGGCTCCACTCAACGGACTGGGCGGGCCCATGCTCATCCGATTATACGGATCTGTCGCTTGTCCTGGCACTGGTGCCGGTGCGAGTCCTGAGCCGGGCATTTCGGCCATGACGGGTTGTTGGGGGTGGGTTGGTTTGTTGTCGTAGCCGTACGAGGGTGGTTGGGTGCCGTCGACGGGTTTGTTGTCTTGTGGTGGGGGCGCGTAGTAGCCGGCTGCGATGCCTTGCGGGGGGGGACCGTATTGGGAGGCGTGCGGGTCGTGTGCGTGTGGTCCTGGTCCGCCGGGGGGTGGAGCCATACCGCCTCCTTGCATGAGGGGTGCTTGTTGTTGTGCGGCGGCGTGGTTGTTGTCGCGCTTCTTCTTGACGCAGAAGAACCAGACGAGGAAGGCGGCGATGCCGCCGACACTTGCACAGGCGCCAACTACAATGCCCGCGATGGCACCGGTCCCGAGACTGCTGTCTTTGTCGTCGGGGTCGTCGGTGGGCACGCCGGACGAGGTGGTCGGAGACGAGGAAGTAGTGGAAGGGTCGGTGCTGGTTGGGTCCTCTGTTGGATCAGGTTCCGAGGTTGGGCCAGGGAGTTCAAAGTCCGTGGTCGTGGAGTCGCCGGTCAACCGGGTGCGCCATTCGGAACCGTAGACGGAAGCGTAGTAGTCGGTGAGCTGCTGGACCTGGGAAGTGACCGAAGCGTAGGAACGGCAGCCAAAGAGCCTCGATCCGCCGCCGAAGAAGTAGGTGCCGCAGTAGGGCTCGGTGGTGGTGTCGCATTTGAGGATGCGGGTGTTGGACTGGCAGGCGGAGTCGCAGGCGTCTCCGTAGTTGATGCAGCTGGAGGGGATGTTGGTGCAGTCGGCGATCTGGCTGCTGACACAGCATCCGATGGCGGTGCCTTGATGGACACAGTTTGCTCGCGCGTTGACGCAGGTCAACAAGTTTTCTACAACAAGTCAGTAAGCACAGACGTTCAAGGGTGAAGATGCAGAAACAGGGATTACGCACCAGGGTCACCGTCAACCAAACCACAGTAGTATCCAGGAGGAGGCAACGGCAGTGTGGTCGCCCGTCGCATCAATTGCGGTGGAAGGCCCCGGGGCACGCCTGGGGGATCCGTGGGCTTCGGAGACATGCCAATTGCAGCCATCATTCCAATCGGGGTCTCCTGTGGGAGAGGCATGGCCGGCATGGAAGCCTCTACACTCCCAAGAGAGAGTAGGACCGCGAGGACGGTCCATGTCGACGAGCGAGGCATGGTGCAGACCAGCATATGAGATGCGACAGCAGACGCGGTGGTGATCGACTTCTTTCTCGCCGCTCGCGACGGGCCGTCAACGAGGGACAGGAGAAAGAACAGGCGTGGTTACGGCCAGGGGTCGACGCACAAGGCGAGAGCAGTGCGGGTGTGACAAAGCAGCCTGCTGGGCTGGGACCGGATCGAGAGATGCTGGTATGACGGCCGCACAGAGGGAGCAACAGTGGTCAGGAGAGGTCCTGGATAGAGTCGACAGACAGTTGAAGAGAAGTGTGAGGGTTCTCGAGAGACTGAGCGAGAGCAGAGTCTGCCATCCTTCACGGCCCCAGCCTCACGCTCACGGCGGAAAGGAGTCCAGCGAGGCTCTGCGCTTTGGCTAGCGTGCAGCGTGTTTTGGCGTTGATGCTAAATGTGGAAACAACAACACGAGGAAAGCGAGCTGCACCCAATGGCCGGCGTCACAGCGTGCTCCGGCGCGCCTTGGCTGCTGCTCTGTCTTCTCTCTCTTTGTGAGCGGGCGCTGGGCTCATCGTCTCAGTGGTTGGATTTCTCCACCGAGGATGAGTGCTTATTTAGCGAGCTCAAAGCCATTGTCGAGAGGTTTTCACAGCCACGACCTCCATTCTGTCGTTCATCTCACAGTCTCAGTCTGGCTTGGAGTCAGCATTGCCGTGTCGATATCCAGGCCGATATCCAGGTTGATATCCAGGTTAATACTGCGTTGTGATCCTTCTCGTGATCTCCCCAAATTACGCTCGGGGGTTAAAAACGAGATGATACCGTTTCAAACATTTGACCCGCCGCCCCGTCTGGCCAGTCAAGCTTCTCACCGGCGGACAGACAGTATCTGATTGGTGATATTTACTCGTTCTCCCGCGTTTGGACCCAGATCCTTAATATTACAGTTTGAAGTACTCTTATTGGTGTGTAGCTCTATATCTCCCCCAATCAGACTGAATGAAAAGCCTAGCCCCGGAAAGTGCATTTCCCCGAGCTCCATCTCGGAGATGAGGCCGTTACGATACCGTATTGCTTTATTTCAACCTCCCCGCACCCGCTCATCACGGAACTGCGGGTTGAATCGTCTGATATGAACAAGACTCGCAGCATTGGATCTGACATGTGCATTTGAATACCAGCACTGGATACAGTCGATGCAAGGCCAACTTCCAGGTGAACCAAGATAGCGGCGTGCCTTGGACGTGATTCTTGCTGTTTACTCTCTGCTGCATCTTGTCTCGCTTCATCAAGAGTTCTAAGGACAAGCATGGACTGTCTAGCTCTTCGTGACGCTCAGACTATAGAAGCCTCCATGCTCTTTTTACAGACCTCTTTTAGGACCCAACAGAATCCTACGAAAGACTGGAACCATTGTCTACCACAATCCTTTAGGATCCTTAGCATCGGACCATTCAAGACTTCCGTGCATTCCTGTCAACTACGTCCTCAACGGCTTTACTCTATTATTGTTCTACCATCCACGGAAACCCGTCCCTTGATCCATTTCTCTGTGGACTATCTTTTGATATCCTTCACCGCTTGAGAATTTCCCACTCCGGAACGGAATATCAATCGGACTTGTGGCCCAATGGCAAGGCGTCTGACTACGAATCAGAAGATTGCAGGTTCGATCCCTGCCAAGTTCAGTTCTTTTTTTTGAAGATATCTCTATCACTACTCAGTACGGAGTACAGAGTACTGGCGGCTTTTTCTTTGGGTTTAGACTGAAGGTGGTTATGGTGGTGCTAAACAATCGTGCGAAGTTTTTTGCCTATTTTTTCTTTTAAAACTCTAAATTGACGACCGCATCAAGAGCTTGCGGTCTTGATATCCCAGTTTGATATTCAATGCTTATATCCCATTTATTTGCTTGATTCGATTCGTTCACTTTGCGGGAGTCAGTGACTTCGAACTCTTGATTGGGGTCAAGTGTTTCGTGGCCTAGCTCTCCGCGGAATCCTACACACGCACTGTACAGAATCGATATATCTTGGTGAAAAGGATCTGCTGATCTTTTCATGGAGCTGGGTACCAATGCACCCAAATGACTAGGGACACCATTTTGCGTTATTTTGAACAGCAGCGGTTACTTAGTGTTGAGTCAATAGTCAAAAACAGTACTGGATGTGGTACTATCACTCCAGTCGCGCTGCCATACCCACCCCCTTTTCTCACCCACAACACAATTGCAAACAAAGGTTATATTTGCCCGGACAACGCTTTATATCAAATCCAGCCCCCGTGGTCTAGTGGCACAACTTGAACGTAGTGCCACGGGACCCAGCTAGGGCGATGGTTCGACCCGTGGACAGGGCACTTTTCAAAAAAGAAAAATGTGCTACGATCCCTGGGTTGGAAATAAGGATGTAGCATCCAGTCAACTGCCGGTGTTCTCTAGTGCCTTCTACGAGGCCGGTGGGGGGCGGATGTGAACCTTTTTTTGCTTTCTTCTTTTTCTTTTTCTTTTTATCTTTGCTTGTTAGAGGGCCAGTATGCGTGCTGGTGTACTGTTGTGCTTGAGGTACTCTAAGGGCACTACGAATGCGGTGCTCAAGTGCTTAATTGAATAGGTTATCGACTACGGTTATCAAAACCTCACTACGGAACTGTCACCTGCAAACTTCTTTTTAGTGATTTGCGACGATTGCAACCTCCCGTTCATCAGCCGAGCTTTGTCTTACATGACAAACGTCGCTAAATGATACCAATTTATGTACAATACGGATGATATAACGGTTATATAGAAGCTCTATCGCGGTCCCGCGGAGATTCCGTGGGATTGCGTTTTCTTCGTGCAACCCTCGATAGTGTCAAGGACAGACTTACTAATTACTGAACCGTGGTTGTCTTAGTTATCTAGGTTTTGATGCACGAAATCCAGGGAGAATGATCTCGGACTGCAGTTCTTCCATGTTACTCCGTACTTAGTTATGCTAGGAGTTTGAGTTCCAACAATGTATGTACACATGCCTCAGCCAAGTAGCTAACTTTACTAAGCAATAACTTGGTATGCAAAATCAAGCCTTTTGACAGAGGACTACTCCGTATTGTAGACGATGGTTAGAGCCGTTTCGTGATCATCTGGCTAGATTATCTGCTCTTGGGTCTTTACATCTTCATTGACTTCAGCTAAGGAGGATCCTGGGTTATCTGCAACATGTACTATGAACTCAAACTGGCTCCTTCAATGCTCTCGCTGGGCCCACTTCCTTCTCTTGCTACTCGTTTTTATAGGCACCAAGCGCATTTAGATCTCGCGGCTCTGAGACTCTCGAACTGCAGGCGGACTCGATCAAAAACCAGTCTTCATCGCAAAATAGGCTCGATGTCGGCTGCCCGAGCAGCCGAAGACCTCAAGTACGTCGGCCAGTCTGGTCGTCGTTATAAGATTGAACAGGTGCTCCAGGAAGAAACTTCATTCCCCCCGCGGCGGGTTTATCTTGCCACGTTGAGTTAACACTGTTTCCCAAGTCATATAAGTTCTTTTGGTGACTATCTGCTTACCCTTTCCTCAGCGCCAGCGATCAAAAATTCGTACTAAAGTACATTCACCCTGTCAACTTTGAATACCTGCAGAATCTCAATGATAGGCTACGCGGTGCTAAGCATGTCCGTCTATCCCAAGATGCCATTCCCGAGGAGTCAATGTTCGTTTTCGATTACTTCACTGGTCATCTCCTTCGCCTTGCTCAGAAGGAACTGCCCCTGGAAGTAACCAAAAAAATCCTCAAAGATGCCCTTCGGGGACTCGCAGAAATTCATGACCGGGATATCGTTCATTCGGGTAACTATGTCGAACATGAACCCCCTTCCGCAAAAGAATAAAATATAAAAAATGATGAGCAGTTTGACTGATCCCAAATACTAGACATCAAAGCAGATAATATCTTTATCGACTGGAAAGAGCACGATCACGATCAAATCACCATCGACCGAGTCCAACTCGGCGATCTGGAAGATGCCGCGCATGTGCCCCCCGATTCAGATATGGTAGGAAAACAAGCGGGGAATTGGATGTGGAGGAGTCCAGAAGCACACGCCAAAGCAAGGGTGAATAAACCATCTGATATCTTTTCTTTTGCTCTTGTCGTAAGTTCTCTACACTTGCAGTAGCAGATTTTTATTGGCATACCTCTAGAGAGGGTGATCACTCACATAATCCATCATCTATCCAGTGCATCTACGCCGTCCACAAACTCATCTTATTCTTCGTCAACAAACGAGACCTACCGGAAGGCATCGAACCCCTGGCCATCGTCATCGAGCGGCAAATCTCCTACTTCGCAGACCAAGATGGGATGAACGCGATTCTTAAACACCTCGGTGAGGACAATCCATGGACCCAGGTCTTCCAAGTCACCCGTGATGGGTTTGGGAAGGAGAATCCGCGCAAACCGTTTGCGATGTGGAAGGGTGTGGATGAGGATTTTAAGAGGCTGGTGTGTGATATGACGAATTTTGATCCGGCGAAGAGGATTACGGCGCGTGAGGCGTTGGGGTATAAGTGGTTTGAGGGGGTTTGAGGGCAGGAGGAGGAGAGGATGACTGCATATACTCCGTATCAGTAGAATTAGATGTTTGTGGTCAACGAGATAACTACTATATGGTCTCTCAGCAAGTTTGTGAGAACGGCTCTCTCTCATGAATAGAACGTACTGTAACTAGTTTTCATCACCAACTGAATTTAAAAGGCGAGTATCTGGACTGACAGGACTAAACTCCGCCCTGGCTTCTTGACTTCATAGCGGAACAATCTTGTTACTGCTTTCTCTTCTTGAGAGGAATCAATATCCCTATAAAAAATCTATAGAGAAATATCACTTGCATGACCCAGCCCATACTCCCGGTGTCAGATAATCTTCGGAGTAGTACTCCATACCCCCCGTCGTATAATAATTTGGTCCCCGCATCGCTTCGCCAGCCAAAAAAACTCAGAAAAAAAAAGTTCCGCGGCAGACAACCCCTCTCCTCCTTCACTCTTAATATATGGAATGCGTGGGAAAACCTCAGGATCAGCACGAAATAGTAGGAAAAAAGAATACTTTATAAAAAATGAACTTGGCAGGGATCGAACCTGCAATCTTCTGATTCGTAGTCAGACGCCTTGCCATTGGGCCACAAGTCCTATTTCTGAGTTTAGAAAATTTCTGCATCGTTTATCACCGGGGAAAACCTTTTAATGCGGATACCGAACGTTTGGCGGGCTGCTATTCTTGACGTGAGTTTTGCTGTCGAGCCTCTGAGGACCCGACCTTCAATATCAAGAACCGCGTATGTCAAACATTTATCTTCTCGATACGGTGAGAGATGTTTAGAGGTGGTGATTAGTGATTCTGCGTCTCTCCTTTGGGCAATGGTACACATAGCAATTCTCAGAGACAAAAATAGTGTGAGTCCCGGCCTGTGGTTAACAATCATGGCGCTCTAGATTTCCAGTGTCAAAGAACTTCAACACGAGTGGGTGGATGCTCCCGCAAAGCTCAACTTGGGAGCGGATGTTCATTTCTCTAGTAGGAGCTTGGGCCACTAGTTAACAGCAGGCAAAACGTGAGGTGGTTCATGCTGAGACTATCTGCTGCTCATATCCAAATTCAGACAAGAGAGGTTGGTGACATGAATCAAGACAGCTTCATCGCATTCAAATCGAAATCGAGAGCCGTCAGCAGCAAATAGCTGAGCTTGACGCACCCTCAAGCAATTTCAAATGGGACTGGACGACATCGAGCATTGGGATCCGTCGGGTGACGGAGAGCCTTGTTACCTTGATCAAGAAAATGAGCCGACGGGCACGAACCGCAATGACTTGGCAGCGGCTCCAGAGTAACGACGTGTCGATGATTCAAATAATGCCCCGCGATAGTCGCACCAGTATAAAAAACTGCTACAGAGCATGAAGTAAAGCTGCGATAGTCACTCCAGGAACGGTCCGAAAGGAAGCGTTGGAGGCTTCAGACAAGCTTTTCGACAAGCCACACGTGGCCGATTGCTTTTGCTTCCCCCACAAGCACAAACGCGGGGCTCCCCGTTATCGTTTCGTAGACAGCTAGCGATATTTTCGAAAATCTCACCGTCATTAGCTAATATTGCATATTCGAACAAGTCGTATGGACGAGAATAGGGTAATTATTCTGCTCATCGGGTATTTTCCGAAAGATCTGGACCTACTGCACGTACGAGAATGAACGCTGTTCAAGCTAGATGACTGTTCCTGGTCAGTGAGAATGACATTCCCTCGACTGGCCTAGAAAGCTCATTCGACGCGAAGAACAGACCCGGCGTTATTATCCCAGCTGGTAATCAATCAGTTGTCATTCGCGCACCGGTTAGTAATTGCTTCTTCTGCACTGGGAACGATCCCCCAGCCCAAGCGAGAATAGCCGAACAGCAGGATGCCCGCTTTCGTCATCATGTAGTTTGCTAGCTGGTGGTGAGGAATTGAGGACAATCCCCTTGTTCAGCCAGGTTGAAGAGGTCGTAATTGTTAGTTCAAACCCAAGACAATCAGGCAAGGGGGCTGCTAGCTTTGACGGAGACTGATTGTCCGTCTGGGAACCAAAACTAACTTCAACTGCATCGCGACTGCAGGGCAAAACTCAACCCGGTGCTGTCTCGTGACCGCTCTGGGTTTGTACCGTGACTTGGCTCAGAGGCCCGGTTACAAGGAGAGACCGCCACTCTGGCTATGGTTTAAGCAGTCGCAAAGTACCCTCTGGTCTCTTCCTGTGTTGCCAAAGTACAGCTCGGTTTCAAGTTGCCTGAGAATATTCACGTGAGAACATCAGATTGTGCGATAAAATGCTTTGATGCCACTTGCTCGGTGACAAAGTGAGAGACGAGAGAGCGGCCCGTCTGAGACTGCATTTGCCTCCTCTTCAATTGCTCTCGTTGTTCGCATCTTTGCTGTCGGATGTCCTGGAGTGACAGAACTCGCCCGAGCCGGTGCTAGAAAACGGCCGCATAAGCTCAATTCGCCGTCCACCCGACTTTAGGTAAGTCGTTTGGCCCGCTGGTTCATGTCTCTGGACTCAAATTCGACCTCGGCTTCCTACATTCCCCGTGCCCTCAGCGTCCAGGCAGTGGAGACTCCGTTTCTGTCCGATCTGTGGTTCTATCCAGCTAATTGAAGGAGTCACAAGAGCGATCACGCATGCTTCATTCTCCTGCACTTGCGAATTGTGCTGCGATTTCTCCCACACTCGAATTTATCCAGATCGCAGATTCAGATCGGCGGTGAGGGAAACAGTCTCGCAACGTTCACGATACCCCCCAGGCCGTGGGGCCTGAGTTTAACTCGCAGCCATGTGGAAGGCGTCAGAGCGGTTGATGGACACCATCAGTCACTATGCTTCGTTTCCAGCAACGGGTGTCTCCCTTAGACAGATGGTGCAGTTTGGCCACAGACCTTCAACAGGTATGTTGGATACAGGTGTGTACAGTTGACTCGTTCAATCCGTCATACAAATTCGTCCAACTGACCTCAATGGCACATTGCAGGCACTCTCTTCCGTGCCTCCCAGTTTTTGTCCGAAGAACTTCCAATTCGCCTGGCCCACAGAGTGAAGGAGTTGGGCGATCTCCCAGATGGATTGAACGAAGTGCCATCAATAAAAAAGGTGCAGGATTGGTATGCTCAGTCATTCGAGGTACGTTGCATTCCGCCGTCTCTTTACTTCATTCCTCGTCACCTGACTCATTGCTCCCGAATTAGGAAATCATAAAACTCCCACGACCAACCCTCTCCCAAGAAGTCAGATCCCGCCTCCTACGACCAAGTCGACAGGGCCGTGAGCCAAAGCTTCTTGACCAGGCGACGCAGAATCCCAGTATCAAAGAAGGCCAATACCGCTCCTCTACAACATCGATTCTCCAGCAGACCAAAGATCTGTATGTCAATGGCAATGGAAACGGAAACGGCACTGCTAAACCAAGAGCCAGTGGAACTCGAAGATACTTTGTGGCCGCCGATGATGGAGCCGAATGGCCACCAGAGCTTAGGGATTATAACAATCGATTTGCTTCGACACTGCATCACATCAAAAGACGGCACGATAGCGTAGTCACAACCGTTGCACAAGGAATCCTTGAGTGGAAACGAAAACGGCAGCGATTACAGATCGATTCGAACATACAATCCTTCCTTGATCGATTCTACATGTCCCGGATAGGTATACGGATGCTGATCGGGCAACACATTGCTCTCACGCAACAGTCACATGAAAATCACCCGAATTACGTCGGAATCATCTGCACAAAGACCAATGTTCGGGAGCTTGCGCAAGAAGCCATTGAAAATGCACGGTTCGTGTGTGAAGATCATTACGGCTTGTTTGACGCACCCAAAGTTCGCCTCGTTTGTAAAGAGGATCTGAACTTTATGTATGTTCCGGGACACCTGTCTCATATGCTTTTTGAAACGTTAAAGAACTCTCTACGTGCTGTTGTGGAAACCCACGGGCCGGAGAGTGATTCGTTCCCGGAGATCAAAGTGATTGTTGCCGAAGGCCGCGAAGATATAACGATTAAAATCTCCGACGAAGGAGGGGGGATTCCGAGATCTGCTATTCCGCTCGTCTGGACCTATATGTATACAACGGTGGACCAGACGCCAAACTTGGATCCGGATTTTAATAAGAGCGATTTCAAGGCGCCAATGGCTGGTTTCGGATATGGCCTTCCGATCAGTCGGCTCTATGCACGATACTTTGGCGGTGACTTGAAATTGATAAGCATGGAGGGGTAAAACACATCTCCCGATTCCTTTATCATTGAGAAGTATACTAACGTCATTGCAGTTATGGAACAGATGTCTACCTTCACCTTAATCGCCTTTCATCGAGTTCGGAACCACTTCAATGACAATTACCAGTCATGAAGGATGGCCGCACGCTCGTACGCTCGATTCGCCATTTTCACCCACCTCATTCCTCATCCTCTCAAGCGCTAACGTCGATGAACATGGCCGTTATCCGTTCGATGGTGGGGACTCGAGAGGTTTCAGAACGGAAGCAAGTTGGAGATGCGGAGAGCCTCGTCCACCAGGAGAGAAGTTGGTGAGAACCCATGCTTGTGGGCTCTCGCCCGTCGATCACAATTTTTACCGTTTTCCCTTCCGGCACCGGCTGCAGAATGCTGATTGCTCACACTATGTTTCCTCTGTGTAAAGGATAAGCCATTTCCTACGCATCAGGAGACTTCGACCATTCCTACGGTACTTACGCGGTTTATTCTTTGGACTCAGGAATCGAGAGCCATCGTCCTGACATCCATGTCCGCATCGTACCTGGGAATTTCCGAATGAGCAATTCAAACCGTGAAAAGACCAATTCCAAGAGTATTAAATGACGAGAAAAAAAGAGCCCCAAATTACGAGCGATATCCTTCATGACGCCTTCTTATACCCCACATCCCTACGATCCCGGCAATCCTTATAAATTCCTCGATCTTCGACCAACACCGACTGTACGAACATTGTCTTCGTTACGCCGAAATGCACAAAACCCCAGCACCATTATTTCTCGACTGTATATACTCTTCCCACGACATTTATACCTCAGCATCACTTACCAGCCGATCCTCTTCCGGAAGGTGAAGCGTTAGAAAAAAAGAAAAATGGAAAAACAGGATAAAAGTTAGAAAAGAAAGATAATACTGCTAAGGAACACGGGAGGATGATACTTATTTTACCTCTCTGTAGATTCTATGTGTACGTATGATGTATATCGATCACTTCAGATGCGAGCAGGGGATGAGTTGAGCTACCATTAGCTTGCTTGCCTTCTGTATGTATCTACGACCACATGGTTTATAGATTGTCAACATACTGTATGTATCCATGAAAGTGACTGAAAGTTGTGGGTTATCCGAACTAGTACCAAGTTTCCATCCCTTTTACCATTATTCCTCCAATATGCAATAGTTTTCAACAACACATCAGTACTATCACTGCACCGCGTGTACCCCAGGAGCGCACCCTACAATAGTAAACCGTCAACTACCCCCTCGTCCTCCCCTTCCCAACCCTCCCAGACGGCCCCGGACTCGCGGCCCCACTCCCACTCCCACCACTTCTCCCCCCACTCGAAACACTCCTCGCCTTGCCCTGACCTGCACCACCACTTCTTCTACCATCACCATTACTACTACCACTACCACTACCACCACCACCCTCCAACTCCTCCCATCCACCATTAATCTCAATAATCTCAATCATCGACGGAGCCTGTTCGTACGCCGTGTACCCGTGCCCGGTCCTGCCACTACTACCGCTCGCAGTTGCGTCATTGTTGCCGCTGCCGGCAGTATTCCTAGAAGTATTGGTAGTGGTAGTGGTAGTGGTATGACGACCAGCGTGAGGCTGAGTATGTGTCTGCGGTGGTCGACGGAGGTAGATATGCTGTTGATGCTGTGCGTCTGCGGCCCTGTGGATTGACAAGTCCCGGACGGCGAAGGGGCGGGCGTTCGGTGGGGGGATGCCGATTAGGTGGTGTGTGAAGCGTTGGCGGGTTTGTGGGATGGACTTATATCATAAATGTAGTCTTTATATTAGTATATACGTGAACTCAAGTGTGTGTGTGTGTGTGTGTGCGGGTGAGTTTGACTGGATTGGTGGTTCAATGGGTTGGACTGACCTCGTTGCTGGCGAGGGCGTGGAACATTAGGAGTTCGGGGTCGTTGAGGATGCTGATTGCGGCGTGTCGGCGTTCGCGTGTCTCGGAGGACTCGCGGATGTCTTCGGGGTCAGAGTACATTGGGTAGGTGTCGGAGGGGATGCGGTTGTGGCCTCCGCGGTGATGGTAGTCGGCTGCTGCTTTTTGAAGAGGTTAGTAGGTTTGATTCAGCCGTGGTGCACTACATAGGATTATGAGAGGGAGAGGCGGGACGTAAATAGTGGTATGAGACGGAAAGTAAAAGATGAGAGACTATTCTCTGACAGTCTTCGGACAAGATATCAATATCAACCGTGGACGCCCAAAACATGGGCGCAATAACCACACGCCAAGCAGATCAAAAATCATCAAGGGTATCAATAACAGTTTAACGATAACTATAAAAAGCAGGCACTGATGCAGCCATCTCGTCACTCGCTTTCTAGCAAAGACTCACAGATAAAATCCTCAGCGTCCAGTGGTACAGCTTCAACTTCCCCTGCGGCGGCCATGATAATGTCATCATCGTAGTTTGAATTCATTTTTGGCTTTTTGCGGAGCGGATCAACCGCAGAAGGGTTCTGGAAAGTATCGTCCAAGAGTTTAAACGTCGTTCTCAATGTCGCGTTGGTTTTTGGTGAATATCAATAGAACAAGTGCTGCCGTGGGATGACAGCTTCCAGAACGTCGAGCTGCGACGGATATATTATTTCTCCCCGCGCACTTAGTTCAGTCAACTAACAATACAAAGCAGAGTCAGGATCTATCTATCATGTGCATCGCCAGACTAGATTGCCCACCGTGGTCTATCATGGCATAGGAGAAAGGAAGTGTCAGGAGTGAGCTCCCAAACCCAGGTGTGTTGTTCAGGTATCAAACTCAACGGACAAGTAGTACTGTACAGTAGTTACATATAGGCTTCTATTGCATATTCTGGAAGCTCTTGCTCGGTCCAAGGATGCAGCCTCGATATGAAATCTCTAGCAGACGGAACGCCGGTAACTTAAGCTAACTAGCGGGACGAACAGTCCATGATGCTTTCTTGTCGCGCCTCCAGCCATTTTTGATGACTCATCCGTGACATAAAGTCGCGTCCAACCTCCCCCGTTCGATGGCTTGTCTCCTTTCTTCTCCTGCGAACTGGAATTCCTGTAGTGAGTATACGGCCGTATCCCGATTTTGCATATTTCGCATCTATCGTGGTGTTGTTTTTGAATCATTCTCTTCATCGACAAGCCTTACGCATGAGATGCTTCCTCTCTGCGCTTTAATCTGTGGAAATGGTTTACAAAGCCATCTACGTAATGCACGCTGACAAAGTCTTTAAGAGCTTGACCATGCAAAACAAATTTTATACGATCTAAATGGGGGCTTGTGTAACGAACATTGGTTCATTTGGAACAATAGTATTCATCACTGGATATTGACGCGACGTCCTCACATCGGGAATTCAATATGGTGAACCGTACCTGAAGCCTCGCGGGGAATGATTTTCTTGCTACATGATCCAAGTGAGGGTTCTAACGAGCAAGGGCCTTGCTCATCAAGAGACTGATGGGTTCTGCTCCGGCCTTTCCCGATTTCAATATTCCTGTTGCGAATGTCTGAATCGGGATGAGAAGGCTTAGTTTTTCTGGCTCTTTCAACTGATGGCCAGCTTAGACTTTCATTCTGTAGGGGTTCAAGGTCGCCGATGATGGTGGTGGAGTCTGTGCAGGTCACTCGCCTAAATTGGTCTGAGTTTGCCTTGGTCCAAAAATAGGGGAAAGGGTGTAGTGAGTTGGTATTTTGTTTTGAAAGGAACGGCGTCCAACGTAAAGCACCTTTTTGTTTTATTTTCTTTTGGGGAAGGGGGGTTGAGGATGCTCTGCTGCATGCGGTGAAAGAAGCAGTAGGAGTACCATCTAGCAACGTTGTTAGGATATATTCCGTATAGGGCACTGGAACAATACTCAATAAAAGTAGTTCAATCAAATATCAGAGTGTCCACCAGGACCTTTCGTATGAATCATATGATTTGTATCGAACGCCCTTCGATGTAGTTGTCGTGATCCAGCCATGAGCCTCTTGCGCCGAATAGGTATATTAGTCCACTTTCTTTGAGTCCCGAGGGTCTGAATTGGCAAAGATCTTCCGAATACGCGAAGCCTGTGAATACTGGTTCAGTTCGTGAATTTTAACTCAAGGGGAAGGTTCAAGACAGTTTGGTGATTCAGAAGATGGATTGACTGTTGCCTAAAGCCTCTGAGAATGCATCTGAAGCACTCCAAGGTAGTTCCCACCGAGGACTGGAGTTCGAAGGCATGCAGATTAGTGGCGAAGGGGTTCTGCAGCGTTAATCCCATAAGGAGTTGGACTCGAGAGCTGCCTGAGAAGCGATAGGGATCATGACTATCAGGGCAAAAACTAATGATGCCTTTGAATTGTGTATATCCTTATGTATAGTACGTGCTTTGGGAAGAAGCTGCGGACTCCGCGGAGTTCCTCGAGAGATTGGCATGAGGTGACGGTGGCTCAAATGCACCAAGTCCAGGGAGATCACGTCCGTGATGATAGGCCAGTTCAGGGCATGCAGATAGAAACATGGCAGTGTAGTACGGAGGACAAGCACATGCATTCATTCCCAGTGTCTTTTGCCTCTGGGAAAAGGTAGTGGCTGGGGCAAGACATCTAACCGCATAGCCGATGTCCATGCATCCAAGAACTTTCGCCCCCACAAACAATGCATCAGGTCCAGGACGGAGATGCGAGCTCCTGTGATACAAGGAGATCGTTTAGCCTCTCTGGGCAAGCATTAACAAGCTTCTTTAAACTCAGGACTTGCGACACGACCGGCGGTATGGGTGGAGAATGTCCAGCTGCCCATGGAAACCAGTACTTGACAGGATGGCCCTTTTTGCAGTTTCGATTGGACGAATGCAGAGCTCTCTTTTCGAGCTGGAATCGTATATATCACTGATTCGACCCCAAGGTGTAAAACAATGGGGACGATTCACGGGATAGAGTCGAACTGTGCTGTTGAGCAGCATAGAAGTTCCTGCAACATCCCCAAATAAATTGTATCTCCGCTGTCGATGCACCATCTCCCGTACACCCCGATGATTTCTTTTGACTGATTGAGTCTGTAACAGCGAGGTGGACGACCAGTATCTTGGAGATTTCCCCCCATGGCCCGTTCATGCCTGAGATACACGAAGGTCGGAGGCCTAGTGCAGTCAATGCCACCAAGTTAAACCATCTGCTGCAATGCTCGTGAGAGCGCACGCGAGCTAGAGCCAACGAGGTGCCATTATCAGATCCTCTCCACCGCCCCTCGTCCCTCCACCACGCCTTGCAGCGATGGTCAGGGCCTTGTTGATCACGGCTATGTTCCGGGCCAGCGTCAGCGAGTCCCTATCAGCTTGGCCCCAAGGACGTCCGGGAACCAATAACGGAGCGGAATGTGCTCAAGGTGCGGTGGTTGCGTGTCCCTTAAGAATGCACGGCGCGTTTCAGGTGGGCGATTCGGAGATGTGCAAGCTGGTAGTCGCCCATCTTCGTTCTTAGCAGTGTCCGCGCGCAAGGTTGAAATGTTGCACTCTGAACGTCCGCAGTTTTAGGGCTGGGTTGCCCCTGAGACGGCTGAAACGCGCGCCAAGACACACTATGCGCGCCCAGCTTGCCGCCGCTCCGCCAGCTAATGCCACGGCGAGTCAGGGTGGACGCTAGAGGGAATTTGGACTAACGTCAACATCTTGGCGTATTGTGCCAGCTTGTATATTTCTGCTTTATTCTCAGTCCTTGATTGGCTGGATCTTTGCCGTCGACCAATGACTCGGCTCAGCACAATCAATCTTACAGCAGCCAGCCAGTAATCTATTCCAAATACCACTCCACATATCATAAATACGACTAGCACCCAAACACGGCTAGCGGGCGTGGCCGTGACGCCAGCGGTGTTTCCTGCCCCAATTCCCGCTCCGCCTGCGACCTCCGTGGCCCGCAACCTGGGCGGTCATCGTCTCGCTCGCTCGTTATTGTCTTTCGCCATCATCCAAGTGAGACGCTGTGTTGTGTCTCGCGGATAGACTCGATACAGGCCACATCATCGCTGCATTCTGACTCATCCGAGAGTGCGAGTGTGCTCGCAGCGCGCTACAAGTGTGGACGGCTTCACACGCTCGCCGAACTCTATGTCGCACTCTAGATGGTTGGCTGTGGACCAGCGAAGAGAGGGACATCTTCGCCCAGCCGTGCAGCCCAGACGGCGAAACCGGGAAACGATGGCTTGCAGCGTGAAGGCTCTATCACCGCCAAGCAGGCGATCGCTGGGCTTGTCGGCCACTCCAAGAGGCCTAATTGTTAGCAGAGATTGACCTCGGCGCTTCCTGCCTTGGCCGCTGTGCCCGGAGCCGGCGAGCCCCCTAAGAAGTGAACAGTGACCGCCCGGGGAGATGGGTGGCCGCCGCCAAGCGGGTGATCAGGTTAACCTCCCTGGACTGTCGCAGAGATCGCTTTTAGAGCCCAAAGCCGTGACAGCGTTTGTTTGAAGGACGAGAGCATGCATTGTCTTCTCGCTGTCTAAGACGGAGTAGTGCATCTTTGGGCCAGTGAACAGTGCTGAGAAGTGCTGAGAAATCGACGTCGTCGCTCCTTTGACCTGGACATATTTTATGTCCGTCCATCGTTCCTTTTCCCTTTCCTCTCCTTTTTTCCGTCCTTTTTTTTTCTTCAGTTTTTGTCTTTTTTGGTTGTTCGTTTTTGTAATCATCCCATTCTCTCTGGCAGAGATCCTTTTCTCTTCTTTCTTTCCACCTCCTTTTCGGGTGCTGCAGGCAGTATCTGGGTCTTGACCCTCGCTCAGACGCCATGCCGAAACTCGACCTCAGCGAGCTGAACATTGTGCTCTCGGTCCTAGGTTTGCGGATTATCCCTCGTGCCCATCAAAGAGTGCTCTCGCGTTAATCGTTTTGGTAGGAGGATTCACCCTTCTTTACGGGTTCATCTCCTCCAAGATCAAGAATGTTTGGTACCTCGGAGAAGCACGTAAGTGGTAGCCGAGACATATGGACGTATCCTGTTCCCTCGCTCATCTCCATGGTTCTCTAGTGCCGGCAGTTGTTTTTGGGATAGCCCTGGGCCCGTTGGCAGTCAAGTTTATCGATGCTGAGAAATGGGGTGTTGGGGCCAAAGACCAACAGGAAGCTATCACTCTGGTATGCTTGTCCCGTCCTATCTGAGATGGATAAAAGACTCAAGGCAACGTCTTTCTAGGGAGTTACTCGCGTTGTCATCGGTGTCCAGTTGGTGATTGCTGGTTTCCAACTGCCTGCCAAGTATCAAAGGACGCGATGGAAGGAGATGTTGATTCTCCTGATTCCAGTCATGACCATCATGTGGCTGTGCACCACGGGTTGCATCATATTGACTATCCCCAAACTCACACTGGTAAATCAAAACAATCATAGTACAGTACGGCGCAATTTGGCTGACCGCCTCATAGCTTACTGCACTGGTCATCGGATCTTGCGTTACTTGCACAGACCCGATTCTTTCCCAGGCTATCGCCAAAGGTCCATTTGCCGACAAATACGTGGCCCGAGACCTTCGTGAGATTATCTCGTCTGAGGCCGGTGCCAACGATGGCTTTGGGTTCCCTTTCCTGATGCTGGCAACCTACCTTCTTCGCCATGCGAATGGGGGTGGCGCTGTTGCTGCCGCTGCCGCTGCTGCTGCTGGTGGAGATTCTCATAGCCTCCATGCTAGAGCTGGGGACGTGGGTCGTCAAGGTGGTGGGATTGGCGTTGCTCTGCAAATGTGGTTTGTCGAAACCTGGCTCTACATTGTGCTTATGAGTGTTGCATACGGTGCTGTTTGTGGCTTTGGAAGCTGCAAACTCCTGAAATTTTGTCTCAGAAGGTATGTCACGCCGTCTTAGGTGTCAGTTGTGAGGCTCTGTTAACGGTCGTCTAGAAAGTGGATCGACAACGAAAGTTATCTACTTTGGCCATCTGCAATGGGTGTAAGCTTTCCACCCTCCATAATTTGTTGCAGAGATTTCATCTAACAATATTTAGCTGTTCATCGTGGGCACATGCGGTGCTCTCGGCACTGACGATCTTCTGGCGTGCTTTGTCGCCGGAAGCGCACTCAACTGGGATGGCAAATATCTCGAAGAAACCGAAGCTCGCCACGACGAAGTCAACTCGTGTATCGACGTCTTGCTCAACTTTGGAGGATTCATGTACATTGGCTCTATCCTGCCGTGGGATGAGTTCCATCAGCCAGACGTCACTGGAATCACTTATCCCCGCCTGTTTGCTCTAGGTTTCCTCGTCATGGCCTTCCGCCGTCTTCCTGCCATCCTCATGGCCTACAAATTTCTGCCCAAGGTCTGCAAAACTTGGAAGGAGGCTTTGTTCATGGGATACTACGGGCCAATAGGTGAACCATCACTTCAGTGTATTGCTCACAAGGAATACTCACACTCCTTCTTTAGGTATCGGTGCCGTGTTTTACCTCGAACATACACGCCACCTGTTTCCCCACGTGGGTGAAGGCGACGCTGAGGAGACCAATCTCATCAGGGCACTTGGACCAAGTAAGCATCTCCTTTTTCAAGCCTGCCACTGAGAGTGGGATTCTAACAAGGAACAGCGGTCTACTGGCTCGTTCTCTTCTCTATCGTCTTCCACGGCCTTTCCATCCCCCTCCACAACCTCATCTACAAAGCCCTTGGCGTCCCGCCGATCGTGGACCCCTCCGGCCCTGCTGAAATCCGTCCATTGTCCGTCAACATGCAACTACCCAAGAACAGCGCCATCAACAACAAACGCCAGTCGATCATGGCCTACAATCGCTTCTCGCGCGTCAATTACCCAAGCAATACAGGCTGGGACCTGCCCACGTCCAAAGTGCCCGACTACGAATATGATTCGGCGTATGCTCAACAACGCAGAGAACCCCCGACGGCTGATGCACCGGGGTACAGCTATGATACCGCGTATTCTCAACCGCGTCGCGCTCCGGCGGTGCGCTACGACGACGATGTCAAGGGCTAGCTAGGGGTGGTATGATTAAATAATGCAGGCGTAGACAAGTGTGTCGGACGGAATTGGTCAGGTCAACTGAACAAAGTGAGTCAAAAACACACTGCATTTTCTTGCCAGACCTTTCATTCGTTTTTTTCTTTTTTCTTTTCTCGGTTAAAACTTGATGTCTACCTAGTATTTTTGTAGGTATCTTGGTTGTCTCTCATTTGTCGTCATAAAGATACTAGATGTGGTGTATAGATAGTTAGTTGATGAATGCAGAATTGGATGTGGTTTTGACGGGTGTCGTACTTTGACTTGATACTCGGCCAGGGTGTTTGGTAGCTACACTAAATATTCTGAGATTAGACCTCCAGTTCCTCTTTTTGGACAAGGTATCAATGTAAAGCGATATAATTTTCTAGAACTAATTTGGAGGTATGTTTGAACCACCTCCCGTGGTTATCAGGCAATGCGACATCACCAGGTATCCTTACTCTCCAACACATAGTCAATCAATCGTTAACTATATTCCAACATATAATCCAAAACCCAAAATCCAAAATCAACTCTCCACCGCTCGCGCCTTCATCCCCACCAACCTCCCCCCCCTCCCATCCAGCCCCAGCACCCAATACTCCGCCCGCGTCCCACCATGCTGGATCCTGTATACCCGTATTTCAGGCGCCGGCTGCGTCTTGATGAGGGTCTCTGAACCCGCTATTGCGGTGCGGATGGCGTGGAAGACGGTTTCGTACTGCGAGTGTGGGTCGAAGGTGGAAGGGGTGAGGGTGGTTATGTCGAGGGTGTCGTTTTCGGGTTTGTCTTTGGAGGAGGAGGAGGAGGGGAAGATTAGGGATTTGAATTGTTCTGTGGTAATTGAGGTTAGCGAGTTTTATGGGCGGGTTTTGGATGCGAAGTAGGAATGTAGGGATGGAGGATGCAGGATGGAGGATGTAGGATGGAGGATGGAGGAATGTACCGGTCGTCGGCCACTTATCCTCCGTTGCCGGGGGCCATGATAGTACCACGGGATCGAAGGCTTCGTCGGTGTCGGAGATGTAGTATGTTTCGACGTCGGCGAGGACTTGGGGGACGTGTTGGTTCGGGTCGATGGTCTTGGTGGTGTGGAAGGTGCGGGGGCGGTTGTCTTTTGAGGATTGTACGCCGGCGGAAGGGTCGGCGTTGGCGCGTTCGAGGAAGGAGGTGTAGGCGTCGTCGGAGGTGGAGGAGGTCATGGTGAGATGTGAGGATTTGGGTCGTGAAGGGGATGAAGAGGGGGGAAGTTGTGTGTTCGTGGTGGGCTTCTGAAGGCACTGGAGGGGGTGCGAGATGGTGTTTTTGCGGCAAGAACGGGTCAACGAGGTGCGATTTTTGGACTGAATAGTTGAGTGAGCAGTGATATTCGTGTATTGGCGAAGATTCGTGATCTGATTTATATGGCTGGTCTGGCTGCGATGCGAAACTGAAGTCAAGCAGGATGTGGAATGTGACGATGCGACTTGCTGGGGCGGGCTGATGACGCAATGGCTCGACGGCGGGAGTGGCCGTTGTCCGGCGACCGTTCTTGATAGCAGTCGCAACGGCTGGAATGAGGGCGGCATAGTGGTCCTCGACAAGTACTACAACGGTCTGGAGTAGAGTAGGAAGACGAGTTAACCGTCCATGGATCGAAATTAAAAATCCTAGCAAATTTGCTCGAGCAAGGTTGTGCGAGTTGTGCGCTAACTGAATGGGTTGAACTGATAACTACGAGAGCCACTGATAGAAGATCCGTTGATATCTACTGAACTACTGGCGGAAGCACGCAAAGAATATGCATCAATCATCATACATTTGATTAGAAGGAACCGTAGACTTTGATTTTTCTTGTCATCACGTAGATACAACCGCTGATGAAAAGATACCATGCTCCACATCAACCCCGACCAGGAAAACGAAAAGAAACAGCTTATGGGGCAGCAGCCAAATCCTTCTTGAGAGTACCCATAAACGCCCGCTTCTCGGCAGGAGTCTGGTAGGCACCGTGTCCGAATTTGGACGAGGTATCGATCCATTTCAAGTCAACCTTCTCCAAAGCCTTGCGGCTGACCTGTGGGTACAGGGTCTTTCGGAGTGTGAGGACTCGCTTCTTAACACCGGGGCAAGATCCCTTGAGGATGACAAAGTCGTTCTTGACCTCACCGTATCTGACGAAACCTCCCATTCTAAAAAAAGTTAGCAATCGCTCTGCAGGTGACATGACCAGGTGGGAACTTACGGTGTGATCTGTTTCTTGCTGATATCAAATTCAGTAGAGGCGTTACCCTCATCAGAACCCTTACCAATACGGTAGATCTTGTGGTTGACGGATGTACGGTGGTGATAACCGTCTTGACCGGCACGGGCCACAGTCCATTGGACGTGGGAAGGATGCCAGGCACCAATACAAGCAACCTTTCGGAGACCCTTGTGCGTCTTGCGAGGAAGCTTCTTGGTTCCCCATCTGCTTGTGACACCGTTGAAACCGTGACCCTTGGTGACAGCGATCACGTCAATCATCTCGTCTTGCTCGAAGATGCTGTCAATCTCAATTGGCTTCTCGAACAAGCCCTGGGCGAAGTCGACCTTCTCGGCGATAGAGCCACCGTTGACCTGGATCTCCATAAGGTGGGCCTTCTTCTGCTTGAGAGGGGTCTTGCGGATCTGGGTGTGTGCAAGAAGACGGACGACGGTGCAGTACTTCTTGATGCGCTCGAGCTCGCGGGTGACGGAAGCGCCCTTGTTCTCTGAGTAGTTCTTGGCATATCTTGTGAACGCCTTCTTCTTGCTCTTGTACCAGTTCTTGTAGAACCTTCTCTTGATCTCGTCGCTCAAATGCTCAGCCCAGACGGTGGTGAGCGATCGGAGACCGCGAGGGGTCTCGATGTACCCAACAATGCCGACAGCGATCATCTGTAAATGTACTGTTAGTCACTCCAAACGCGCCGAAATCAGTTTTGAGTGAGGATATCGTACTGGAGGGGTTTCGACCACAGTGACGGCCTCGACGATCTCCTTCTTGTGCATCTTGGCACCGGGACGCTCAAGATCACGGACGGTGGTGGTCATACCGGCCTTGTAGCCCATGGCCGCGGTAAGGTGGACAGGCTTCTTGGGGTCATCCTTGGGGAAGCTGTTTTTCAAACGTTTAGTTTGCGATTCCAATTCCGGGTCAAAAGAGCCATATTCTTGCTGGGCTGAACTAACCTCTTGACCTTGCCCCGATGTCTGGCAGCGCGCTTCCGTGGCAGGAAGGCAAGAGAGCCTGAATTCCAAGCATTGTCAGCGAATCCATTCCGTTCACAAATTCTCCCACAAACTGTTAATGAATAGACGAACCGTGCCGAGGCGCTTCGAACTTCCGGTGACTCCTAAAATTCAAACGATAGCAATTAGCCACTGCATTCTCCTCCAGTTCAATTGCCTTTCGGCGAGAAATACTCACATCTTGGGCCTGTTTTGCGTTAGTAGTCGGGTGTGGTGAGAAAGAGTCCTGTCGGTTGGAACAAAATTGAGGTCGAATCAATCAATATTTTGTGTGGGCTGGCGGGTTGTGTGCGCTTAGCTAAGCGAGCGGTTCTCTTTTGGGCAAACACCCTCGCTGCTTGATCAGGGCAACAGACACGTGACCGTGTCTCTTGGCGCAAAAAGGAACTTTGAAAGTATTTATTGCTGTGTAGCTGTCCAGACAGACAGACAGCGATCGACACAAGGGAGGGTGCCGATCGTGCGACATACAACGAAAGGACCTGAGAATGGACAGCTACTCCCTGACTAGCTGCAGCGCGGGACTAAGTCACGTCAAAGAAATGCTTGAGATGATATACATTCGTATATTCGTAAACGGGGTACTTCGTACATCATGGGTATTGTGTGGGAGGACAAGCTGCTGGGCTACGAGGAGGGCTTCGTTGTATGCGCGAGTCCAGGTGTTCTGGTGATGGTATACGGGACAGAAAGTGTGGTTTGCGATGAGAGTGAGAACAGGCATTTTGCTAAAGCAAATCTCGCTTGCTCATCTAACTAGTAGTAATATTATTCTGGAGAAAGCTGTTCATACCGTCCTTTCCAAACACTCTGCACAGCGCCCTTGCTTCCCGTCGCCCGCAGAGGCAACAAGGCCCAACCAGCTGCCCCTGGCAACCCCCGTGGGACGTAACATTTAATCCTCGTAGGTGGATTACATACCCCCTTCGACGCAGGGATAAGGAACGTTTAGATGAGATCAGGTTTCTGGAAATGATTGTTGAAGAACGACGAATTACAAAGCACGTCTTCCTCAGAAACATCATGGATCTGAAAGATGTTGTCAAGGGCTAAAATATACATTCAAAACATCGTCTCTCGAATGCGGCTATATATACTGTACCCGGGTGACGAGAAATGCCCGATATTTTCGATCGTTCTGAGACATTTCTACGTGACGAGGTGTGGTGTTGGTGCACCGATGGTAGAATTGCTGCGTTGGCTCCTCGAGGGCCCATGCAACACGCAGGCATGACCCTATTTCGATGTCGACTTCTCCCGGAGATTTGCATGTATGTATGTAGGTACCTTTGCGCAGACTGTCGTGCACAGCCCGATGGCACCGTCCGAAGGATCAAAAACAGTTTCAAAATCCACATGGCGATGATATATAAAAAGGGGTCGTTTTCTGTCAGCTTACCTACTACTGATCGTACTCCTGGCAAAAGCACGATGAACCATGAACGTGCTTCGTCAGCCCAGGCCACTACTTGCTCAGGTGAACATGTGTGGCCCAACTCCAGACTCCATCAAAAACGATGATACCAAGCAAATAACCAAGTGGAGCGAGGCCTCACCACATCATTTAAAACGGACTAGGGGCTGAAGAGACGCCGAAATGCTCCCTGAGAGACGGTTAGGCGTCAATAGAGGCTCCATAAATTAACTGATGGGTGGGTTGGCGCATTCAGAACATCACAATTGGCCTGGGTCGGGAGTTTAAATCAAGCCCTTTGTGAAGAGTGGCCTAAATATTGCGCAGTGCAGTGATGAAAATAGCATGGGTTCCCGTGCTTCCGTATTTTCCGCGGCATCCAAAAGGAAGGGGGAAGTAATATAGTTACCTGCCAAATTGCGCCAGGGCATGATGTCTTGTGGTCTCCACCGTGCATATGTATTTCAGACATAAAACAAATGTATCAGGCCAAAAGACGGGGTAGGAACGTGTACTTCAGATTCCCCAAAGAAAGAAGGAATTGGCGCGGTGAACATCCAGCCATCATCCTGCTGTCAATTTATTATATTTTTTATCTGTTAAGGGTACCGCCTGCAAGGATGATTCTTGACCGTAGCCACTGCCGGCAAAGACAGTCGATCATTTGGCGCTAGAATCCAAGCCGGACGACACGCGAAACGGTGTGTCGAGTGATGATATCGAGACTCGCAAGAAGGGCTTGGGGTGGCTAGATGCAAGCGATTCAGAAACAGCACGCCCCACCCGTGCTCGTTCTTGTGGGCGGGTGGGCACCATGATTGGATCCAGAGCACAGACTTGACGCTGCAAAGGGCGAGTTGGGTGGGTTCCCCTGCGGAGCAAGGAGTGGTCGATGGCTTGTTTCATGGGTTTGGGCCGGGCTAGCTGGAACGGGCTTAGGCGGCTGATTGTTGTGCTTGATTGAGTGTCAAAAACCTTCATGGTTGACCCCAGGTGACCCGCGTCGGATTGACAACCTGCATCTTTCAACGGGTGGTTGGGAGGAATCCGTGGAGGTTCCCGGGACGATATACGGTGTACGGGGCACTCCGTACGGGCTCGGGGATGGGACGGTAATAAGCTTCGATTACTCCGGACACCGTACCAGATACATGAAAGAACCTAGGTAGCAACTTCTGCGGGCGGGTGAGCGGTCGGTCATGATTTGGGTCCGCAGCGGGTGCGGTGAGTCGGGAGCTCAAGCAAACACGTGAGATACCGGATCGTGACGCACGCACCGCCCGAATTTTCACAGGAATTCCACGGGTGAAAATAGAGTATGGCCCAGAGAATGGCTGCGGGACCAAGCACATACACAGTGTTTATGTCTAACTGTACCGTGGGCCAAGTGCGCCGTACGACAATGTAGGTGCTGCAGGGTACTGTACTGTACATACATATATGTCCACTGCTTGAACTTGTGGGAGCAGGTGTCCTAAACCTAGCGGCCCATCAGTTGAAATGATTACGGTGTGACAGGCGCGATCACCTTACCTAATCATGGATGGCTGCAAGTCATGATATTATTATTGGTGTGACTAACCATGGCAGGGGTCCATCATCTCCGTAACCAGAAGCTCAATGCGGCAAGGTGTGAAAAGGTGGAAGTGGTGTCACGGCAATGCACTCATGCGCCAAGTGGGTCCCCGTCCGCAGATGCCCTCGCCAACCTAGCTTAGCCCTAATCCAAGGTAACCCCAAACTCGTTGCACTTGTTCTTTCCCTTTCTCGGCATTTTTGCTGATTTCTTCCTTCAGCTCCCTTCCCACTAGCGCCAAATCCGCCCTCTCACGCTTCGCCCACCCTTTCTTCCCTTCTCCTCCTCTTCTCTCTCTCTCTCTCTCTCTCTCTCGCTCACCGTCTCCCCGTGTCCTCGCTGACAATTCTCCCTTCTCTGCATCTTCATCCTGTTTTGTCTCCATCCGCACTTCTATTTACCTGTACTCGCTTTGTTCCTGTACTCTCCCTTCTCACCCACCTATCCTTTTTCCCCCATACTTCGCTCGATACGTCACCTTGCCCCTTGTTGTGGTTGAGCCCGTTGACCCGAACAGGCCTCGCGATCTAGCCACGCTTTTCGCTAAGACCTATCCCCTTCGTCCACGGTGGTCACGGAGTGCCTGGCTTCGTCGCCGTTGCCTTCCGTGTCTTGACTTCGAAATAATCGAGTCGCAAGTCGTTGGCGTGACCGCCCTTTGCGCGTTTTCATCAGAGTCAGGTCGGAGGGCTGCCTATAACCAAGGGTGTCGACGGTGTTTGGCTGTGGCATCACTGAATGAGCACTGTTTTGTCAAGAATTGGTGTTCCGCTGGTGTTTTTCCTTTATTGGCTTGACCCATTCGTTTGTTTTGTTTTTCCTTTGTGCACCTTTTTTTTTTTCAGGCCTCGTCTGTTCCCCATCACAGAGTAACATTGCGCCGTTCGCATCTTAACAGAGGAACGGCATGTCTGCTCATCCTCAGCGCTCGCCCACGGGCGCTGTGCATCCGCACCAGGCTGCGTTGCCGCCGCATGCCCAAGTCAATGGCCACATGCCAATTCAGGCCCAGGGTCAGAATGGCCCACCTTTGACCACTTGGCAAAAGATTTTACAAGTAAACGAAGCCATTTGGCTTCAACTCGGTAAGTCATTCCGCTTGATTCCTTTTTGCATATGGTCCGGTCTAATTGAGGTTGCCTAGGTAACCTGTGCGAGATGATGGGTAATCTTGATGGTGCGCTTGACGCATACCAACATGCATTGCGCCATAATCAGTACTCTGTCCCTGCGATGAGCGCTGTGTCGTGCATCTATCGGACAAAGGAAGAATTCCCGAAGGCTATTGAATTCCTCCAGAATATTTTGAAAATTGACCCTCAAAGTGGAGAGTCGTGGAGCAGTTTGGGTAGGTTTCCGAAACTAACGATAGTAGCGGGGAGCAATCTTTTGGCTAATCGTTTCTAATTAGGCCACTGCTATCTTATGATTGACAATCTCCAGGACGCTTACAGCGCATACCAGAATGCTCTCTATCACCTCCGTGATCCCAAGGTTAGTTCGTTCGATATTCACGAGCAAGGGACAAAGGCTTAACCTTTCCTTACAGGAACCAAAACTCTGGTATGGTATCGGTATACTCTACGACCGCTATGGCTCGTTGGATCATGCCGAAGAAGCATTCTCGCAAGTCATGAGGATGCAGCCAGACTTCGAAAAGGCAAATGAAATTTATTTCCGCCTGGGCATAATATATAAGCAGCAACAAAAGTTTCATCAGAGTCTTGAGGTAAATTTGTCACTGCGCTCGTTCTAGTAACATGAGCTAACAAAGTGATCGTTTGTAGTGCTTTAGATATATTGTCAAAGACCCACCACGCCCATTGACAGAAGAGGATATTTGGTTCCAAATTGGTCACGTCCACGAACAGCAGAAAGATGTAAGTAACAACAACGCTGGTTCTCACATGAACATTTTGCTGATTGTCCAATAGTTCGAGGCTGCCAAAGCAGCATACAACAAAGTGCTAGATCGGGATCCCCAGCATGCCAAGGTATTGCAACAGCTTGGTTGGCTACATCATCAACAGAGCAATAGCTATGCTAGTCAAGAACAAGCTATTGAGTATTTGGAGAAATCAGTTGCTGCAGGTAAGTCCCTAACCGGCTTTGATCATCACTTTAAACCTTAGTCTAATCTTGTTTTCCCCATTTTATAGATACCAATGATGCGCAAAGCTGGTATTTACTTGGACGCTGTTACATGTCACAAGCCAAATATCCCAAAGCATATGAAGCCTATCAACAGGCTGTCTACCGGGACGGCCGCAACCCCACATTCTGGTGCTCAATTGGCGTGCTCTATTATCAGATCAACCAGTATCGCGATGCTCTTGACGCATACTCGAGGGCCATCCGTCTAAATCCTTATATATCTGAGGTTTGGTACGATCTGGGAACCTTGGTAAGTGTCTACGCCTGCTTCATGTTTCTTAACAATAGATGCTTACTGCTTCTAGTATGAATCGTGCAATAACCAAATCGCGGATGCTCTTGACGCATATTCTCGTGCGGCGGAGCTTGATCCGACGAATGTTCACATCAAGGCTAGATTGCAGCTCCTTCAAAGTGGACAAGCTGCAAACCAGGGAAATGCGCCGGTGCCCCAGGATGTCCACCCACAGGCATATCAAGCGGCCAGCGTTGCTGGTCCCCCTGGCCCCCAGTGGGGTGCGCAAGCCCCATCTGGTGCTCCTCCAGCCCAGGCCTCTGTGCCATCTGGTCGTGTTCAAGAATGGGCACGTGGAGTCAACGAAATGCAAGCACAGCAGGGACCATCAAACCAGTACGACCAGCGGGAGACTCTTCGAGGAATCCAAGCCCAGCAGCCGAGTCCAAGGACAGAACAAGCACGCCAGCCATTTCCTGAACCGCAGTCTCGCAACAATGTCGGCCGCAAAGGACTCTCTCCTTCTCCCAAGTTCAACCTTGCCGCGCCTAATGGGTACCATGGTTCCCAAACGCTTCCACAACTGGGTCATCCCCCACAACCGAATGATCGAGCTCCCAGCGGTCCTTCCTTTGGCTCCGCTGTTCGTCCACCCTTGGCCCAAAATGGATCCAGTGGACCAGCTGGGCCAAATGGTGCTGCTGCTGGTGCTCAAATGCCACCATATGGCCGCCCTTTTAGCCCTCCAACCGAAATCCGCCCTCTTCGAGATGACAGACCCACCTCACCGAGGTCGACATATCCACATCCACAATATCATCCAGGGCCACCTCCAGCTCAAAGTGGAGGGATCGCGGGCGGTGCACCACCGCCTGCTGCCGCGATTGCTGCGGCAGAAGCTGCACAGCGGGAACGCGACGAGCGTCCCCCCTCGTCAATGAAGCGTGGACGTGATTGGGAGCCGGATCAAGGACCAGCCAAGAAAGTTGCCAACGAAGAGACTCGTGTGCGTCTGGATGACCAGGCCGGCCGGATCTCATCGCCACGCGAACTGCGCCGTCGCAGTTCTTCCGAGATTCGACGCGAGGAACAACGACGGGCGCATGACAACTATCATCCCTCGGAAGCTGCTCACCATCCACCAAGCTTGCCGTCAATCCAGCACATGCAACCACAGCAAGCCCCAAAGATTCCATCGGTGCCGGACACGCCATCCAGTGTTCAAGCAGGCCCAATTTCTAGCTTGCCCTCTGCGGGTTTGGCACAGGGTCCTGCAGCTGCTCCCAGTGAAGAACGAGATCGCAAGGATCAGGCCCATGTCCAGCATGAACCACCAGCACGAAAGATGGAAATGGATGAAGACTATGACGATGATGGAGAGGACGATAAAAAGGGGGCAACTCTCCCGAAAGGCGGCAGTCCTGGTGGCCCGGTGACGAATGGCGGGGTTACGAATGGCACGAGTCAGTCCAGCCAGTCGAAACCGGAGCCTTCAGGCTAGATGTTGTTAACGTGTTGATTCGGAATATCTTTTGCTCTGCACATTTAACTGCTCTCGAGGATTGGGAGTTGGATATAGGGCTATAACGGTGAATTTCCCGAGTGGGTGAGATAAAATTGATCTTCTGCAGGCCCATAATTAATTGGTCCTTGCTGCAATGGCTGAGATGTACCCCTTTTGTTTTAATCCATACTATTTTTGTGATGCTACCTTTGATGTACTGTTGAGGCGATTGTCATTGAGCCACGATTGAAGTATCTATGTTTGCCTGATCTTGATCACTTGGTTCTTCCTGTTGATGCTGTGTGACATTGAAACGCGAGGTTTAGATATTTGTCCGTACTGAGGTACAGAAGCGAGTGAATTGGTGGAATGAGGAAGACTTGGAGAGATATGTTCCATAGTTTTTGATGTGTTAATATTAAATAGCAAAACTTGATCAAATTGTATTATCACCGAGTGTTTGGAGTGGTAGAATTTAACGTCTCTTGTTTGAAGTTTTCTTTCATTCGCAGTTTGAAGACAACCCAAAACACTCGAGTCACCGCGATATGCTTGTTGAGGCCACCAGCAGGTTTCCCGACACGCCCGGTGAGTTGCTCGTATCACCCCGCCCGTCGTGGTACTGTGGCTCAAGCTTGCAGATGGAACAAGTCATATTCTGGCGTAGTGGTGTACTACGTACGGAGGATATTTGCAGTGAGTGGAGAGTATGTATGTATGTGGTGAGGATGAAACGGCCAGCGGGTGCGGGTGCGGGGGAGGACAGACAGTGAGATGAGATGTGAGGAGTCGTATTACATACAGTATGTCCAGTAATGTGCTGTCGTTATACAGTTCGTTACTTTGGTTACGTCTACACTGTTGCAGAGGGGAGATGTTCTGGTGAAGGGTTCTACAGCATGAATTGAGGTAACTCTGCTATGGATCTTTCTTCCCTTGTGTAGAGGTGCTGCAGGGACGGTGTGTGTGGGATGAAGCGAGGATGACAAGGACAAGAGAAGAGTGCTGCGTGGACTTTGCTGTTATTTTTGTCTTGGGAGGTGATACAGTACTGTACATACAGTACAGAATATGATAAATACAGCATGTTTCGGGGATGAAATTGGTGATCTGTTGGCTGGGACTGTGAGTGTCACGTCATGTAAACTCAGCGTCAAGTTCCAGAGTCCCTCCGTATCATTGCTGCATCCCCGTTTGCTCGTGACGAGGTGACGGGGGCTGTGATTTGCCGGAAGAAGCAGAACGATCTCGGCTGGGGTTCTGCGGGTCTTGGCGGCCGTGAGATCTTCCCCCAATTTGCGGCGAGGACGGAAGATGGCAGGAGCGGCCAATCCGCTGGGGTCAGACTCCCAAGAGTGACAAGCCACTTGGCGGAACTCTGGCTTTTTGTTACGTTACGGAGGCTGAGACGGCTTAGTCATGCTGGTGTTGGTCGTGTTTTTTTTCCGTTCTTCCTTTGGTCTCTTCTCTCTCTCTGTTTCTATCGTCGTCAGCCTTTCTGTCCATCTTCAAATAATTTGTTTGTTTCTTGTTGCTGATAACTCGAGACCGTCTGCGAGGGATCCCTCTCTTGCCATGCACCCGTGGACATGCCCGTCTCTCCCAAGACCCAAGGGCTGGTTGCCAAGGGCTCGGCGTCTCGGCAGCAGGGCGTCTTGGCGCGGCGAGGAGGAGTTGCCCACTCCGCCCGCCTGCGCTGCTGTTGAATTTTTGCGCGCGCGGTCGCCCGAACCGGCGAGAGTGCATCGTGCCTGCAAAGCGTGGGCCAGCTGACGATCGCTCCTTCTGTTTGCTAGGCCCTGACGCACGGGTTGTGGTTGGCATTCTGGGCTTGTCGCTTGGTTTCCGCTGGGCATTCCCGCTCGGGTGCTGGGCGTTTTTTCCTTTTCGCTCGTGCTGCTTCTCTTAAAAGCGCATGTCTCGCTCTCGCTGACGGGGGATTCCACATCCTTACTTTTTTCTCTCCCTCGCTCTGTCTGCCCCCTCTCCTCTCCTCCCCTCCCCTCTCCTCCTCTCCTCCTCTCCTCCCCTGGTCCCTCGTTATATATATATATATATATCTATCTATGTGTATCATCTCCGCCCTTAGCCTTGGTCGTCGCAGCACTACATGCCCCGTGGACGGGATGCTTCCTTGATGGTCGCTCAATGTATCATCCTCCAGCTCTGTCGTGCAGACAGCGCTGTATCGTCGTTGTTATATTTCATCTCCCGACTTGAACCGTGATTGATTGTTCTCGTGCTGTTCTTTGACGACCCCAGGAGAAGCGGCCAGCGCTGAGCCTTCCTGGTCGATATCCCACAATCGCGTTTCAACACAACCGTCGGTCGCCATGCCACCGCAGACCATGACACAAATCCCACTCTACCACGATGACCAGAATCGAATCATCTATCCGACTCTCGACCACCAGTCGTCTACGTCGTCCACGCCGCCCGTGAATTCGATCGAGTATACGAATTCTTCTTCTTACCCAGCTGCACCCACAGAACCATCGTCGACGCGACCACACAACAATGCACACGCTTACGCTGGGGATCCACGACTCGCACAGCTCTCACCGGACGAACCGGCATCGCTGTCAGGCTCGACCATGGCGTCGACCTCGAATGCAAAGTTGACACACACCCCGAATCTCCATCCTTCCTCGCAACCGACTGTGCCAGCCGCAGCGCTTATTCTCGCTTCCAGCACGGAACCCGTATCGATGTCGGATCAGAGCGGGTTCGACTGGCATGATCAGAGGGAGTGGACGCAGGCAAAGAATGATATGGCGATGGGGACGTTGGCGATTGAGCCCGTATCTCATCGGCCGAGGGCCCGCGTTTCGGTGCTGGGCGCGGAGGACGAGGATGATGATGATGACGATGATGACGATGACGACGAGGATGACGATGACTCGGACCATGAGAATGCGTTCTATATTCTTGTGAGTGTGATGTTTCCCTGGTCTGTTTATTGGCGTGGAATCGGACGCTTTTTGCGTCTGCCGAGGAGGCCACGTTTGGCGTGCGTTGTTCTGGGTTGCAAGGCTTTTTTTAAGCAGTATGACGGTTCATATAGGTGCTTCAATTGAGTCGCTGTGTGACCACGCCGGGTCTGGTCTATCCAGTATGACTGACGTTTGGACTGTGGTTTAGCTACGAATCTCCTTCCTCGTCCCATCGTTTTCCATCTTCGCCGCCCTATATACCTTTTTTCTAGTCCTGTTCCTCACCGTGGCGGCTCCATTACGGTTATGTCCGCCCACGCCATTCTTCAAATCGCCGAATACATTCTCGGCGCAGATATGCCAAACCATCTTCCCCCTGCTCCGCATCCACCAACGACTCATCACATCACCTTCTCCCTCACAGCGACGTCGCGAACGACATCCATACCACCAATCTCCCTCCCACTCCCCCTCCCACACCCATTCCCGCCACAACTGCCCCGAAACTCCCCAATGCGACAACACCCACCACCCATCCACCCTCTACCCCGCCTCCTCCTCCTCCCCCACCGGCTGCGGCAACTACTCCATCCCCTGGCTCATCCTCGTCCACCTCCTCTCACCCCTGGTGATCGTACCCATCCTCTTCGCGGCATGGATCTCCGCCTTTTTCTGGATCTTCGCCATGATCATGGGGAATCCGGATGGCACGGAGCGCCGGGATGATGGCCGTGCGGCGGTGCTGGGAGTGCGGAATTGGTGGAAGGTTTGGCTGGGAAGGGCGAAGAAGAGGAGGAGGAAAAAGAGGGAGAGGGGATGTAATCGGAATGGGAGTGTGGTTTGAGTGGGATTTTTTTGGAGTATTTGGGAGGTTGTTTCTATCTTTTTTGCTTTGCTTTGGGGGCGCCTATCTGTGATGGATTGAGACCTGTACTTGACTTGTGGTTAGGTAGCAGGCTATTTTTGGGTAGGAAGGAAATAAGAAATCTTTTTTCAACTGTGGGCGTTCAAGATTGGAGATGCTGGCTCGCGCTGATATGCGGGTGCACGATCTGATGACCATATGGTTTGAACTGCCTTTCAGCGAGGACTTGTAAGATCAGGCTGCTAAGCTAAGCAAAAGTGATGGAAACCACATTACAATAACTAGGGGTCATAAGCACTACTCCTCCATGTTGACATCTTTTAGGTGCTGTACTGTACTTCTGTAACCAATAAACCAAGGACAAGAAAGGTATATACTCCCTCAAACCCATTTTTAACAACCTGCAAAAACCACATTCCATTTTGAACACAAAAGAACATCTACCACCATCCAAAACCATAACTAACTTTGCTTAGCAGGTTCGGTAGGTAAAGAGGGGCCCGTTGTACTTCCGCCGCCCCTTTACTCATCTCATCTCCTCCCACCCCTCCTCCCAGACCCCACCTTCACATTCCGCCGCTTCTCAATCCTCCCCGCTCCCGCCCCCGCCCCCGCCCCACTCCCGCTCCGCTTCGGCATCCCCAGACCTCGCCGTCCGTTATTATTATTGTTATTCTTCCCACCCCGCCCACCATCACCACCACCACCATTCTTTCGTCCCTCGTTATCAGAATCAACATCCATCCCATCACCACCACCACCAGCACCACTAGCAGTCTTCGCCTTCTTCCCCACCCCACTCTGACTAACCTTCAACCGGCCCTTCTGGCCCTTGCGCACTGCATCCGGCCCACTCACAGCCGCAATGTACGCATTGATCGCGTCACCTGCGCCCGCACCACCATCATTATCATCTCCGCCCATCGCGGTATCTCCATCTTCGTTTCCACCGTGACCATGACGACGCTTCCCATGACTGTCATCATCACCCAGAAGTAACTTGCCATCTGCATCCACGCGCGCAGACCGCTTCTTTTTATTCTTCGTCGCGTCGAGGAAGCGCACGGATGGTTTTGTGCTGGAAATGTTGCCTAGCGCGTCGGGCGCGAGGAGATCGAGCGGGTTGGATTCGGGCGAGAGTTCGCGGATGTATTGGCGTGTGCTGTCGCGGGTGTTGTCGGCTGGTTTGCGTGATTTATTGCGAATGCCGCCTCTGGTAGATACGGATTTGTCTTTGGAAAATTTGGAGGAGCTGCTGCTGTGTTTGTGCATGTTGCCTGCAGCGTCGATTTCGATCTCGCTCGCGTCGTCCGAGTCGGAGCCTAGATCTGAATCGGACAGGTCGGAGCCGTACACGGCCTTGTCGAATTCATTGCTAAACGCGCCCGCGGCCTTGTGCTGCGCACCTCCGTCTCGGTCCGATTCGTCGTCATCTTCGTTGGCAGCCTCCTTGCTCTGCTCCTTCTTCCGCTTACTGCGTTCGCGCTGCTTGCGGATCGCGACGACGAGTTTGCGGTCGGATTCTGGGGTGAGTGATTCCACGACCTGGGCGCCGAAGCGGCGCATGAGTCGGTCGAGGATGCCCTTGACTTTACTGCGCAGGCGGCCCTTGTGTTCTTTGCTCCAGACCATGAGGTTGGGTACGAGCGATCCGAGACGAGGTTTGAGGAGGTCGTCTGGTAAGACCACGACGGCGACTTTGACGAAGCCCAGGACGGCGCGGACGATCTCGCGGTTGTTGCTGGTGAGGAAGAGGTCGATGGTCTGGACGAGGTCGGAGAGCATGTTGGGGGGGAGGTGGGCATGGAATTCGAAGAGGAGGCGGGATAGAGCGATGATGGATGCGGCGACCATGTGCGGGGAGCTGCCTGCCAGACCGGCGGATACCATGGTGAAGAACTCTTCGATGGTTGCTGGTGCGTCGGGAGCGTCGTCTGCCATGTGAGGGACGAGGGAGTTGCGGATTACTGTACCCGCTGGGTTGCGTTCGGGGTCTGTGATCCGGTTCGCAAGGTGGATTAACAATGTAAACGCGGCTGTTCGGGCTTTCTCGTTGCTCTCTTTACATCCAAGGACGACCTCGGAGAGGACGGAGGGGATAAAGTGAAGGTCGGACGTTGGCAGGTGAGTGATGACTTCCTGGATGGCCATAAGACGGTCTCGACGCGCAGGGGATGCGGTTTTGTCAGCCGTCGAAAGGATGAGGGACTGTAGCTCTGGGCTGCGTTCCTTCAGGGCCATGGCACCGGTTTCAGTCGTGGCAAGACGGGGCATGAGTTTGTATGCCTTTTTGATCAGCTGTGGGTCTGACGATTCAGTATTCAGCACCACTGCTGAAAGAGAGAATAGAGTCGCAAAGCTTGCTCTGGGTAGGTAGATGGACATGGTGACAATGAGATCCATCAGCGTATGGGACGTTGGAGGCATCTTGTCACCAGTGCTCTTTTGTCTTGCCTGCTCTTGAGTATGCTCCTTGAGGGAGGCCTCTAGCATTGTTGTAACTCGGGTAAACGTAGTGATCAACTCCTAAAACTGCTTTAGTAAGGTGAGATCAAGGGGCCTTCAATTAAACGTACCTGTTCGGGCGTAATGCTCAGATAAGAATTGATGCACTGTAGAATAAAACCCCTGAACTGAGGTAATGTCTGACTGTAGACATTGAACAGCACAGCCAGAAGATTACTTGAAAAACCAGCAAGGTGCGCAATGTTCTTCTTCGCTGCGTCCTTTGAGATTCGTCGCTGCAGGAGAAGGTCGTCGGTCTCTGACTCCAGAGAAACAATTTCCTTATTAGAATCAACCAGATTCTGTAGAGCTTTGCAAACATCCACGCGAAGCTCCGTTTGCTTGTAAAGCACATTCGACAAAAGCTCTGCAAACGACTGGTCAAATGCTTCTATGACGTCCAATGGCAGTTCGCAGAAACCAGGCAGGGTAGCCCATGTCTGCTGCACGAGGGTTTCAAAAATCTTCACCTCGACGGTCTTTTCCGCGTTGCCGTATTCAAGCACTCTCTGGAACAAAGCCTCGCTGAGAGGAACGAACTCGGACCGGAAATAGCCTAGACGAGTGTTGGATACGTAGTCTCGTAGAATGGGAAGAAGCCAAACGCGCCCTGGCTCGCCAGCCTTTTGTTGCGTGATATTCAAGGGTAGAATCTCTAGAACAGCCTCGGCGCCCATGGCATTGATGGCGGCACCAAGGACCTTGTCTGCTTCTTTCTTTCCGTGGAACGATTCATTTCCTCTAATCTCCCCAACTACCCGTACGACATCCATCAGTATGGGATCAGATCTCCATCTTAATGCTTCGAACATAGCTGTAAGAACGTTGAACACTTCAATCCATGCTGCTTGGTACTTCACAGACAAAAGGCTGGCTGCAGTTTGCGCTAGTTTCTCCAGTATTTTCTCGTCATATATAGACGGTTCAACGATTACGCTCGCTGGGATGCAATTGGCAAGAAAAGAGATGAGGCATTCAGAGGCAGATATTCTAATGTTGTGCGACGAGGATGTAAGAAAAGAGGCGAGGAGGTCAAATAACTCCGGTAGCTTCTCGAATGTCTCTCCCGGGTGCACTTGAGCTGAAACATCGTATCCTCTTGAGAGCACCGCAATCCATGGTGGGAGAAGTTGGGAATCGTTGTTCGATGGCTTCAACTCGCGAATAGCTTCCAAAAGACGGGGTAGTTTCGACGAAGAGAAATCGTCCGCCATGCCTTCGAAGATGACCTCGAACACCTCGAATGCGCCCATGGTCAAAAATTCATTTGTAGATTTTGAGACATTCATAAGTAGCTCGCACAATGCTTCAATTTTCTTGCTCGGCCACCCTCCAGAGGCTGTCGCGATTGTCTTGACGAGATGCAGCGCGTGTATCACCGCCGGTTCGTGCTGATTCTGCTGATGCGCATGCTTACCCTTCTTGGCCTTTCCAGCCGCCGACACACTCTCGGTCAATGTCATCAACGCAGTTTCCGCACACATATCCGCAGCCGGATGGTCCAACGATGGACTCGGCGGAGGTTGCTTCAAAACCTGCACCAACGCTTCCTGCGCTCGCTTGCGCACTTTGGGTCTGTGGTCGACGGCCAAAGCCAGCAATCCCGCCATCGCTCGTCGCGGGCCAATCTGGGTCTGTGGTAAAGCCCAGGCAGCTGCATCTTGGGCCACAAGCAGAGATTGTAAACACCCAATTGAGGATCTGAGAAGCGGTGCTTCGGCGTCGGGTGATGTGAGGGCTGGGACAATGCCGGCTAGTATTTGCGCGAACTTGGCACGGAGTAGAGGAGCAGGAACATCGGGGCATGTAATGTCGAGGAGGTAGACGATAGAGGTCACCGGTTCTTTCACAACGACGCCCTGTGTGGAATTGATGGACTGGCCGAGTAGTCCGAGGAGGGCAGCGAAATATGCGGTCGCGGTGAATTCGGCATTCTGCTCGCGAAGGGTATCTTCGACTGCGGAGAGTACTATAGCTGTCTGACCGTTCAATTAGTCTCTAGCCATGGGTCTAAACCGCACACGGAGCTGTTGGATAGAGGCAGTCGAGATACTCACAGACTGCTGGTTCTGCAGCTTGGGAGATTTTATCTTGTCGAGCTTCTCCTGCAGGGTCGCCATGGTGCAGGTGAGTCCCAGACACGGGAGGAATCACTTCTGCGGAATGGACTGGTGTCGCAGGGTGATGCTGGGAGACCTCTGCTCGTTGATGGGATGAATTGCAGAAATCATATAAATTTTTTGAGTTTGCGGTTGTGAGTTATCGATAGCGACTTGTGTGGGGCGAATCACGGCGGTCAGCCATCAACCGGCCAACTCACTCAGCAAAGGAGTATCAACAGTTCCATATTGTGCTGATTTACATAGCTTTGAGCTCACGTATGCTGATCAAATGCATAGAAAAATACCATATACACTAGGTTTGGCTCTAACGCTTTTTTTCTGGCTTAATCGACTCCAAATCTCATCACCACCGGCATATGCCAGTCTATGCACTCGTCTCTCGAGGCAGTATACACCATAGAGCGGGTAAGAATATCTTCACCAGTTCCATAGTGGCTGAATCATGCAGCAAACTCTTGCTATCCTCATAGCATTCGCTGGCAGCATTTTGTAATTTTTGCCATGCGCGGATACGCCGAGTCGCATACCATCATCGGCTCAGCTCAAGCCCGATTTATAACGGCTTAATGAACTTCGCTTTGAAAAGATCAAAATAATACTTCTCCACTGTGTTCAGCTTCAAACCCAAGAGTCTGCAGTTTTCCTCCACGACGCTTATCTAGCTGCTTTCGCTCCGAGTCTTCTTTTCTCTTCAGCTCGGCTACTTCTTTGTACGGGGCTTCACGGTAATTTTCAGGAGCGTCATCTTCTTTATCGAGATCCTATAACATATCCCAGTCAGTTGAACTCATGTTCGAGAGCCAAATGCTTGCAATGGAGTATCAATTGCGCAGACTTACAATCTCCCCAAGGAGAAGGACATTCTCTCCGCGAACTAAATATACTCCGCGAGCCATGTCCCCATAAAGGTTGCCTGAGTATATCCGTTCAACAGTATTCTGAAGAACGAGATTCGCTGGATTTCACAAGCGACAAATTAGACGGATCGCAAGGCGGGGATTTTAGTCATGACATGTCAGGCGTACCGAACTGGTCCCAGCTTCGTAATACTCCAATCAGTTTGCGTCCGTCACGAAGAATCAGAACGAGCTTTTCTATAACCCCAGTGTATATCATCAGCATTCTATCCGTTTAAGTATTATTCCCCAATTCATCGTGTACTGTCATCGCCGTACACGCCGATTCGCGAGACCAGCAGGGAAAACGAGGCATATCTCACTATCGGTCAAATCTAAAAGTTGCGCAGCAGTGGTGAACAGCTGCGGAGGTAGTTGCGGCGGTCCCTGTTGAGGTAATACTGGCATTGCAGCGGGCTGTTGTGGAGGGGCTCCGGCCTGTGGCGCTTGCGGTTGCTGGGAGTGGGGAGGCCCGATCGGGGGGCTGGGTTGCTGGAACCGCCCGCCCTGAGGATGATGGGGAGGAGGGCCAGAATGCGAGACGGCTCCGGGTCGCCCGGAGGCGTTGTTCGGGTTGGGATCGTGGAGGGAAAGGTGCTCCATGGCGGTCATTTGGTGTGTGAGCAGAGATGTGAAAGAGGGGGATCAAAACTGCGCCAGGGAATATTCAGGATTTGTATAGACCTGCTATTGTAGTGGTCATGATGCGCAGGCTATAAAGAAGAAAGTGTCAAATCATAAACGACTCCCCTCTTCAAGATAACAGGAGTATGCGCTGTGACAGTTATCTTCTGCTTGCAGCTTGATGATGTTCTTGGTTTGACTCCATTTGCGATGTTTGTCATGTTTGCTCGGCGAGTCAGCTCCTCAGGCGGCAGCGTCGCGTCTCTCAGAGAATCCTCAAACATATCATCCCCAACAACGCGAATATGGCGTTCAACAGGCTCAGGCTAAATGCAAATTTGATTGAAGAGCTTTGATTTTATCATTAATTGAACTGGAAGTGAATTAACAATTATAAAAGTCATAGATACAACACAAGTAAGTGGAGATTGAACCAGCCCATCTTGATGAACACAAACATAGATCGATTCGAGATCTCTCTTGCTCGATGCAATTGAGATATCTCCCAGTCACAGGCCAGATCATGAAGCTAACTCTTTCGCTGGAACAAGCAGAAGAACGAAGGCGATCCAGCGACCAATTTGTTGAAAATGACCGAAACGGCCCGCGTTATCTCCATCGCTGCAAACTCAAGGATGCCAGCCTGATATATGAAACACGTATGAGAGCGATGCACCTAATAGTGCTCTGCGTTTGCGATGCCTGGTATCATCGGAGCAACGACTGACGGCCGCTATGAATTCCTCGACGCCTCCACCGTAAGAAACAAGAGAAAAAGCAGATCGAGTCGGATCGGATATTATAGGCGAGCCGGTGTCGCACTTATCGAAACTGTCTTCCCATCATCCGATGCTCGCGTCGACTGTTGGCGCTCATAACGTAGGGCTCAGCATGGGAGCCGACACCTCTGTCGCGTCCGGAGGAATCAGGATCTCCGTACTGCAAAAGTCGGCATTCCTCTCGCGACACGATGCCCCTGCAGAACAGATAGTTCATGAGCTTCCAATCAGGGCCCGTCCCCATCAACGTTTGCCCTCGCAGGATATGCTCCGTGGCAATATGCTCCAACATCAGATGCCAGGCCTCTCCACCCTCAAAGCTGTGAAATGGCTCCTTGCAAATTTGACAATTGACACTTTGGGGCAATGGCTGCAGGTTGAAGTGGCTTGTGACATGGGTTTCCCATTCCTCGGCGTCGTCAAAGTCCTTGCGGCAATCAAGAAGGCGGAAGAGGCAATGGAATTTAAACGGGGATCGCATCTTCGGGTCGACAAAATTGTCGTTGTCGTCTCTATAAAGTATATGACGCATGTCAATTTCCTTTGCCAATTCCGTATTTAAGGAACCTGAAGAGCGCGTCGATGCAGACATTTCTGCTAAGGATGGCACTGGGCATGGCATCGTGCGAGGAACGGACATATCGTGGACAAAATCATTGCTAATAGCACCGTAACCCCTTTGGACCGTTGACGTGGCTTGCCTCGGGTGGGCAGAGTGAATGTAGGTTGGGCCTTTGCCCGCCGAAGATTCAGCTGACGTGAAACTGCAATAAGACAAATAGCGATCGATAAAGTCCCCCGATCGATTCCTCTCCCAAGTTTCTAGAGAATAATAAGGTCCTTGGGACACTTATTGCATACAAAAAGAGTCAGGTTCTATGCACACAGGCACTTGTGGGTGGTTTAGGGTTGCACATACTTTTAAATGCGTCTGATAGAATATGCTGAGAAGCTATACCTTTTACGGACCGACGACGTTGAATGCCGTTCACGTCAAGTTTCCGTGACCAGCACCGACTTCGAACAAGAATGAGTGAGAAAGGGTTTCATCCAGCACAGACTGCTTTCACTGTTGCTTTTGAGCAATTAGGTCGCATTATATGCAAAATACCTCTTGAGACCTGGCCCACGGCGAATCTTCACACATGACCCAAGTCGTCGTTTTTCAACAGGAAACGACCTGGGATGCAAAGACTACAAGCGACGTTCGTCGAAGCAACCGAATACCTACGGAGGGGACTATGCATGATTGCATTACGAAGAATGGATATGCGCACCAATTGTCCACGCAGAGGGACCAAGTCGTAGGGTGACACGTTTTCCAACGCTTGCATTTCTCAAGAAAGTTCACCAGGATGTGATGAATCTCGTCTCCGGCAAATTCTTTTTGACTTTTTGACCCATACATACATACAGACCCGACGAAGTCGTTCTCCTGCCCCGGAATAATTGATGAACAAGCTTCCAGTTGATCACATCGAATGGTCTGTTTTGCGATGGGATTGCGGCTCTGCTGATTATCACAGATTGTAATCGAGATAATTGCGAGTCCTTTCACCGGCGTCACTCCTGTCTCAACCCTACCCGAAGCCACCTGGACTGCATCCCTACTATCCCAACCACCATGGTGTAGCAACTCTTCATAGGTTAACTCCGACAAATTGCCTCCGATTATCGAGCGCAGAAGCGTAGCGGCTTTCTATTTGTCGCCATGGACGGGAACTAGCATGAACCTCACTACGTACCCCGTACTCAAATCAATCCATCCCATTCAAACCACATTCCAGTTTTCCTCATGGAAAATTCCTCTTCCGAATGCGCTGAATTACTAATGATACTTTGCCTCGTTACGGGAGAGTTTTACGCTGTGCTACCGCTGACAATGGAGGAAAAACGAGAGTACCGCATTCCTGGATGCTGCTTGGCGATCTTATATTCGTTGCACTGCATGCAACGCGATGATGCTCAATGAGTTGTCATCGCAATCTTTTGTAATGGAGGGGAAGATAAGCTCAGCTGGATAAAGAACCACAACCTAGACAGATATGTATGTGTAGAGCACTTAGGAAATGAAAACGACAAAACTGCAACTTCCCTCGTCTTGGCCAGGGAACAAACCAAATGCGCGCTGCACTCGCTGTTGGAGGAGATGCCGGCAAAAAGGAAATATATCATCGTCGTCGTCGTCGTCGTCCAAGCCAACTAGTTAGTGGGGAGACGGATCGAGCGAAGAGGTGGGAGAACATCTCGGTTAAACCCGGGGCAAAAGCGGTTTCGTCCGTGCTCGAGGATTTTCTCCAATAATGCTGCCAATGGCGTGTTTGTTTTGGACGTTGAGAAAGAATAGCAAAAGTGACCCAGGTATCAGTAGTGGTCGGTGATGCCCAAAATACCTATGGTGGTAGTCGTTTGATATCGAATCTGAACAGAATTTGGTTCCCATAGTATTTGGTTTGAGGCATATGATGATTGACCCCAGGTACATACTGGTATTCATTCAAGAAACGGCAGGATTAGCGTACACACATGTGTATGCATTGGTGTCTATACATATGCACCCAAGGTGCGCATGATGCTTTGCATTGTCTGGCAAGCCTAGTTTTGGGACTTCGTCAATCATCGAGATGGATGGTAAACCATCTCGCAGCTACTGTATGATCGCTATTATATCCAAATGCCTGCAACATGCAAAAGTGCCTTCTGTATCGGTCCATCATATTTCACATGATATTTAGATACGGACCAAAAAGATAGACCAGAGAAATGTTACTGGACATGGCGCACAGACATTAGTTTCCCATATGACATTCGAATATCACTCCGACGTGATATCGTCGTCCGGCGCTTGAACCCCATTGCCACTACCGTTCGTCGCCCTCAAGATAGCCACGGCAGCTTCTGCGGCTCTGGTCTCTGCCTCGATGGGACTTATCCCATCATCAACACGGGCAATTTCCTCGTCCCCCACACGAACGGTGCATTCCCATCGCCGCTCTTCACTGTTCTCTGCCCGTTTTGTTGCATACAAGACCGTGAGGGTATTGGCTAGTTGACCCAAGCGCTGCTTTGGATGCATAAAGTCGATGTCTTCAGACAAAACCCGTTCCAAGTATTGCATCAACCCAATCCGCTTCAAAAAGGCCTGGCACGCGCTCATCGAGCCTCGAGAATCGAAGAAAATTGCGCCCAGAATACTTTCGATGATATCCGAGAAGAATTTTGCAGTGTCGAGGCCACAAAGTAGTGTCCATGGGTACGACTTCGAGGAGTCGAGCCTTGTTTGGATTTCATCGTGTAGCTTGTCGTACTGCTCCACGGCACTCTGTTGGGCATATGCAATGTCCCAAGATACCACATGGTCTATAAATTGCCAAAGGTAAGCCTTTCGCTTTGTCATTCTAATCTTGACCTTGTTTTTGGAATTTTCAACGGCTTCGGCCCGATCCTCTTCAATATACGTGTTCATGCATAGGAATGCCAAGAAATCTGCATTCACCAATGCTGTGCGCATGAGATGCATATCGTAATGGGCAAACTCCTTTGGCGATTCGAACAACGTTTGCACAACAATGGTATCCAAAATGGCATCTCCAACAAATTCGAGTCTCTGGTAGGAATGGCCGTATTTCCGGCTACTTGGATGCGTAATCGCAGCCAAGAGAAGCGGTTTCCTTGTAAAGGTGTAGCCCAACATCTCCTCAAGTTGATGCACCGTTCTGTCATCGGCGTCGTCGTGGGTCACGCTATCATGGAGGGTATGGACACATTCCTCGAACGGGGACCAATCCATATCGGGAAGAAATACCTTCAAACAATTCAACGCTTTCTCATGGCCTCCATCAACGCTGGCTGCGCCGATAAGAGCTTCAACAACATCCGCCAGAACCTTTGTAGACAGCTCTCTCGACAACTCAGTCTCTTCATTGACGCTAACATGCTCCGCATTGTACGAAGGACGCCATTTATTACTGCGGAAAACATTGGTTAAAATAAATCTATCCAGTCCGGTTCGTATCGCTGCATTCGCAAGGTTGCCGTTGGAAACGATAATGCCTTTTTTGCTGGACAACAGGCCTTCGTGCCAAAGGAGATTACTCGCAGAGAGTTGTACTGAAGTATAGAGCTTCAGGAGACTGTCACCCAAAAATTCCAGGCGTTGGTAGTTGGTAGCCTCCCTTGCTGCCGGTGCACTGATTGCCGTTAAAATCAGAGACATGTCGCTAAAACCAACTGGGCGCAGTATTGTTCGAGCCAGCTCGCCTGCGATAAGATGGTTTCCAATATTGTGGATTAAACATGGAATGAATAATGTAAACCGGGTATAGGGAACTGGTAACTTGTCAATCACGCAGTCCTTCACTGGGTGAAAGCACCTTGCAGTATGCTGCATTTGGGAAGCTGATTTTGGTACCGGGTGAAAATAGTCGGTGCGCTTCGGCCACACTGTCCCTTCGATATGTAAAACTTCAGGATGTTCGCAACCTTGCTCGTGGGGCCAGATGTCACCTCCCAGCTCCTCTGAAACTTGTTGCCGCCATACGTAATTCTCAAATACCCAAGGACGTGAAGTGTTATCAACCCGCCTCACAAGGCCCAGCTTCTTGAAGGCAGAGGCATCGTATTCTTCATTACCTTGTAGAAATATTTGGCCAGTCACGGACTGGCACCACTCCTTGATAGATGAATTAATCAACTTTACTTTTGGTAAAAATAAATAGGAAAAGTCTAGGCTGCCAGAGACCATCCTGGGAGCGAATAGGGAGGAAAGGAGGATCGAAGTTGTACCCCCAGCTGACTCGATAAGATTTGCCGCAAGTTTCTGCGTAGTACGTGTAACAGAAACCAGGAGGGTGATGTTTTCGTTCCAGAAAAGTTTGAACGAGATGTCACACGGTAGCTCCACAGGGAGGATCATAAACATAGGGGGAAATTCTTGTGAATCGGCCGTTATTTCGACGAGGTTTTGATAGTAGTCCTTCCCTTCTTGCCATTGCTTGGCAACAGTTGCCCACGGGTTGAATGCGTCCGATAACCTCGCGAAACTCGGCCGTTTTTCAACCTGTTCCACATCGTTCCCATTTTTGCGATGATGGGCCGGCATCAGATTATCGTTAACTAAGCCTGCTTCGTAGAGAGCGACATAGGCTTGGAATGCCGCATCCCTTTTTGCCATTTTTTCGGTGTTCCATCTTGCAATGCCCTGAAATTTCCGAAATTTGGGATCAAGGAAGTTGGGCAATATGACCTTTGCAGTCCGGCCCAGCATATGGTCGTCCTCAATAATGAATTCAGGCTCCGCATCAGTGAATTCGCAAGAAAGAGTCCCGCAGAAGTGTGAAAGGTGACTTCGTGCATTTTCGAGGGTGAGCAACGCGCTACAATTGATTAGTCAGCACAACTCCGAGCTAGCGCGAACGACCCGTCCAGTTTCTACTCACCCCGTCGATGGAATTCGAAAACCCCCATAGCCTTGCTCCTCGGCATTTTCTAACAACTGAACCTCCTGGCGAACTCGCTCATTTTCCAAATAGAGCTCTCTCATGGCCTCTTCCATCAAGTTCAAGTCTGCGATGGTTTTCTTGTCTGTGGAGTCCAAGAAGATGGCGAATTTAGATCCCTTCTTTCTTGCCCTTCCTCTCCGCTGTACAAACGACCTTAGATTTTGGGGAAGATCGAAACAAATCACGAGGTCACAGGCAGGAACGTCAATACCCTCCTCAAGGACAGAGGTTGCTACGATCAAATTCTTCTTGCGAGAGCGAAGGTCGTCTATAGCAGTACTCTGTGTTGCCAGGTCGTGAAGTTCTGTTATGTCGGATTTCCGAGATACGAACCCGGAATTCCCTAAGAACGCGGCCGCCCTGACATGACTCAGACGTGGATGCATGGTTATCAAATGCGCAAGCATGATAACTGTCGTCCTTTCTTTTGCAAAAATGATACCCGCAGAACCTTCTATGTGCTCTTTCTCCAAGAACTCGATCAAGCGGTGCACCTTTGTCGATATTTCATCCGGCTGGGTATCCCATGTATGCCTTTCTGGAGGTAAACTTATCTGGGAAAGAACTCCACTGATATACAGGTCGTCTTGTCGATCCCAGTTTGTCCATTTCATCTCGATCCCATTCGAGGCTTTGGAACATTTGTCCAGAATCAATTTCAGGCAACGCGCAAGGAAAGTGTCTGCCGCCCACGAACCCAGCTCATTATAGAGAACCAGGGCCCTATTGTAGCATCTTCTCAACTGGTTCAGACAAGGTGTTTTATTTTTGATCAAGGCATCCTCAAGCCTTTGTTGACTCTTAGGATCAGTCCTTTCTCGCATAAACTTGACAAATGGGTCGTTTGTAATGTTAAGATTTTCTATGATCCAGAAGAGTTCTTCCGCTTTGGATGGCGGACCACGAAGATCCACGGAATATTCAATATTGTAAAACGTGGGCATGTAGACAAATTGCATCATTTCTTCTCGATGCATCTTGGGAGCCACGCAGACCGCATTTAGATTTTGTTCCAGTTTCCTATAATATCTTAGTGACAGGCTCATGAATAGGGGTTGATCACTAGTACTCTAGCTCATCGCGGCATCCACTTGTGATAGGGCTTGCGGTGAGGCCCAAAATATGTGGTAAACGATCAGCCCCGCCATCCTGCCGTAGGTGATAATGATAGAAGTTCTGCATAATCTTATTGGCAGGAGAATCAGCAACGCAATGATGAGCTATACACACTACGGTTAGCAAGAAATCCTTATAATCCGGGCATAGCAGGTCTTTGAACATACCCTCATCAAAAATCAGCAAAGCAATGCTAGACAGGTTCACGAAGCCATTGGATAATGCGTCCAGCAGCACCTGGGGGGTTGAAACGACAATTCTCATATTCAAAAGAATAGAATCCCATATTGTCTTGGTGGACCAATGATCAACTTTATCTGCTCCGGTCAAAATTCTTGCTTGAAACGCAGGTAGCTGCTTTGAGATAACAGAATGCTGTTGTTCTGCCAGGGCAACTGTCGGGGCAATAAACCAAATGAGCTGCTTCCAGTTAGCACATGCATAGAGCAAAAGTCCTGGATGGCATGTAGCAAACGTACCTTATTGGCAGTACATCGATCAAGTTCTTTTTGAATCCGAAGAATTGCACTAAGGGCTTTATTAGATGTCCAATTCCTATGTTACTCAAGACTCAGGGGTACACCCACATCTCTGTCTTCCCACTCCCGGTATCCATCTAAGTACCCATATGTCAGCACTGCTAGCCGGCATACAACCAGGGGGGTTGTGGACTAACTGCCACTATAACGTTTTGACGCAGACTTTCCTCCAGCATCTCGAGCTGGTATCCTCGAGCTCTGCGGGGAGGGGCCTCATTGCCACTGTCAACAGCTCCATCGAGGGGGATTGAGACGCGAGACATCACTTGACGTCTCCCTTGAGCAACTTATCGTCTTTTCGAGCCTGGTTCATCTGTGGCGTTGAGAGACATCAATTGGGGTGCTACAATATCAACCAAAGCGCTGTGTAGAAATAGGCGCGGGGGTCGTTGATGTGCAAGTTGCGAATAACACCATAGTCTAAGATCTGCAGTCCGATAGTAACAAAATGGAACAGAAATAATCATAAAACGCCATCGCTATGAGAATTTCATTTTTTTGAATCTCTGGTGGAAGTTGCCTCTAGAAATGTTGACGTTGTTGTTCGGGTGGGAGTGTCGACCCCGCTATGGTTCAGGTTCAGGATTGTGTCATGAATCGTGGTTAACCCAGAGCCGCCAATACTACACATCCGATGCGTTCCTACCTGACCACGTTTATTTCATCGGCGACATTGGCTGCGATGTACTCTGTCATCTCGTAAAGAGAACAATATGCTCGACAATTTTCCGAGTAAATGTCCTTCCACCGGTTCATGGAGTGGCACCAAACATCTGGGAACCTACAGACACACAGATTGTTCAGCCTCTTGCGCACAATCCCAGGAGAACGGGCAGTTCACAGGGCTGACTGGATTGCGATGATAGTAGGGACTAAGGCCAGTCTAGTTTCTCGATTTCAAACGCGAATGGTATATTCCCGTATCTCCAATATCGATTCTCCCAGAACACCTAGATCTATCATTACAAGACCCCGCAGAACAAACGTCAATGGAAAAGTCGTAAAGTCTATCATAGGTTAGTCAGGTAGTCCTCAATTTCCTCCTTTGTCAATTTCCGGAATCTCGGCCCTTGTGCGCCCTCCACTCCCTCGAAGCCTAGTAGGTGATCGGCCGGTGGCCCAACAATGCCTGAGAACTTGTCAGCGACCAGCATAAAGCACCCATACTAAGAAACGTACCAATTTCAATGGTGTCACCATTCATTTCTCCCTCAATGGTTTCCTTCAATGTGAGGAGGGCAATGTGAACCGCGTCCTCCAACTCCAACCCCTCTGTATATCTCTTTTCGAGGAAGGTCTTTGCCGAAGTCGCGCTTTTGCCAATTGCCGTAGCTTTCCAGGGGAAATAGCTCCCACTGGGATCTACTTGGTATAAACTAGGCCCACCCTTCAAGATTCCGCCAGTTTTTCCCGATGCCTTTTTCTTTTCCGCTTCTGTTGCACCTTCCTGCGCTTCTGCGGTCTCCGGCTCAATTCCCTCATCCCAACCTGCGATAAGCAGACTAACGCCGTAGGGCCTTACACCACCGGACTGAGTGGCCTCCTGGACAACACGTGCGACATCTTGTACAAGTATTCTTGTGGGCGGGTACTCGTTGTAGATGCGCTTGTAGCCGGTATGCGACGTCTTGCGGGCTTTGTCCACGAGGACTCTGTAATCGGGGCCCATTCCTGAGTATACCATGCCAATGTCTGGGGTGATCAAGGAGATCTTCGAAAGTGAGGTAGAGTCAATGAGGGGCGATGAGGATTTCTTCTCGGTAGCAAGGACAACTCCATTGGTAGCTAACAGCGTAGACGGTCAGCGCACCGGTTCTGAAGGACGGACGGTGGAAGCTTCTACCTTTGATTCCGAGGGCAGTTACGCCTTGGTTGACAGCATTCAAGGCATATTCTGTTGAGAGTTAGCTGCCTCCCCTTGCTTAACTTCCATTGAAGGTACCATACCAATCTGAACGAGCTTTCCACTGTAAAAATGTTAGATACCAAACTGACATTGGACAGGTGGAGATGAGCCAGTCATACCTTGGAGAAAATGTCGTCAAAGAAAAGGAGTAGCGGTCGGCCATGGTAGCAGAGTCAGTCCAAAATCTTCAGTAACAGAGAAAAAGTCGAAATAGCTACGGCTGGAGAGGAACGGGTTGCTCGTCAAGTCGTGATGTTGGTTGTTGAAGCTCCAGCTCAGGCGGCAGACGTGTTTACGTAGTTCGGGAAGTGCAAGAATAGGCGATCGCGTAATCCTGCCTATTCCGGTTTCGGCCAGCACACTCTTTTCGCTCCCTTTCTTCCTCCGCGAAAATACTCCTCGCTCACTCCAAGAGTTGCTTCTCTTCTTTATGCTACGCTCAGATAATCGAGTCATGTCTCTAGGGTCTGGAGATTGGTCGAGCTTCTTCTTCCAGCTACGCCCTGATGCTGGATGAGTTCCGTGTTTTTTCTCTCCCATCATCTCTCACTGATTTCCAGTTACAGAGACGTCTTCCCAAGCTCCCTTGCCCATAGCCATGGACCTTCCAGGGCAGCAGCGTACTACTCCCTCGTGGCATTGGCCTCAGGAGCAAGCCGCAAACCCACCTGCAGCGTCAAACAGCTCGGAGCCTCGGGCTGATGCAGGAGATCACCCGAATCCAAGTGGTGAATCCGCTCCGGAAACCAAAACATACCCTTCCAGGATATGCAGGATATGCTTGGAAACAGTCCCGCCCACCTATCATCCGATGTCGGAAAATCTCCCTTCCTTCTTACAATCCGGCCGTCGTGTCACGTACGAGTCGGAGGATCCGTCTCTGGGACGTTTAATTCGACCGTGCAAGTGCAAGGGCTCGTCGAGATATGTTCATGAAGGGTGTTTGAGTCAGTGGAGGCACGCGGACCCCGGCTACGGTCGAAGAAACTACTGGCAGTGCCCAACCTGCGGTTTTCAGTACAGAGTCGAGCGTGTGACCTGGGGCCGACTGATCAGCAGCACTTGGATGCAGATACTCCTGACCGTGTCAATACTGTTGCTTGTTATGTTTATTCTTGGATTCGTTGCGGATCCGATCATCAATCTTTACATTGACCCATATGACACCATTGCTTCTGTGGCCATGGGTGATGAAGGGATTGCAGTGGAGAAGGCAGCGTCGTGGCCGGAGCATTTTGTGAAGGGGCTTGCTTCCCTTGGCGTTTTGTCTTTTCTCAAAGTTGTATTTGCCCTTTCTCCCTGGCAGTGGTGGAATCTGCGTAATTCAGGCCTGCTTGGTGGTGGAGGCCGGCGAGCTGGCACTACTGGCAGGGATAGGGCTGCATCCATCAGCTGGATTGTTATTGTTATTGGCATTGCCACTTTCCTATGGGTATGTATATTTTGTGCGAACACTAAAAACTATCCTTGCTAATTTTTCCGCCTAGGGTGTGTACAAAGGAGTTCGTGTGTGGAGCTGTCGGTTACTGGAGAGTGCTGGACAGCGCGTTATGGATGTTCCATTAGACGGAGACGAGGACGAGGATGATTCCAATATCTCCGCAGATGCCGCAAACAGTTCCTCGAAGAAGGACGATTAACAACACTTCATCATTAATATTTAATCACTGCCGGTTCTATTTTTCGTGGCGCGAAGAATTGCGACCTGAATACGAAATCCTCGTCTCACCGCATTGCTTTGAGTTGTCACGTCCTATCAATGATGTGCCAATTAGTCTTTTTGCGAAGAATAGCGCAACCTTCATTAACTATCACCTGAAGAATTGGGGGTTCGAACTGTAGGCGTTTTGCTTGCCCGAAACCCCTTTTCTTCACTTCTTCGGAAGTTATGGTGATGGGAAGTGTTCGGCCGATGTCTCGATGGTTATGATTTCGCCCAACGACCTGCCTACACACATGTGTGGTGTGAGTATTTGACGGGTGCAGTCTTTTCGGGACGCGGTACATACTTTTGGCAGGCTTGGATTTTGGTCAAGTATACTAGGAGGGAGAAGCTGTACTACTACACTATTGATAATGGAATCTCATTTCTTTTCCAACGTGTTTCATTTCAAGTCTTCATCGATCACACACTATGTTTTTCCAGGAACAAGCCCATCCAAAACCTTTCTATACTTGAAGAGAGTGAGCGGCGAAATGCACAAAAACGCCATGATACCTTTTTCTTCCTAACGAGCGAGGCTGAGTTGAGAGGCCTCCCAATCCCGAAACTCCCTTAACCCCCCCTATCTATTTTCCTATTTCTACCAAACTATTTCTCCATCAAACCCCTTGCCAGCCCTGAGGAGAGGGGGGAAGGGGGAGGGGGGGTTCGTCACTTGATGTTTTCACTCCTATCTGTACTCAGACCCACAATCTCCCATATCAGCAAACACCTCATCCCTCCGACTCATCTGCAACACACGCTCAATCCTATCGCGGTCCGCCTCGTCCAACGACCATCCATACGCCGCCAGATTCTCATCCATGTGCTCGCTCACGCCCATTCTGGCACCGACCAGCACCGCACCGACATATGGGAAGTCGAGGACCCAGCGCACGGCCACGGTGGGGATGGAGACGGCGTGTTTGGCGGCGATTTCGGCGAGGGTGGTTAGAAGGGTCTGGAAGAGGGGCCAGCCACCCCAGATGGTGATCATTTCTAGATACTAGTAGGGCGAGAGGTTCAGCACGGTGCCACGGATTGTGGGGTAGGTCTGTGGCGGGAAAAGTGCTGCATGCGATAATTTGATTGATGGAGGATTCGGGGAATAATAATAATAAGAGGCTATATGAGGACTGGGCGGGGTCCGGGAATACACACCTTTCTGAGACTGGGTGTCATGCCTTCGCTGAAAGCTTCCGGGGCGGGTTTACCGAGCCATTTTTCGGCTAGGAAACCTCCGCACTGCAGTGGTGAGTGGTCCGTTGTTAGATCCTGGGAGTAGTAAATATGTGATGGCTGACTGTTTTCATACCAGGGTTCCGTATGTGAGGAGCTTGATGTTGTGCTTGAGGCAGACTGCCTCCATCTCATATCGCGGTCTGGTATCGATCAAGGAGAACTGCATCCGCAGAGCAGGCATTAATACGAATTAGCACACGATATAACCCCGAGAACGTCAGCTTCCTGAGGATAGGACGCCGGTAAGCTGTCATTGTTTACCTGAACCTGGTTCGTCGCAAACTTGATCCCCGCATCGATGACCTCTTGCATTCTCTTGGTGTCAAAATTGCACAGCCCCAGATTCGTGACTCGCGGATCAGCCTGCATGATCTGAAGAGCGGGAATGTACTGTGGATCCCCATACTGTTCCTTTTATATGAGCTATTTTCGTCCTATTCCCAAAACTGAGTGGAGGGAGGAGGTAGCTCCGAGGTAAAGGTAGGGGATCGGAGGCGCAAAACTCACGTCCTGCCAGTGGTACTGGAGCAGATCCACAGTCTCTGACTTGGTGTTGCTGAGTCTGCGTGATATGGCCTCGCGTACGACTTCTTCGGTTTGCTGCGTCGGTTTGAACACGCAGTATTTGGTCGAGCAAAAAAGGGTTTTTGGTCCCGTATAAGAAGACCTGAACCGGCCCTGGGAGAAAACTGTTGGCTTTGCTCAAAGGCAGATGGATTCAACCTCTCTCAAAAAGAGAGCCAAAAATTGATTGCCAGCACGGGGGAGGGAAAGACAGCCGTACAAAGAGAAGCTCAGCATCACCATAGTGATCCGCCATATCTAAGAGCAATTCCGGTCAGTCCGATTCATTTCGCAGATCTCAAGTCAACAACTTTGCTGCCCCTGAGGAGAAACGGACTTACCAAATGCCGTGAAGCCCGCATCGACATACCTCTGGAACTCGGCCATGATTCTGGATCGAGGGGCGGTTCCCCATGCCGGGCTGGACAGCTGCCATAGGCCGACAAACAGTCTGGGGACGGACTGCTCGCCTATCATAAAGATCTCGATGTTTGGATCTCGAGTAGATGCCTCTGCATGGGTGGAATCAGGCGCAGACATGGTCGAAGAAGGGGAGGGGGGGGGCGCAACAATAGTATGTGTTACAAGGATGAGAAAGAAGACGGTGATCAAGAAGTTCTTTTATTCTTCTTCTCGTTCTAGGATGCAATCAAAAAGCCGTATTCCTGTTCTTTATAGATCAGAAAGATTGATATCTTCGTATTTTAATTTGGTCGTGCATTGCTGGGCGGCGGGAAATCGGGACATTTTTGAACCATGGATTATTCTACGAGGCGCAACTTTCCGGCGCCAGCATCTCCCAGCCAGATAGGAAATAAGTTAAAATGTTGTGTATCACTGCAGGCCAAGGGGGGAGGGGGATTTCAATGAATAATTCCAGTTGGATTGCCGGGAGCACACAGGCATTGTTTGTCCGCTAATCAGCTATTATTATCCGACTACGTGGGGTTTTTCCTCTCATACATGATTCCAGGCACAGAGCGTCATGGACTCGCCCAAGGAGAATTAGTCCCGCCACGCTGGTGCTGGTGCGGTTGGTGGTTCTGGTTCTGGGTGTGTTGTGTTAAAACGCCGGAGACAATTGCCTGAAGCGGAGCAGCACGGGACGCCCATCCAAACGAGACATTCCTGCGCGAGTCGTAGTATGGAAGTTTGGGATATTTTTGCTCATGCGATGCGGTTTCCGGCAAAGCTGTCGGGAAAGTCAGACGCATCTCGGATATTCACAGGACGCGCTGGTTGTCGGAGAATAACTATACAGACATGCTAAGAAACGGGGGTCAGTCTCGTCCCACCTACCGGTAATATTATTCTGACCGCGGCAGCCAGCGATTTTCAAACTGAGCATCATTTCAGGTGGTGATGAATTGGATTGGATCAATGAATGAGGTGGTGATGCTCTCGTCCGCAGCATCCAGGTTGATCGGACATTGCGTTCGGAGGTTGATGTGGGATGATTAAGAGAAATGAAAGAAACAGCGTTGCGAGATAAAAGCTTTGCTGGGATCGGCGACCCTGCTGCCAACTTGAAGTGGCCCTCGCTCGTGAATGCTGGGGTTGCAGTGGCCATTATTAGCACTGATTAGCTCAGGGTCAAAGCACCTAAGCCGGGGGTTTCGCTTCAGGCTGCTGGGGCCGGTATGGGGGTTGGGTTGTGATATCACAGACCCCCAATCTCTGGAGTGACATGACACAATATGATATGATATGATATGATATGACAGGACCTGATCTGATCTGATCCGACAAGATGACCGTTCCAGCTGCTATCTTTGAGAAGAACACATGGTCCCTGGAGATGCTCCTTGCGAGATGAGTGGTTTCGAGAAGGCATCAACATCCGGTACCGTCATGAGGATGGCGGAGTATCTGTTTCAACTCTCCATCTCTGTGGGAGGATCTCAATTCAGCGGGGACTGCTTTGATTATGGGAAATGGACTGGGCCTCGGGCTCCAGACTCCACACAGCACAGTGGAACTTGTTAGCAGCACTTCAAACCAACGATATAAAATTCGAGAAATTGTGAAGAATCTCGCTCGGCAAGGGGGACGGATGGAGTCACAGGGTGCAGAAGCTGGCCCCTAGCTAAAACCCGCCGCAAATTAGTCGAGAGAAAAAAAAAAAACAGACTTTGCTAGGGGAGAGACGATGGTTGCAAGATGAAGGACGGCCTGGCTAGGCTTGATCCTCCTACTCTCAATTCACTACAATGTCAATAAGCGGCCACGCCTCGATGCAGTGTATGAAACAAGCCGGCTGATAAGAGCTTGAAAGTGGTGAATGGGCCTTTGCGCTTCTGATACTGACGCCTTTCCCATAGAAAAAGCTGCACAAAGCCGAGATAATGGCCTTTCCCATACATATGCTCTCCGTTATATATTATCATTAAATCCATAATCCATTCCATGTTTCTTGCCATGAGTGGTTTTATACACGGCCCCCGTTGTCCCATCCACCAGAGAAATGCTCCCTTCCGCCCAGGCCTTCCAAACCCTCTAGAGCTCTAGAGATGCAGTAATCTCGGCTTCCTTCCCCCCCCCAGTCCGGCTTCGACATGGCCCATCCATCGCCTATCTCCACCCTTCCCCCTTCCCTTGCGGTCTCACCCGCACAAAATCAGGGCGTCTAGCGCGTAAAAAAAAAATTTAAACCCTTCACCCCGGTCACCGTTTCAGCGCTCCGAAGATCCCGTCCAGCATATCCATTCCCCGTTCGTAGATGAATTCCGTCTGCTGTGCTTCACTCTGCCTCCGGCAGTCCTCCAGACTCTGCTTCAACTCCACCAACGCGCGGACCTGCCCGTCGCCGAGCTGGGCCCGAGTCCCGGGGAGTGCGATGAAATGCGACTGGATGGCCGTCAGGCACTGCACCATGTCGGCATCGACGGCGGCCAGCGTGTCCAGCAGCGTGTCTTCGTCCGCAGCCAAGTCCACGCGGTGCATCAGCGGTGCGGAGTGCCGAACGATTTCCGCGACGATCCCGAGCCCTTCAAAGGCCAGGCCGCATCCTAGGAGCGCCAGGATGCGCATGCGTAGGTGGTTGAGGTCCTCCATGGCCTTGTGAAACGGGCGTGCTGCTGCTGCGCCGCGGCCGTGGGTGGCCGCGGCCGATGAGGCCGTTGCTGCTGTTGCGGTCGCAAAGGACGGTGGCGTCAGGGGCCGTCTGACTTCAATGTCTCGACGCAAATAGGACTGCACGTGTTTCTGGAATGTGTTTGTCAACTGGCCTTCCTGGTCGCCTGCCAGCATCGATCGGATAACGGCCCGTAGACTCTCGGCATTGAGGTTGGCAATGACCGTATCAGTCATGAGATTGACATGTGCAGTTTTGGCGGCGACGGTGTTGATTCCAAGGGTCCCCATTTTGTTTTGTTCCAGCAGAGTTGAGGATAGTAGTTGAATATGACTAGAGAGAGAAATAACCAAAAGAATTTCGTGTCAACGAGAACGGTCCTGGAGATGGCTTTACTCATCTCAGCGGCGACACACCGTCCCTTTTAACAGTCTCCCATGTAGGTACGGAGTATATGCGCCCAACCCATCGGCGTTTTAAACCAAATGCGCCGGGCCCGGGACAAAGGCAAAGACTAGTCAGGTGTATCTCCAATATTTAGTTCCAAACGCAGCTCACGCGTTGTTCCGCATGATTGAAACCCTCGCAACTGCATCCGCAATTATGATGAGTTGACTAGTTACCGCTGCTGCTGCTTGCTTGCGGTGAGGGTGCGTACATACATACAACAGTGCAGCATGCCGCCAACCTCCTGTCGCTCAACGTTGAACAGTGCGACGAGCTGGTACATACCAGATAGTAGTTAGTCATTATTGGCCTGATACTCTCGACCTTGGACTAACCGAAGAAACGTATTTGCATCCCTGGCTCGATAGGACGGGCAAGTTACCAATGAAGGGCAAAATAGGAATTTTTTCCCCCCAAAACCCTTGCTTTGCCGTTCACAGATTGGACTAGTCCACTAGCCTGCACGCGCCATGCTTCGACTTCAAACATCTGAAGGGCTGAGCTGACCCAACGCTTAACCTCGCCGCTCAAGACTCAAAGGCAAGGGACAGGGATGTATGTATGTACTCCGTACTCCGTCTTCCCGAGTTACAAGATGCATTTGCTAAACTTAAATCCCGCCAGTTGGAGATTGGCCTTTGTGTTATCATTTGTCGACCGTGTGTGCGTGTGCACGGAAAACAGCATCCAATTTACGGGGTTTTCGAGGAACCTGGCTCTCTCTGGAGAGAGAGATTCTCCTGCGGGACCCCTATGCTACAGTGATTCCAATTTGGGGAGGGTTGCTGGACCCTGATGGCTGTCGGGCTCTGCTTCAAAAGCCAAATCAATTGATGATTCGTTTCTGGGCACGGTATGGTTGGTTGGTTTCGGCCATTATGTCACGGTATCAGGGCCTTCTCCGTCGGGAAGCTTAGCAGCGTGCCCTGATAACTCACGGAGTTTGTTCGCCTCTTCCTTCTCCTTGTCTTTTAAAAGCCCGTTGAACTTTGACTGAGCGACCCAGCAGATCATTCTCAGTCATAACCCGATTTGCATTCTTTGCTCCTTCCAGACCCGAGTCTGGATCGCTGGCTGGCGGTTGTGAACGGAGGACGAGTAGATCGGCAAACGAAGCCCGGTATGGGCACGCTGTTACCGCCAAAGATGAGTTGAGGCCTTTTTCGAGAGCATCGGGCAGGACAGAAGCACATTCGCATGACGACGTCAGCCTCTCTTGCGATGCGTCAGGAGTACGGACGGTGTTCCTCGGATATGCGAGCGCCATCGACTGCAGCAAGGGACCAGACTCGAGAGGCAAATGAAAAAGTCACAGAACATTCCACGGTGGGGCCAACGGACGAGTAAGATCGTGGATGTTTCTTCCATCTCGTATCTTCTGTCGGCGGTGTCTGGGATCTGGGTGATGGTGCGTGTGTGTCTTCTCGTCTCTTCTCTTCCCTCTTCTTCAACTGACCCAACAACCGTCAACCCAATCCCTTGAGATCCGTGCCAGAGGCGAACGTGTCCGTGCTCCATGTTGTCACCTCCCGGGCGGAGGATTTATTTCAGCTGGTCTGCCGGGATCAGAGTCCATGTTCTTGTCGCCTGACGCGTTGCTTGGGGGCTAAATTTGGGTATTTAATTCTTCAGTGGCATGCGCGTGAAATTCGTGTTGTCCGTTCGACCAACGCAAATTGGCCATTATGAATTCCTGCACAGGCTTTGCCTGACATGTATGAGACTGGGCACGGGAGTATGTACTGTACAGAGTAGGTCGTTGGCAGTTGTATCAGGCACGCACGCCACAGTCCTTCCGTGTAGATTGGCGGATGTTCTCGATCTCAACGAGGGCATTCTCGACGACAGATCGCGGCTTCGCATCTTGTTCCGGTAGCGCGTCGACGGCGTAAAATCCTCTGGCTCGTGAAGAATAGTTCATAATTGCTTCGACATGGACCAAGCAGATTGGCGAGATGAAAAATGTTTAATAAAATGATGATGAGACAGTGGTTTTGGATCGCTTGTTAGTGTATCTGCGACATCGTATTAAGCGTCGCGCAGGGATCTTCTTTTGGGCTTAGCGACGACCGTCCGCGATGAGGCTAGCAAATCAACGAAACGAGGGGCGCGAGCGAGCGAGCCAGAGAGACGAAGAGAGACGGACTGGGGGTGGCATCGGTTGAATTCTGCCAGGAAGACGACACAACGTCGTTTTTGGAGGCCAGGTCGACTCGTTTACGCCCATCATCGCTATCATCACCACCCACCGCCGCCCTCGTGGCCATCGGGATCAACGGCCGCTGGAATTGGGAGTTGGGACTCCCGCGCCGGCCGTCGGAAGCTAAAATCTAAGGCTCAACGGGCTTGTTTCTGTGGGGTTCAGGGACAGCGGTAACTCAACTAGCCTTTGACACGATCTATGGCGGATTCAGATTCTGACCATATAATCTGACACTGGTGATGAATGCAGGGTCTCGTCTTGTTTTGACTTGCCTTCGGCCGTTTCCAGACTGCCGCCATCTGCTTCGGTGCATGAGGCCTACTCCTGCATGATGAGCTTATCCTGTCTCGAGCCTTGTACCTTTCAGTGAACACTGAAATCCGATCAGACGCACAGAGGAGTTGGTGATCGAGTGTTGCTGCACCCACCTACGACAACTATCCTAACTACGACGGACGGACGTGGGAACAGATGGAATTGGCCCCAAAGAAGATGAATGGTTGCATGCTGGTCAAATCGCAAGTCCAGCCGGCGAGAGCACACAATCGAATCCTCCTTGAAAGTCAACCTTGCTGCCATCCGACACCCTGAACGGCACGCCTCGCGATGAGTTCTTCGGGCGGCGCCGCGGTCGCCGCCTGCACGCCGTGTCGCACGGTGAAAATGAAATGTATACGCGATCCGGACTCTGCGATATGCAATCGATGCACAAGAAAGTCATTGTCGTGCTTCTACGAGACGCATCGTCGAGGTCGCAAGCCGGGTACAAAGTGAGTGCGGAGGTGGCTGGAGTGTTTTTCTTTTCCGGCAAGAGACTCCCTGAACGGTCTGAGACATAGACCTTGCTGACCCTGTGCGATTGTGGCCAGGTTACGTCCAAAGGCAGAACGTTTAAAGGCGTCAAACGCGGCTGTTGCGCTCTCGAGTTTGCGCCAAGGTTCGAATCCGCTCACGCCTACGGCGATGGACCTGGTTCCTAAAATCGAGGCGGATGATACAATGCGACCAGACGGACAGCTGCCTCTGGGCGATCCTCAACAACGTCAGCTGTCGTCGACACCAAGGGAGAACTCTGCCAGAGAAACTTCAACGCCAAAGAGTCTGCAAACCGCGCGCACGCTAGCACCTAATAGCCTGGCGCCTTTTGCGTTGTTGCGAAAGTCTGCGACTGCCGGAAATTTTACAATCGCAAATATCCTCAACGTGGAGAATGAAAGTCCAACTGGAGAGGACCATTCAAGCCAGAGCACATACGGACAAGATGACTCTCCGATCAATGAGCCAAATGATCCCGTGAATGGAAATCTGATAAATATGCCGGTTGCCCAGGGACTATTTGACAAGTATGTGTGACTCAATATCTTGTGTATTCCTATCTAATGCTTTGTCCGAATCAGTTTCTTCAAGTACATGAATCCGTTCATATGTCAATTCGACCCTAGCTTGCATACCCTACGTTATGTTCGGAGTCGATCTTCGTTTCTATTCACGGCTCTCCTTGCTGCTGCGGCGAAGGTATTTTCGCCGGATTTGTACTTTAAACTTCACGACCATGTCGAGCTGCTTCTTCGTGACATCCTTGGCTCCGGCCAGAAATCGACTGAAATAGTACAGGGTATTTGTCTCGTGACGCATTGGAAAGAGCCAAGTGACTCTCGCGCATGGATGCTGGTCGGGTATGCTATACGGGCGTGCATGGAGATGGGGTGGCATAAGCTGAGCCCGACGAATCTGGATCCGGTCGAGGACCTGCGAGGTGGACGCGAAAAGGAGGCGGAGATGCGAGAACGGAGAAATAAGGAACGTACTTGGTTGATGCTGTTTGTATATGATCGGAGGTAAGCACCCCTTCCGTTTGAGCAACGGTATCTTGATTTTTATAGTAGGTATTCTTACTGATTCTAACTACTTCTCTAGCGTGAGCTTGCAACTGGGTAGGCCGTCGATGATTCACATAGACTCTCTGGTTCGCAATGTGGAAACGTGGCATCAGCATCCCCAGGCGGTTCCTGGAGTTGACCAGGTTATGACTGCGTTTGTGCAATTGAGAGCTCTTGGTTTCGACCTTTTAGATCTCTTTTGGCTTCATTCTGTCGCAACGACGCCGCAAGCTATCGAGAAGGACGAGTTTATCCTCAAGACGTTCAATGGCGAATTGGACAGATGGGAAGCGAAATGGTATAGGACATTAGACGAAGGTAGGCCACGAGAAACGAGGAACCCTTGACATAGACTTACTGAGATTGGACGTTGTAGCAAATAGCTCTGTCTGCCACTGGTTCTTGGTTCGATTCTACGGGCGCCATTTGCGTCTTCTAATCCATTCCTTCCGGCTACAGCTGTCGATTCTAAGTGGAAAGGTTTCCCACCAAGCGTTGTGGACCTGCTATTCAAGTGCTTTGGAAATGCTGCGGTTGGTAGTAAATCGGCTTGGGACAACTTCGCATCTCTATTTCTGTCAGGATTCGATGCATGTCATGGTCGCCTACGCAGCCGTGGTTACGATCAAGGTACGTTTTCTCACTGCCCGGGCGGTATTTTGAGTCTGAGTTTCTCTCTTGTGGTGCTGTTGCTCACGAATGTTTAGATTCTTCTCTCTATGCCCGGAGTTCTGCCTCTCGAATCCGAAAACACCATTCTCAACCTGATCCAGGAAGCAAGCGAGAGTTTTGGTCAACAGTGTTCAGCAGTCAACACCAATTGTTTCTACCAGAGCAAATTCCTAGCCAATGTTGTGGCACAGTATCGCAAATCGAAACCCGGAGCGAACCATCCGATCAAACAACAGCACGAAGAACATCAAATGCAGGATGGATATGGAAAAGCACAGATGCACGCGTACCCACCAGCATCTATCCATCAACAACAACGGCCGCAACACCACCCCCAAGATCATCCGTCACTTCGCTCTGCAGCGCCGCCATACTATTCCTCCCAAAATGACCCTTCATCCAACCCTCGCTTACCCAATGATGTGTATCCCCCATCCAACATCCCAACATCCATCCCGACGCAATATCCAGCGCCAAACCACCTCCACTCCCAGCAACAGTCTCACCACATCTCTCAGTCCGACTCCAACCAACTAACAACGTCGATGCTCCACGCTGCAATGACCACAACCACCATCTCCATGCACCGGTTGAGCAATCCCAACGCGGGGGACACTTTGATGTCCAATGCTCCCCCTCCCACTACTTCTGCCACGACTAGCCACAACGCCTTTGAGTCACTTATACCAATGATGAACGAAGGACCGAGCAGCGGTGCCGGTGGTGGTAGCGGCAACTATCCATTCGCGTCCTTTACTGATAACGGGGCGTGGGAAAATCTCTTTGCGCATGCAGGATTTAATATCAACAGCGGTGCATTCATACCAAATCTGGAAGAGCAGTGAACTCACAAAAGTACATATAAGCGGCTTGATCTTGTGTATACTCTATTATCTACGAGGGCGACCCTCGTTCATTTCGCGCGGCGGCTGGACCTCATGTTTTGAGTAAGGCGTCACTGCGCCTTTTCTTTATTCTTCTTCTTTTTGGAGTTGTTTACTCTTGGCAGGAGACTTTTTGTATATACCATTTGTTTCAAAGACGCGCTGGGCGGTTGATCCTCAAATCGCGGCACACACATCTGCTCAGGGCTAAATTTTGTACCAATGAGCCTATATATATTCCCCTTTGGGTTACTGGGAATGGGCATGGGGATGGAGATATTTCCTTTAACCAATCTAGGAAACTAGAAGCTTGGAGAAATCATAGTTTTGATATACACCTTGATTTCTTTCCACAGATCTGATTCTGGCGGTCTACTCATTGCTGTGACCATCCCATCATCTACTAGTAGGCTAAGCTTCAGAGACGATACTTCGAGGGGCGAGTGTCACTTGCAAAGTTACTACTACATGCATCATACAAACTAAATCAAAGCAGATCACACGACTCAACGGTCGTGGGAGTAACATGCAGAGGCTAGGGCTGAGAGCCCATCTGCCCACCCTCACTGCTCAGTCCCACGGCCCACGCGTTGTGGGAATTTGACATGTCACAGCCTGGTAGCGCCGTCCGTGTATAGATGCTGTTTTTCTACACATATTTTATCTGTTTCTCGCGTGTTCAGAAAAGGGCCGACGTTGCACCAACGACGTAGCATCCCGGACAATCATACGGAATCGGTCGGGCAGCGGGCGACGTGTTCGTCGCCTGTTGCTTCCAGTGTCGAGCGGGTTGGGGATGTGCGCAGGGTCACTACTTGTTCAGTAGTAAGTTAGTTCAGCGGTGAGTAAACAGGTCTACAGACACTGAACAGACTCATGATCAGAGACCGTCCCTTCATCCATCATCCCCCGCATTATTCTTCTTCTGAGCATTGACCGTCCAGATCACGGAGTCAACCTCGGACAATGTGATTATATCCGTAAATTACTAGTTATTGTGATTTGAATAATCGATCCCAACAACCGGACTCCCAAGCAATATTGAATCGAGGACTCTCTTTGTTTGAAGAGCCAAATCTAGGTTCATCACCACCCACTGTCCGCAGTGTCCACCATCCACCCCGACAAACTTCGCCGTTTCCGGCGTCCTTCTGCGCATACTACGTGCATTGCATGCGAGCCAACGAGCCGGGGTTCGGGATATTATTTTTTTTTTTTCTACGTACATACACGCAATTCTCCCTGCGCTGCCCATGCGAGACGCCACCGGCGTTATTCAATTTTAGTATTATTGCTGATAATTAAGTTCCCGCCCCGGAGGATTTTTGAGCGCAAGGCAAGGTTTCTTAGCCATGAGTGATTAATCCATTGTTCTGGGATGAGGGGGGACCGGTGGTTCGACCTATCGTGGGCTTGGGAGCTCTGAGAATCTGAGAGTCCGAGGAGGCTAGAATGGTGGAATAACAAATACTGCTAACCGGGAGGGGTGAAGGTTCGGCTGCTATTAATGGCTCCTTTGTGTGGGAGAAGGGAGAGGTGCCAGTTTTGGCTTCGATGCCGAGAGCAGCTTTGGAGTGCAAGTTGTGTTGCCGGTTGAGGTTGAGGTTGAGGCGGAAGCGCTACTTATATGATTGCAAGAGCACCCGTTTTCTAGCTGGATTCTTTAGTTTTGGAGTTTTTGGCGTCCGAATTTGTTTCTATCAGGGCTGAGCTTTGTTGATCACTGTTCTTCAGCCTCATCTCAGCCAGGCTGATATACATACAGTACATACATCATACACAGCCAATCCAGATGGGAAATGCATATTTTTTTCCTCCCCACCACTCCGCGCAAAAATACTACCTAGAACCGTTTTCGACAGCTCAGAGAGACTGCAGAATACTAGAAAGATAAAGGGAATGGATTTTTACCGGTCATCAGACGAACTGACCCCGTCGACCAACAACACCTCCAAAGCATTCCCCACCGTCTCATATGAACAACGCCCTCGTCCGCCGTCCTTTGTCACTTCAAACAGAGAGCCTCTGAGTGCCGCAGAGCGCGCACGCCGGAATCTAAATGCAAAGCTCGCCAATCCGTTAGCCGGCCTCAGCCAGGCCGCGCTGAGAAGTCGAGGCGAACGATATGCGCGGAAACATCAGATCGGAGACGAAGATGACATTCGAGCGTTTGCACTGGGAGCAGTTCTAGCTCAGGACCCGGAGCAGTATGAAAAGGTGGAAGGGTTGACGCAGGAGGAACTGGAGGTGCTCCGGCACGAGTTCACTCATAAATGGTCGCAGCCGAGACTCCTGTACTTGGTCATCGTGATGTGCTCCGTATCTGCGGCGGTCCAAGGAATGGGTGCGTTTAGACTCTCTTTTTATTCCGAGGCTTTTTTGCGATGCAAATCTAACAGATATCCCAGATGAATCCGTCGTCAACGGAGCGCAAATCTTCTATAAAGCCCAATTCGGGATCAACGGTGACGACTATCGATCAACATGGCTATCAGGCCTCATCAATTCCGCCCCATATCTCTGCTGCGCTCTGATCGGCTGTTGGCTTACCGTCCCCTTCAACCACTGGTTCGGCCGTCGCGGAACCATATTCATCACCTGCTGCTTCTCCGCCATCACTTGCTTCTGGCAAGGATTCGTCAACTCCTGGTGGCACATGTTCATCGCTCGCTTCGCGCTAGGTTTTGGCATCGGCCCCAAATCCGCTACCGTGCCCATCTACGCTGCAGAAACCACGCCGCCCGCCATTCGTGGTGCCTTGGTCATGCAGTGGCAGATGTGGACGGCTTTTGGCATCATGCTAGGGTATGCTTCGGATATCATCTTCTTCAAAGTCCCCGACACGCCGCACGTAGTCGGACTCGGATGGCGATTGATGATGGGCTCTGCAATGTTTCCAGCCGTGTTGGTCTGTTTTGCCATTTTCTGGTGTCCGGAGTCTCCTCGTTGGTATATATCCAAGGGCGCACATTATAAAGCCTATAGATCCATGTGTCAGTTGCGATTTAATAAGATACAAGCTGCGCGGGACTTGTTTTATATGCATACTTTGCTCGAGGCCGAGTCCACGATGAAGCTGGGCCAGCCAAAGATTGTCGAGTTGATGACCGTGCCGCGAAATCGACGTGCAATGCTTGCCTCGGAAATTGTCATGTTCATGCAGCAGGTAAGTCAAGTCCCTCCTCTCGATGTTACCTCATGCTAAAGCATTACCAGTTCTGCGGCGTCAACGTAATCGCCTACTATTCCTCTGAAGTCTTTCTCGAGGCGGGCTTCTCGCAAATATCCTCACTCGCAGCATCTCTCGGATTTGGAATGATAAACTGGCTTTTCGCCATCCCAGCCATCTACACAATTGATACCTTCGGTCGTCGCAACCTGCTCCTGGCCACATTCCCGCTGATGGGGCTCTTTCTTCTCCTCACAGGTTTCGCTTTCTGGATACCCGCCGATACCGCCCCCGGAGCCCGTGTCGGCTGCGTGGCTCTGGGTATATACCTCTTTGGCATCGTATATTCACCAGGAGAAGGCCCCGTCCCATTTACATACTCTGCAGAAGCATACCCGCTGTATGTTCGCGCATACGGCATGGCCCTAGCCACATCAACGACATGGTTTTTCAACTGGATGCTCGCCATCACTTGGCCCAGTCTGCTTCGCGCATTCTCAGCCCAGGGCGCGTTCGGATGGTACGCTGGCTGGAATATTATCGGCTTTGTACTAATTCTGCTGTTCTTACCAGAGACAAAGGGAAAGACACTTGAGGAGTTGGACCAGGTCTTTTCCGTCCCGACTCATTTGCATGCCAAATGGGCACTGAAGCACATTGTTAGCGTTTTCAGAAGATATGTTCTGCTTCAAAAACATGTGAAAGTGGAAGAGTTTGGGCAACAAAAGGAAGATGAAGGAAGAGGTATGAGTATGAGCACTATAGAGAGCAGGCTGGATAGCGGGTAGTTAATGTCCTTTGAGGTGCTGAAAGGGGATGTCTGAAGGGATGTTAAGATGTATGATTCACGAACCTTTTCTTTTGTGTATATGTTGAACATAGACCAACGGTAGACGCAATTATGATTCTGATGTCTTTCACCCGACTTCTTTTGTGTTCCAACATTGACTGGCGTTATTTAAAGAAAGAGAAAGTTCTCAAAGTCGTACAATCATATCCCTTTCTCGTGATGTAGCAGGAGATATCCGCTAATGTATATCACGGCAAAATCCGCACAAACAAGAACAACAGAACGCGCTACAACGCGCTAATCACAAGGAAACATGGAGCATTCCAGGGATTGTTTCTCTCCTCATAAATATCTCTGACATCTTTCCCTGAGAGTGTTCTTGATTTCCTCCCCAGTTCAGTGGTATCAGCCATATCTATATCACCTTAATCAACCGTGACAAGAACTCTTTATATAGGGGCCCTCCCATTCGAGCATAGGTGCTAAAATTCAGGATGCCGTCAAGACTAGGAGAAGGGCCGACCTGGGAAGAATCTCCCGTTTCGCCAACCATTTCCGAGATCAATTCATGGGAGGCTATCACTGGTCGTCAAGCTCCTCCAAGCCTGGGTAGTGACGCATGGCGAGGAGTCCAGGACTACGACCCTAATTCGGCGATATATCAACGAGCTATGGACACTTTGCAGTATATTCAATGGGACGTCCTCCTGCGCAACTGCACGCGACTTAGGAATGGAATTGCCTGTCGGCTAGAAGAGCAGTTTTCGGCGGGAAACTTCAAGCTGGTCAGGCGTATAACTTTCGAGGATAGGCAATCGTGGGTAGTTAAAGTGAGAATGCCGCCGTTGGATTCGCAATATACCACCGAGAGCATCCACGAGGCGAAGCAAATAGCCTCGGAGGTTGCAACCTTGAGATTCCTGAAGTATGTCCTGACTGACTCTATTCACGATCGAATAATCAACGCTAACTCTGATCAGAGCCAATTCGAGCATTCCAGTTCCGCAAGTACATGATTTTTGCACGGACCAAAGCCGTATAGGAGCGCCGTTCATCCTCATGGATTACATCCATGGCTCCACACCGGTGGCATTCTCTGGAAGAGCCGAAGACAACGGGTACCGTTTCGGGACGCCAGGAGAAGATTGGTGTTTGCGGCAGCAACTTGCAGGCATTCAAACGGAGTTGGCAACGATCCAGTTTCAACGAATCGGTAGCCTGTACCAGGACCGAGTGAACGACAACTATTTCATCGGCGAGGAAAGTCGGATGGAATGTGGACCTTGGCTGGAGTGTTTATCATTTTATCACGATCTGGCCGACGCGACTATGAGAAAGGCCGTGGAGCTCGGAAACAGGACTGTACTCGACGACTATTCTGCCGCAGTGCCAGCACTCTTCAAGCAAGTCATGGCAACATACGTAGAGACGGCTACTCAATATGGGCCGTTCGGACTCGTTCACCTGGGCCTTGGAGCCCACAACGTCCTTGTGGACCACAACTTCGATATTGTCGGCCTGATGGACGTGGGGTCTATTATCGCTGGGCCGGTCGAGCTCCAAGCTCAATATCCATCTTCCACAGCCATCGGCCGGAAGGTTCCCTATTGCCAGGATTATCAAGCACGGGAACTTGAGCATTTGAACAAGATCCAGTCCCGACTCATTGATTATAAAAGGATGCTCACAGAATGCGAAGCGGATATTGGTCAAGACCTAGGTATCCCGGTTCGCCCCTCGCAGCTTCTATTCTACCAGGGCGCAGCGGCAGTCAGGGGGCTGCTGAGCTTCGACATGCACGAGCCCCGCTCCAATCGTAGATGGTTGCACGCGTTTGCAAGATTCCTGACTGGACATGCTTACACCACGCTCTTCGGTGCAGGGCGCCCATAGCCTGCGGATGCACGACAAGGACACGACTGAATTATTCAGTTCGTATAAATTTGGATACAAGACAAAAGATGGAGCTACAATGTAATTTATAATTTCGATGGTTGTCTTCACCAAAGACATGGATACCCAAGATGATTTTAGAAAAGGGAAGAGGACTCGCAAAATCTAGCATAAGATTTTGCACTAGGGCAAGAGCTTTGAAAGAAAGATATGGGCGAAGATTATAGCCTGGCACAGATACGAAGTATAAAGAGAGGGATGAACCTCATTTTTATTGCCAAAAATCAAGTAATTCATCACTCTTTCTAATGTATATGGTGTAGCTTAAACGCGACGCAGAATTTTCCATCAGATTCGTAAAGGACCTACAGACAACTTCGGTAGCAAGTTAGCATCGATGCAAAAAAATGACAGCAAAGGATGATACAAGCAGTTATAGGATTAATCAGAAGGAAGGCAACAATCTTTTATCCACATTTTTGTTTCGGAACAGGTCTGTGTAAAAGGATTTTCATCATAAAAGGGATCTCGAGCTGCAAAAGAAGCTCGAGGCAGAGAGGAATGATAGGTATACTCACAATTGTCTATGATTCAGTTCGAAGGATGAAAGCCTCAACTCGGACTCTCAATCACGGTGCCAGCCGCTTTTCTGATGTTTTAGAGACGCCAGTAACGCTGGAGCTTCTAAGCCGCATTATGCTTAGTCCAGACACGCTGTATGAGATACAGGCGAGTTCTGGACTGCCAAACTATGTTGAGAAGTAAATCAGAGAAAGAATTTTGAAGTTGAGAGGAAGAAAAGAAGAACGAAAACTTTTGTGGGCAAAATGAGCCTTTTATGTGGAAATTCGTTAGCGTCTTGGCGTTGAACGACCTCCCTTTCGCCGTTCCTCTCGAACATCGGACTGCTGCCACAAACAGAAGATGTATCGCTGCAATTCGATAAGAATTTTGCTACTACTGTCCTTTGCAAAGATATGTACGGTACGGAGCACACACCTACCTGCGTGCAAATGACAAATTTATATCACGGAGTGCTTCCTCGGCATTGCTCCTGCGAATTTCGGTCAGACCCAAGTCACGAATGAACAAGATCGGTGGCTTATGCTGTATCTGAGAGCTTGAAGCTGCCTAATTTTGCTTCTCAAAGCCATTGATGTCAAGCCTTAGCTCAACGGATGTCGAGACCAACGTTGTGGTGACTTTCCTTAGTAGTTCATGGGAAGGATAGTATTGCCCTAACCTCGCCAATACCTGTAGTTATAATTAAGCATGAGCAGGAGTAAGCAAACAGGCCTTAATGGTGCATTGCTTTGGACCTGCAACCTTGGATACTCGGCCTGCTGGTCTTCTCCATTCACTTCGGACATCTGTCTCGTCGGGGGAGAGAATATCTATATCAAAGCTAGAATGTCCTTCCTATCCTAGAAGAAAAGCATTTGCAACCATCGGCTTCTTACTCACCTACAGTACATTCGCCCTCCTGACCATCCCATACATTTAGCTTGGGGAGCGAACCACACGATTCCTCGGCTTCTGAAGAGGACGTTCGCAACGTTGGTCCTGAATCGCTTATATTAATCTTCCTCGTCTTCTCTCGTCACCTAGGAACTGTATCTCGTCTTGGAGAGAACGCCACTGTCAGAGCCTGAACATTTTGAAGTGAAAAGTGTGAACCCGTCAGTTACTAACGCACATAGATATTCGCACGCCTCGTCCTTCCTGTTCAATTGCAACATCGCCATACCTCATCCCAGGAGAGAACACCTCTCTCAAAGCCCGGAACAGCCTTTTTCTTGCTGATGAGGAACACGTTAAACAGTTCGTTTCAAATTCACATCTCCCAGTGTCGCCGAGCAGATAATTGTGTCCTCACTCACTGAACGCCAGGGGCAGGTTAGTGTTCTCTGATGCTTCTATATATCATCCCCGACCCCTGTCTCCCTGTAACCTCTTTCGTTCGGCTCCTTTCTCTCTACCAGGGCTCATTTCAAGTCGCATTGCCTCCGAGGTTCAGGTACGGTTCAATCAGCTCGCGCCCACGGGCCATTTTGTCGTCATTAGCTAACATGCATCGGTGAGACCCCCAAGACTCGCAGGAGTACTGGCATTCAAGTGCTTCGCAAGCCATTCCTAGCAAGTTGGAATATCTCGGCTCTAGAGATTTCCTCGCCTCGCCACCCTTGACCTTTCACGAAGGACACTGCTTATCGTTTCAAGGTATGGACCTAGGATAAGGTGTTTCGATTATTGCCATACTAATTGCTTCTCCGGGGAAAAAGATACTATGGCCGCCTATACTGCGGAACAGCTCAATGCTGCCCTTGATCTTCTCCGCAAAGAAAGGGAGGCGGAAGACGCAGAATTGGCGAAGCTCTTGCAAGGCGAGGGCAACCGCTATCGATTGCGAAAACGGGCACCTGCAAATATAATCATCATGGACGTAGATGATGATTTTGGGAGCGACTTCACACCACCGGTCAAGGCGGCAAGTCCGAAAAGGAAACGGGCTTCGAAAGCGAATGGATATTCTCCGAGTTCTCCGAAGAAACCAAAGGCGTCGCAGCAAGAGCCCACTCCAGTCCAGTCGCCAACCACCGCAAGTGAGACCAAACCAACAACGTCGAGAAACGGAATTAAGTCGCCCAAGAGGAAGCGCCGGACTCTAAAAACCAAAAGGTGAAATCTTTTGGTTAGTCTGTTCTGGGTAACCATGCTGATGGTTGTTAGTTTGGGTACCATCCCAGAAGAAGTAGGACCGGATAATCATTCTGGACAGGAACAGTCGCCGCACGCGGGTAGTCCCAATGAATCAAGTCAAGGCCGTGTGGCCAAAGAGAGTGTCAATACTTCCAGTGCTTCTCGTGATTCCATCACCAGTGGGATATCTGCTTCAAGAATTTATCCATCCAAAGTTAATACTCAAGGTAGGTTTGCTGAACAAACAAATATAGGTGCCTCCGTCCTTCACGACGAGTCGAAAAGCCTCATATCCATTCCAGAGTCTCATCAGCGTGTTCAACATAGCTTACCACAACAGCCATCGACAATTAGCAATCGTTTTGGTCAGAAACTTGATTCTCAAGTTAAGTCAGTCCTTTATAGCACGATCATTCCAAACCTAGCAGATGTGCGAACCAAGAATCGTCGCCCCAGTCAAAACGTCAAGATCATATCAACATCCTTCGCACATCCGATCAATTTCAGAAATTCCCCGCCCGCAAATGGGTCAAAGCCATGCCACTGGTGCCACGACTTCACGTATGGACTGTTAGGCCTTGGGCAGCTCCGGGTCAGAGTGAAGGAGCGGCCAGATGGAAACGGGTATTTGGAGCTTGGAGATGGCCATGTTTCACGTGGAAAAGAACCCAGTAGGATGTGCAGCGGCTGCACAGCAGAGCGGTCTAGAATTATAGAATGCGTATCGCACACCATGCAGCCCATCAAGGGGCTTGATGAGCGCAGGTTTAATTTCAAGGGTGCTTTTCACACGTTGTTTCCGGACGTGAGGGAAGGACGCTGTGTCAAAAGAAACCTCTGGTGCGCTGTGTGCATTAGTCCTGCGTTCCACCAGTGCACTGGGCAGCATGCGGAAGGGAATGGAGGGGGTACGGTGAACTGTGGACTGCTCCTTTGTGGAACTTGCGTCCGGATCATGAACACCCATGCTGGCAGTATGCCTCAACTGATTGAAACGTATAAAAACACGAATGCAAGCTTGAGAGCCGACGTTGGGTTCCTTTTTCGTGAGGGCGAGTTGTATCGGAGATGTAACTAACATGTCTCGCTTGCTTGCTCTATAAAATTGTCGATTGAGCTTTGGAGGTGCCTGGAGATGAGGTTTGTTAACTGTTTTTTGGTCTTCGTTATCAATTAGATTAATCAAAGTGGAGGCTTCCATAGTTTTGTTCAATGCAGAAAGCGTAGCTATTTCACAGGTACTTGACAATGCTCAATGTTCTTTGGTGATAGGAAGTGTGTCTTGGTGGGATTGTGCCGCGCGTGGTCCATGGATGCGTGAATTTCTTACGCTGTTTTAACGCCAAACCGGCTGAATAACAAGCCTTGAGGCGTTGGTCCCAGAGCGGAAAGATTCGTCGCGACACTTTGATATCATCTCGACACAAAAGAGGTGGAATCAAACGCAAGCAGTGGAAGAATTCGAGGCATTTGTCCACATTTGGATCCTTGTTTTTTCAGCTGCTCTGCTTTTCTTTCTTTTTTACTGTCACCGGTCTGTTGCTGCCGCCCACTTGAATCCTTTAAACGTTCCACGAAATCCTATTCACGAGCTTGCTTCTCTGTTTTCTTTCCCTTAGTATTTTTTGACAGCCCCTCTGTTGATCACCCATTCCTTTCCTTAGGGCTTGTCGAGATCACTAGGTAAACATCAACCATTTACTTAGTGTCTGGCGATTTGAGCCCTCCCTTTCTCTCCGTAGTTTCGGCGCACGCGCCAAACTGCCTTCTTTAGGAAGGGACGTCGATCTGAAGATATATCGCCCATCATGGCGTCTGGGAGGTCGGGGCGCCGACAGTCGGTCTACAAGATCTTCGGGGCAACGGTAAGTCTGATTCCCTTTGCTTGGTTTCGATATTCCAGAGAGGGTTCTTGTTGCTGTTATTGAATCTGCTGAACCCAACTGTTGCATTGTTGGATTGCTTTCGCGTCTCCAATATCACCATCGCCATGTCCTTTGAAGCTGTTCTCGTTCATGTTTCGTTTATGCTGCTGTCCCGACTTTCACATCAGTCTTCCTCCTTTTTTCCATTTTCCATTTTTTCTCTTTTTTTTTTTTTCGTGTTGGAAGAGCACTGTCGCATCGCGGGGCCACATGACGACACGGCTTCCTCCGAACTGTGGATGCGGTCCCGGCCTTGACGCTTGTGGGCCACCGCGGCTAGCTGTGCTATTTATTTTGCGCTTGGTGGCAAAGACGACAAGCCGAGCCCGAGAGCAACGCACTGAATTTTGCTCGCGATCCCGGAAAATCGGTGTTTCGGCGTTTTGGTTCATTCCAACAGCTGAGTGGTCAGTGCATTTTGACCTTGGTCTCCAGAGGAGAAGGGCGCTGAGCTCGACAATATTGCGATGATGTCCCGCGGCTCTGCCAATTCTCAGTCTCTGGCATGGAACGCACAGATGAATGTTCCAGCTTGCGGGTGTGGCAACGAGGCGAAAAGATCGGTTCGCCGTCGTTTCCCCACACAAATAACCTGGGGCTCCGCTGAACACCGGGGCCCGGATGAGTCTGGGCCAAGCCAATACGCGAGGGAGATCGTACGTTTCAAGTCCGAAATAATATCTGGAAATATCGTTGGACAGCTGTCTGTTGAACGTAGTCGAGGGAGCCGGCATCCGTGAAGCGAATATCTCCCAATCTCGACTTGCCATGGGAGTCTTGCAAGAGTCTGTCATAGCACAAGCATTCGGCAACATCGACTAGTACCGCTGACGGCGGTCGTACCTGTTGAATCAAATCGAGTTAGCTCCCAGCAGTTACCAAATTGGGAAACGAAGCACTCGCCGGCCTCGAAGCACTCATCTCCAACGTCAATCGTCGTCCATATTCTCCCTCTCCTTCGACCTGCTTGTCACCAGCTAGCTTGTTCTTCACAGACCGATAGCTAGCTGTTATAATTCCCATTTCTTGGTGCAAGCCATCTCCTTTTAAGACACCGTTGTCTGGCTCTTTGCTGCACTGTTTATGATAAAAAGATAGCTTGTCATTCCGGCTGCCCTGAAGACAACAAGCTACTCTTTGGCCCGACAAAGGACGACTAAGCCAGCCGCTGAACAGGACGACTAAGCAGCTGCACAGCCGCAAGTATCAAGCCGTCTGCAACAGTGAATAGCTCGTGAAGAGTCACAACCCCCTTCTCGGCAACGATGCGATTGAAGTGTTTTGTAAATCTTCCACCTCCCTCTCCTGTTGTCCTGCTTTCTCTTCTTTCAACCTCCTTGTCATAACCTTTTCATTTCTGTTTAAACTACGTTGTTGCATTGTTCAGTTGTCTGCATTATCTACCTTCTCTAACCTGCACACTCTGCTGTACACCCTTATCTGAATTTCCATTCTTTACGTTGGTGTCATTTGTTTACCATGGCCCCAGTCTCTGAGCTCTCGGTCGAGGAATCAATTGAGTTCCACGGCCATCCGACAGAAGTCCATGCCGTTAGCAAGCATCGAGATTTCATCGACAACCGTACTAATGAATGCCTCCAGGATGACGATAACAAGATTTGCGTTGTTATGGTCGGTCTCCCTGCCCGAGGGAAATCTTTGATCGCGGGCAAAGGTACGTGAATTGATGTTTTGATCGATGATCTCCACTTTGCATTGTGCGAAACGCGGGGCACGCAAATTCAACACGGTTTTATGGGTACTAATGGGCTAATATCGCGTTCTAGCATTACGATACCTCTCATGGATCGGAATTCCCGCAAAGATTTTCAACGTGGGGCAATATCGGCGCCAGGACACACCACAGCCTGCCGCGTCTTTTTTCGATAACTTGAACCCGGATGGGGAACGTCTCCGGCGTGCGGCTGCTGAAGCAGCAGTCACGGACATGCTCAACTGGTTCCGGACTACAGACGGCCAGGTTGCAATTCTTGACGCGACCAACTCCACCAAGAAGCGTAGAGAATGGATCTACAATACTTGTCGCCTTGCAGGTATCGCTCCCCTCTTTGTCGAGTCCAAATGCGATGACCACGACTTGATCATGAACAACATCCGTGAAGTCAAGACCACTTCCCCGGACTACGTTGGCCAAGACCCTGAAGAGGCTGCAAAAGACTTTATGAATCGTATCCGTAACTACGAGAAAGTCTACGAGACCCTTGACAAGGATGAAGACCTTTATCCCTATGTCAAGCTCATCAACGTCAGCACTCAAGTCATCATCAATCGCATCCAGGACTATTTGTCCAGCCGCCTCGTCTATTACATCCAGAATCTTCATATCCGTCCTCGTTCGATTTGGTTGTCTAGGGTTAGTAATCATGCATTCGTTCTCAATTCTCGTTGAAGCCCATACGCTTGCTAATATTGCGATTCTGATAGCACGGAGAATCTGAGTTTAACCTCACTGGTAGAATTGGTGGTGATGCCAATATCTCTCCTCGTGGCGAGCAATACGCTCTTGCCCTACCGGAACTTCTTCGCAAGTCTGGAATTCCAACTGGAGCCAAGCTTACAATTTGGACATCGACTCTGAAGCGTACCCATCAGACTGTCCGCCACCTCATCAAGGAAATGGGTTATCACAAGCTCGAATGGAAAGCCCTTGACGAGCTTGACTCCGGAGTATGCGACGGTCTTACCTACCAAGAGATCCAAGCCCGTTATCCCGAAGATTTTGCAGCCCGAGACGAGGACAAGTACAACTATCGGTACCGTGGAGGTGAATCGTACCGTGACGTTGTTATTCGACTTGAGCCGATTATCATGGAGCTCGAGAGAAGCGAGAACGTCATTATCGTGACCCACCAAGCTGTTCTCCGTTGCATCTACGCATACTTCTTAAACATGTCGCAGGAGCAAAGTCCCTGGATGGAAGTGCCGTTGCACACCCTTATAAAGCTTACACCACGTGCCTACGGCACTGAAGAACATCGCATCAAGGCTAATATCCCCGCAGTTTCTACCTGGCGTGGAAAGGGCAGTGAGGCCAAGCATCAGACCCCTGGCGAAGCAGAACTTGCGTCCCTACTCTCCTCCCATAGTGTAGTGCCTATGGGCAATACTTCAACACCTGCCGCGGTTTCGACCGTGGTCGATGAAAAGGTAACCGACATTGTTACCCAGCCAGCTGCTGCTGATCCCGCTCCGACAGAACCGACGGTCTTCATGAGTGATACGGCCAATATTGTTGTGAGCAGCCCCGTCGACGATGATGCTTCTCGTGAATCGTTAATTCCTATTAATGGAGATCCGACCACCAAAGCCTAATCGACCTTCGTTTTGAACTTTACCCGATCAACCTTTGTATTTGTGAATCGCACTTCATTCTGGGGTTCTCATATTCTCAAGGGGTCCAAGGATTTAGGGTTCTGTGTTAGCTCGAGCAGTAAGACGCATTCCATAGAATCTGCATGGGGCGTAAAGGAAACGGGGAACTGGGTTATGGTGTTTAATGGGACATGGAATGATGCATGATTTTATGACAGGGCATTGAAATGGGAAGGGAAAAACAGGTGTATCTACAAGAGGTTTCAGGGTGATTTTACAAGCCTGGCTCAACCAGGGACTACCACTCAATAATCAAACGTCTTCTTCTACTCTTCTAACAAAAATATCTAAAAACAAGTTGCTTTTCATCAATTCTCTCCGTCCAGCATTGAGTCTGATCTGATAGGAGCCATGCTTACTAATCTGTCAGAGGAGCTCTGCTGGCGAGCCAATCAGATCCCCTCCCGACCATCACAGATGACATCGGTGCATCACATCAACCGTGAACCACCTCTAGGCCCGGCCGGCAGAGCGCTCGCATAACTTCATACACTACCTACAATGTGGGACTCCGGAATAAGTCCACCTCATTCCTCATGGACATGACCGCATTACGTCTACGCGCAGGAGAGAATCCCGGGACCGATAATACTTAAACCCTGCAGCTCACCCACCATGCTCTCCGCCTTCACGGCACGGCCTCTCGTCGAGCTCCGGCAGCGCGATCGATCGAAGATTGAATCCCTTTTGGCGTATGGAGATAGGTTGCTGGTGGGGCTGAATACGGGTAGTTTGCGGGTGTATCGGGTGAATGAGCTGGATGATGAGGAGGATGAGAATGACAATGAGAACGAGAACGACGGGACGGACGCCGCTACCGCTGGACCACAGACTGGAGGGAGTACTGAGAATGTGGGGGGGAAGAACGTTAGTCGCGGAACTGGAGCGGCGACGGCAGCGGCAGCGGCACCGGTAGCGTCGAAATTGAAATCGGCGGATTTGCTGCGGGAGGAGGAGAAGTTTGCGAGATACAAGATTGAGCAGTTGGCACTTATTAAAGAGGCGAACGTGCTTGTTTCGTTGTCGGGTGGATATGTGTCGTTTCACGACTGGCAGACATATCAACTGCAGGAGCAGTTGGCGCGGACAAAGGGTGCGTCGGCGTTTACGGTGACGTCTAATATCGTGAAGGATACGAGTACGGGCGTGCCTTCGATCGTGTCTCGGCTCGCGGTTGCGGTTAAGCGGAAGGTGATGTTGTGGACGTGGCGGGATATGGAGCTGGAAGAGAACACGGTGGAGATTACATTGGTGAGCGGAATCAAGACACTTACGTGGGCGACGGGGACAAAACTGCTAGCGGGCTTGAATGCCAGCTATGTGCTTGTGAATGTTGAGACGAAGGAGGTTACGGATATCGTTGGGCCAGGAAGCATTGGAGGCTCTGGCGGACAAGAACATGGCAGGCTCGGTATGGGTGGCATGAGTTACATTGGCATTGGGGGTTCAGCGCCAAAGCCACTGGCAGCAAGACTTTCTGAGGGCCAGATGTTTTTGTCAAAAGATGTTAACACGCACTTTATCGATGCCGATGGAAATTCCCTTGGTCGAAGACAGATTCCTTGGAGTTCCGCTCCAGAGTCAGTCGGTTACTCTTATCCATATCTACTGGCACTTCAGGAACCTTCAAAGGGAACGCTTGAAGTACGCAATCCAGAAACGTTGTCTCTGCTTCAATCGATCGCCCTCCCATCGGCTAGTTTTATGCACATCCCCCAACCTAACATTAGCCTTGCACATGCTGGCAAGGGATTTCTTGTTGCCAGTGAGCGTGTCATTTGGCGAATGAATGCGTTAGATTACGATTCGCAAATCGACTCTCTTGTCGAGCAAGGCCAGCTTGACGAAGCGATCAGCTTACTTGAAATGCTCGAAGATGCCCTACTTACCGACAAAGCCGGCCGCTTGCGACATGTCAAGCTGGAAAAGGCGCAGAATCTGTTCGATGCTGGAAAATATCGCGCATCCTTGGATTTATTTACGGAGGTGTCGGCACCTCCTGAGTTGGTTATTCGGTTATATCCAAAGATCATTGCTGGGGAGTTGTCAACGGTAGCGGAGGAAGAGTCACAGTCAGAAAGTGAGGAGAATGCTGCCGAGTCGCCGCAGAAGGCGAATGGTACCAAACCGAATGGGGTTGAAGCAACTCTAGACGATTCGACCAAGGGAAAAGCAGTTGGGTATACGCCATCGATGAGATCAATATTAAGGTACAAAGCAGACGATAGCAGTGAGACTAACAGTGTTCGTGGAGTGCCTGTGGATAAAGATACAAACGGGGCCGACAAACATCTGCGTATGTATACTTTCGCTGATTATTTCCCACATACTAACTTGTGCCTAGAAGGAAAAGACCTCAAATCTGCCGTGTACGAATTACAAGGATTTCTTGCCGACATCCGCCGGAGGCTTCAAAGGTTTTTTAACCCGGACGGTAGCGTCAAAGTATCCGATCTACACATTGACGGCGAGTCGGACGATATCTCCAAGTCCGTCATCAGTATCCTCGGACTTTCTACGGACGATGAAGACGTCGATATAGGCAAGCGGTTGCGCGACACCGCCTCTCTCGTGGACACCACGCTCTTCCGCGCCCACATGTACGCCACACCCTCCCTAGCAGGCTCTCTCTTCCGAATCGCCAACTTCTGCGATCCCGACGTGGTCATGGAAAAGCTCGAAGAAACGGGCCGATACAACGAACTGATCGACTTCCTCTTCGGCAAAAAGCTGCACCGTCCCGCCCTTGAACATCTCAAAAAGTTCGGTCAAGCCGAAAAGGAAGAAGAGAGCGCGCCACAGCTCCTGGGTCCCCAACGGACTATTACCTATTTACAAAATCTCCCGCCGGAGATGATTGATTTGATCCTGGAATTTGCGGAATGGCCGCTTCGTGCGGATCCGGAGCTGGGGATGGAGATTTTCCTGACGGATACAGAGAATGCAGAGACTCTGCCGAGAGAGAAGGTGTTGGATTTTCTACAGGGAATCGACTCGAAGCTTGCTATCAGGTATTCGGAACATGTCATTGGCGAGCTGAACGATATGACGCCGGAGATACATCATCGACTATTAATACTATACCTTGACAGGCTAAAACAAGGGAGAGAGGGTGATAAAGAAGGGGGAGAGGCAGAATTTAAGAGTGAAGATGAGTGGGAGGAGTGTCGTGAGAAGTTCTTAAAAATGTTGAGATCGAGTGCACAATATTCTCCCGCGAAAATGCTGGATCGATTGCCGAGAGATGGTGAGTTTTATTTGATTGGAATTTTGCTGGCATGGGCTAATTTCTCCGTCATAGATCCGGATTACTTCGAGGCTAGGGCAATCATATTTAGTAAGATGGGTCAGCATAAACAAGCGCTGGAGATATATGTCTTCAAGTTGAACGATCACCAAAAGGCAGAAGAGTGAGTACAGCCTTATATTGGACATTATCAGTCATTTTTAGAGGAACGAAGCTAACTCTTTTCCCAGTTACTGCAACCAAATCTATTTGGCTGAAGACCCCCATGCCAACATACCCGACAAAAGGCACAAAATTTCCCCCACAGACCAAGACGACAGCCAACCATCAATATACCACACCCTTCTTTCTCTTTATTTATCCCCACCGCACGGATACCAGCCTCAATACGGACCTGCAATTGAGATTCTTGCCAAGCATGGCTCCCGCCTGCCTGCGAGTTCCACTTTGGACTTGATACCTGAGAAGTTCCCCGTCCACGAACTCGAGTTCTACTTTCGCGGTAGAATACGCGCTGAGAATTCCGTGGTAAACCAGGGCAGGATCGTCGCGGCATTGAGGAAAGTACAAAACATCAACACCGAAGCCGCTTTGATGCTCGGTGATGGAGTTGTGGGTGGGAATAAAGGAAGGAATCGATTCGTAACGGTCACAGAGGATAGAATGTGTGGAGTTTGCCATAAACGGTTGGGTGGCAGCGTTATCAGCGTTTTTCCAGAGTAAGTTTTAACCTCAATGATCCTCCTTTGTGCGACGAGACGCAGACTTGCTAACCGGAGCAGTAATACTGTGGTACACCTCGGCTGCGTGAATAGACGAAGTTCCGGCGTTTGAGAGAACAGTTGTTGCTCGGAGTAATCTTTGGATTGGGTTTGTCGCAAAATGGTGTATTTGCATCTTTGGTACTGAGACCACCTTTAGGGAGTGCCGTTCTTAACTGGGTGTATATAAATTTTTCGATCTTTCAGTGTTGCCGTTGTCGTCGATATCCCAATTGATACCCAGCTGTTTTCCTCGCTTTGTCAATTTTTCCATTCAACATATCAAGTCGAAACGCCAGAATCGAGCCACAGGTTCTGAGAGTCGCCAGTTCACACTTGGATTTTTTTCTCGAGTCCACAAATTAGTCTTCATCTTCATCGATCACCTCTTCACCATAGTTCTCTTCTTCCCTGCTTTCATCCTTCCCAGCGAGCCTAGCAATGCGAGTGTTGTCCTCCTCCATCCGCGCAGTCAGATACGCGTTGACCTCAGCCTGTAGCGACGTCACCGCACCCCGAAGCTCGGACAAGTACGCGGTCTTCCTAGTTAACTCGTCTCCAGACGACGACGAAAGGGAGGTGGATAGTTCGTGTTGGATGGTATGGTGGAGCGGCGGTTCGGTTCGAGCTGGATCTGGGGAGGCGGGGCCCATGTAGACCGCTCTGAGAATGGCTGGCTTGTTTGCCGGTGTGTTTGGCGGAGGTGCCATGTTGACAAACGCCAGGATCGTAGTTAATTGGGCAATAGGCACGGGGATTCACACGAGCAATGGAGAATGTCGTTGGCAAGTGATCCCGTTGATGGTTGACGGAAGAGGGGCAGCCGGGGCCAGATAGCTGGATCACGTGACAGTGACTTTGCGTCCGTGCGGCCCTCTCGACTTCCTGCTGAAGAGGCGCACAGGCCGGCGTGGGTTTAACTACAAGCAAGATGAAAGGCTTGTGGGACGAATTCGAGCTTTGGGATAACTGCTCCGTCTTCAACGGCATCTTCAATGATCAAGTCATACAGTACCACCCACAGTCTATTCTTAGCCTCAAACTTCTTCGACTTCAGAATTTCTTGCAAGGATGCCGGCCGCACCGTTCCAGCTGCACGCCGAAAAACTGCGCCTCCGGGAGAAAATTTTCTGATTCGCCAATGACATGCCTCTCGAGCAAAATGGCCATTCCTGGCCAGATGGTCATCCTGAGGCCGCGAGGCTGTCAGTTCCCCCACATGCGGGATTCCGTCTTGTGGAACGGGAGAGAGGAGATGGCGACCACGTCGTCAAGTCTTGTAGAACTTTTCTATGAATTCCCACCTGGGATCCTTATATGTCTGGCTATAATTCGGACATATGGGCTTGTGCTGGGCCGAACTCGTTAAGCCTTTAGCAAGCATAGACCTGGCAGCACTATGGATCCAGTGTCGGCATTCGGGATCGTCACAGGTGGCATTCAGACTGTCCAGATAATTGCACATACGCTGCACGGGCTCTGGGTTCTTCGCGGGAAATTCACAGATGCAGACCGAACGATTAACTCTCTCATCGGACAGCTTAAAACGATCCAATCCGCCATCACTCAACTGCACGATTGGGCCAAATCCACTGCGCGTGGATCGCCCCAGCACGATGACTTCCTTGACAGCTTGGACGTCGCTGTGGATGGTTGTCACGCCGTCATGGAGGTGCTCTCTGAGGAAGTTGCCAGGTTGGCACACGATATCCCGAACTCTGATACTGGGCCTCTGGGGATCCGAGCTCGGATGAGAATTGTCTGGAATGAACCGTCTATGAGGGACCATGAACAGAGACTGCAGGCTCAAGTTCTTGCCTTGCAACTTCTTTTGCAAGTATGCCAATGGTGCGTCTTTGTCCCGGCAATCTATTTCCTCAATCCCAGGTCTGACCATGTGTAGTCGCACTGCCTCTGAACAGGTAGAACTGCTCCGGCGAAGAACAAACAGAAACATAATACGAAAGGTTGCTGAGGATACTGCAACGTTGCGATCCAGAGCAAGTGCTGCCAACTCTGTTGCTGACTCGTCGAGTATCCGGCAATCCACAATTGGCGATACGATTTTTGAATTTGACGACAGCGTGGTCAGCGCAGCGGCATACAGAAGAGTGATGATGCGTGAACACCAAAGGCTGACACTCTCTCAATCGCAGCATCGCAACTCATCTTCGCAGGTCGATGAAGGTTATGCGAGCGGCACAGCTAGCACACAGGCGTCAAGTCCGGCCTTGTCCTTGTCTTCAGACCGCGTCGCCCGTATACATCCATCTGATGGTTTATCAAGAAACTTTTCGTACACGCCTGGGATTCCGCGACTGTCCACGAGTACAACACGTATGAAACATTCCATTTCGTCGTCAGCAATCAGACGTTTTCAGTCTGCTCCGAGTGCAGTTCCGGCCAGGATTGGTTCCACTAAGGATAAGGTCCGTTCTGCGCTTCGCAGATTGAATACGGCGAGTCGGAGTAGCTTATCGATACTGCCTAAAGATCGAACTCAGGGTTTAGCAAGCATCTCGGGTTCTAACAATGCAGCCTTGAATAAACGCCCAAAGCCAACGACTAGTCAGTCCAACACTAGTATCGACTTAACCACGCCCGCGGGGATGGGAGCTCCAGTCATTGTGAAGGCGACTCAGTCAGGGGCAATAATGCAAGTGGAAGCAGAAATAGATCGGGGAGTCGACCTGGATGTCTACCATCAGCCTACTATGCGGACAGCCTTGGCTGTGGCTGCGCATTGCGGACATGAGGCCATCGTCAACTTACTGGTTCAGAAAGGTGCCAGATTAGATACAAAGGATTTCGAGTCATCAACACCCTTGCATCTCGCTGCCTCTCGGGGCCACATAAGTGTGATGAGGCTCCTTCTTGCAGAACAGATCGACATAGACGCAAGAGACTCCAGGGGAAGAACGCCCTTTCTAATCACAGCGTGGAATGGCCATGCCGAAGCTTCAAAGCTTCTGCTTGATAGCGGCGCTCGAACCCTGGTCCGTGGCGAGCAGCAAATGACTGCTTTGCATGCGGCCGCGAAAGCGGGTAACTTGAATATGGTTTCTCTGCTGTTAAATAACGGATTGGATACCGAAGCAAAGGATGCTCAAATGAAAGCTGCTCTCCATCACGCTTGCGAGCAGAACCATACCGAAATTGTTGCACTGCTTATTAGTAAAAATGCAAACATTGAGGCTGCGGGCGAGTATAAGACCACACCGTTAATATGTGCAGCTGTGCAGGGCCGGTTTGAAACAGTGAAAATTTTGTTGAAGATGGGTGCCAGTACCAAGAATACTGATGAGCACAGGATGAATGCGTTCCATTGGGCGGCCTTTAATGGCCACGTTGAGATTCTTACCCTACTCCTTCGAAAACGAGTTTCATTAACATCCACCACAAACCAGGGAAGAACTGCCCTGCATCTTGCTATTATGAACAGGCAGTTTGCGGCAGTTGAGTTCCTGCTCCGGCAACGGGCGTCACTCGATGTCCACTGTCGTGAGGGGTATACGCCATTTCATTATGCTTGCAACACAGGCGACTTGGAACTGGTCCATCTTCTGATTGCGTCGGGAGCAGATGTCAACGTCCTTGTCGAAGAAAAAAGAATTCGCCCTATTCATATAGCCGCAACTTTAGGGTCCTTGGAGATGACAAAGCTACTTTGCGAAAAGCGTGCCAATATCGACGCCATGGACCATGCCGGCGTAAGAGCTTTATGCATTGCGTGCCGTAACGGACATGCTAGTATTGTCAAACAGCTTCTCGACACGGGAGCTCAACTCCACATAAGGCAGCAGATACTTACTGCGGACGATTCGCCGCTGTGTTTGGCTGCTATTGGAGGACATGCCGACGTGGTGGCTTTGCTTCTCGCGAGGGGGGCGTCTGTGTCACAACAGGACCTAATGGGATTCGATGCTTTGCTATACGCCGCTCACCATGGCCACCCCCAAGTGATGCGGATTCTTCTGGAATGGGCTTCACATCAACAACGGACCCAATTTCCTGTTGCCTTTTTGAAGGTCGGATTTTCCCCCCAATCAAATATACCCCATGCTGTCAGAGAAGAAGTAAAGAGCCTCGTCCGTCATTGTGATCCGAACTTATTGAAATCGTTGTCTACAAACGGCAATGCACCAGGTCGTGGATCCACAACTGAATCAGTCAACGGTCCTCAGTCCCAACCTGGACTGCATGATCCCTCCCCTTTTCTATCGTACCAGCATGGCCCACTATACGATAATTCTGCGAGTTACGGGAGCATGTTGGATATGCTCCGACCGGCTGGATCCGGTCTTTCATCGGATTTGAGCGCCCTCGGACCAGTGGAGCTGGCCGGAGATCTTGACCTAATTTCTCAAATCAGTTTGCTCGCTCCCGAACCGAATCCAGCGAATTCTGTCATGAACAATCGTGCGCTGCCCACGATTGCAGAAGCTGAGACGCCGCCACACGTCTCTTCTTCAGCGTTGCCTCCATTCAGAGGCTCCGAGCAGCCCTCTTTAGCATTCGACTCTCCTCTGGGGACAGATTCGTCTTCGGAGAGACAGGACATTGGGCGGCTATCTTACTCCATGACTAGGCAGTCCCGTCCGTCACCACTTACATCTGAAGCCTCGTCCACATTTTATACCCCGGACACGACTCCAAGCATGCCGTCAATTGACGAGCGAGTGTGCTCATCGCCGTTAATTTCCGACACATCAACAACGTTCTATACGCCAGACACCAGCCCTGAGTTGCATTCTGACCATAATCTTGTATTTCCATCTCATTTTACTTCTTGCCGTGATGATGCCCCTGAATTTTCAGACGCAGGTTCGATGACTTCGATGTTCACAGCGCCAGAGGCGCCTGAAGGGCAAACACCGGTGTTTGAACTTGAAGGCTGAAAGGAATTAAATTTAAGATATCAGGATATCTGTCAGTGATAGAAGTTAGTTAGCGAATTGTAGAGTAAATTTCTGAATGCTTGTCTCTCCATCGTTCAGAGATCCTCTTGTCCCTGAACTGCAAACCACACAAACAAAATGAACAGATCGGAAATTCGCATGAACAAAGATCCGTGATGATAGTAGAGGCGGTAGCGGCCGGCACTTTGGGATAGGGCTGAAAGTGAACTAATTTAGCGCGGTTCAACAGTTGACGTGAGTGACAGCATCTCTCGCTTGTCTGCTCGCGCTCAGTTCATGGTGACAACAACAGAGCTTCCCTACCGCACAAATTGGGTTCTCCCATGCTGTACTTTGTTCATTCTTTGATCTCTGCAGCTCTGCTCAGACTCCATCATTCCTGAGTGATTTGCTGCCCATCATGAGGAGCAATCGCCCCGGATCCATCGGCCGGAAACGCGGGGAAGTGAGCTCTGCTGGGCCTGCTTCCCCAGAACAGACCAGGACAGGAGACCAGTCTTCACGCCCAAGCTCCTCCAGCAGCAATCCCTCTGACACCTTCTATATCCCTCCTCTTAACATTCCCAAACGCTCACTGTACGATCTCCCCAGTCCCGGCGGCCCCCGGTCAGCTTCCGCGGGCATCACCAGCGCGAACAACAGCAACACCTCTCTCCCGAATCTCTTACGTCCTTCCGCGTCGTTTATGCCTCAAAATGAACCTGTACAGAGAAGACCATCCCCGTTGGCCCTGAACGATTCACAACGACACCGTCGTCAGCACTCTCAAGGGTTTTTCGAACCTTCCCTCCCCACCGCGTCCGCGTCCGAACATACCTCCATAAATGCCACACCAATGTCTGCATCCAGAATCGCTGCTCAGACTGCAATGCAACATCAGGCTGCGTCTCAACACTTGCGTAATCGATCGTCGACGATTCCTCCTCATCATGAAGCGAGCACAGCAGCACAGAAGGCCCCTCCAATGGTGGCCGCACCTTTGCCATATCAGAATACACACTCTGGAGGGCGCGCATTTGCAGCCACTACGGCAGCAAACCTCGTGTTTCCGCGGTCTCAACCTTCTCCATTGCCCTCACCTGCAATGCCAGAACCTGTCAGTGGAAAACCAAAGGGAGAAAAGTCAAAGATGAAATCGTTCCTGAAACCAAAACATATTGGAATCTCAAGAGATAAAGATAAAGACAAAGATGGTGACCGCCGTGAGAAGCCATCCCCCTCGCCGAGCAAGCTAGGCCCAAGCGGGTTGTCACGCATGGTCAACTTGTCAACAACCAGCTTGCACGAACCTGTTCTTTCCCCAAACTCGTCCATGTACTCCTTTGCAAACTCTTCTGCTGCCACGGTTGTGCCTTCTTCTGACAAGCAAGATACCGCCGAAAAGGAAAAAGAGAAAGACAAAGATAAAGAGAAGCATCGTCACCACTTCCTGTCGCGTCCAAAACTGAAGCTGAGAGACAAAGACGACCACTTCAATCTACCCCTCTCCTCTGCGAACAGCAACTCAAGACCTCTCGATCCCAGTGCCCCTCAGTCTCTATACTCGTTCACTCCCTCGTCACCCTCAACCGCCGCGTTCAGCAAGTCTGTCAGTGGTTTCGATCTACGTCACGGAGGTCGAGCTTTACGCGAGAAACGGAAAATGGAGGAAAAAGTTTCTGCTTCTCAAGATGCTGCTGGCAACGACCAGCCTGACTATTCTGGAAGTCTTGGAACGGGTGTTGCTGCTTGGTCCACGTTCATTGGAACCGGTGTGCCGGGTGCATCTCTACTTAGTAAAGAGGCAGCGATGAGAGAAGCCTTGGGCAGTTTCGGTATCTCTAACATGGCACTTGAAGACGCGTGGGACTTTCTGAAAGCAAAGCTTCTTGTTCTCTTTGAAGGAGAAAGCGTTCGAATCGCCATCGAAGACTTGAACAAGCTCGTCTCAGCTCATATCCTACGTTCCTTTCAGCGTCGAGTCCCGAACGTTCTTGTCGAGGATTTACGAGATCTCCTGAACACCGGATTCGCGTCTCTCAATCAGACCCTTAACTCGATACCAGATGAGCATTTGATGCCACACCTCGTCCAAGTCTGGGTTTACACCTACGGAAAGATCGTCCCCTTCATACAAGCCGTTTTCTTCCCACTTGATATTGAGTTCAAAGGGCGTGGTAAAATCATGGAGCCTCATGAAGCGAGGGAATTCTGGGGCACGCTGCCTGATGGTACTCCAGCTGGTAATAAATTGAACGTGAACAACATCATCCTTACCTCCTTCCGCGATACGATCATTTTAAGTCGATACGACACCTTGAAAGCAATGTTCTCTCGCCTCAGTTTTGATGGAGTCAGCGGAAGTATTGGTGACCTCGCAACCTCTTCCAACAGTGGCTCTAGTCGACCAGGAACAGCCCCAGCTCTCGAGGCGGGCAGCTACAATTCTCAATCCTCAACAGTCCTTAACAAGCCCGGCAGCTACTCCTCCGAATCGCGCTTCATCTCTCGTGCTCGTGCAGAATCGAACACGTCATCCAACCCCGACCACCCCGTCTTTCAATCCTCCATCTTCTCCGCGCCTACGGACGGCTCCCAAGTCCTCACCACCATCGTTGGCCGCATGCAACAGTGCGTCCTCATCGTCCGTGGCATCTACACCGACGACGAGGCGCAGGCCCAGATCGAGGACCTTAGGAAGACGCTATCCCACAACTGGCTCGGCAGGGGACGTACCGGGCGCGACCGTCGTGGATTCGTGGGGACAAAGGTCCGACCTGCTGCTCCTAGCGGACAACACGGTGAGAGCCGGGGCCAAGGGGACTCTATGGCCAATGATGAGGGGTTCATGAGGCCCTCGAGCAAGGACTCTACCAGCCTTGACGAGGAGGATGAGCCGAGTGAGAGAATGGGGAAGCTGGGCCTTTAGGCCTTTTCTTGTTTTGTGGTTTGCCTGCCTTGTTTCTCTTCTGCTTCTGCGTTTTGTTTGTCCGAACGCTGTTTTACGATGCAATGACTGCTGTTTTCTTTTGCTTTACCTAGTACCCCTGTATGAATAGATATGTTTTCTTGTTTTCTTGTTTTCTTCTTCCTTTTCTTGTGCTTTCCTTTTTTTCCTTCTTGTTCTTTTATGTTTTATTATGACCGGTGCTTATAGGGGGGTAAGGGTGGTGTACGGACTTGTTCGATTAGTTAAATTGAACCTTCTGATATTCGGCAATAAGCCAAAAAACAAAACAAGCTCATGGAATGATATTGGCATTGTCTTCATCGATTATGTGGAGCATACTTCGTTAGTGATTACCCAACGGGAGTCAAGTGTAAAAAGTCTAGAGGTCCAAGTGTTGATACTGTAATAGAAAGATTTATCCATCTCACCAGGGTAAAAAGGGCGGAGAATTATGAACCGAAAGTAAAGGAAAGTAAGCGAAAAGGCACCTGATTAAGGTAGGTCAGGGAGAAAAGAAAACCCTTGAGGTTCCATCACCCAAGACGTCCTTCATGGTGTCTACATCGCGAAGGGCAGGTCCCAAAGGTTGTTGTGTCTCAACCCTCTCCTCCGCCCTCCCCCAACCCCACGATGTTCACTCCCATCATCTGAATCGTCCGAGTCTTCCACGAATCTTCTTTGATGTCTATGACCAAAGTCCACAGGCAAACCGAACGGCGGCACAATCACTTCTTGCTCTGCCATCGCCAGTTTCCTTTTCACAAAATCTCTTATCCGTGTCGACGGTTGCCCCGTGAGGTATAGATCGACTCGTCCTCGTGAGCCCTTGAGCTTGCGCTTCTTCCCGTCCGACAGAAACTCCCAGAGCCTTTTCATGCCGGTGCTAAAATGGCTACTACTCTCCAGTAAATCCACAAAACTGAGAGAGATCTCCAATGGCAGTGTCGTAGCGATAAGGGGCAGCAGTTCGATGATATACCGACTTAAACTGTCGCGAAAGTGACTAGGAGCGTCGAAACAGTCTTTGTCCAAAAGGTCGCTGTAACACGCGAATGCGAACAGGAGCGACTCCCAATCGTTTGGGTTGATTTTTCTGATTGTTTCCATGGGGCGTTTCATGTCGGGCACTTTTTGGTGGGATTGGCAGTGGGATAGTTCTTCTAAGAGGCGATCCAGGCAGTCGAGATATATGTGACAGTGAAGAATGCCGCGTCTGGTCCAACGGGTTTGTTCGAGGACTGGTAGCAGCTCGGAGGAGGTGGGTATGTGAATGAAGCCGCCGTAATTGGTGATGTATCGTGAGAGTCCTGGGAGATAGAAGGCGATGGCATCTGTGGTTAGGGAGAATCCAGGGCGTTCCAATGCATGAAAATCGCGGCGACGAGGTCGTACGGCCAACTGCATATTGAGCAGACTGATCGGTGAGTTGGGACAGTGTCAGAAGCGCAAACTGGAAAGATATATCTTGGTTGAAGATTTTCTCAAATGTTGTCAATGACAGTTAAAACACTTCGCCAAAATCTGCAAGAAAGGGAAGAGAAGCAAAAAAACCACCATTCTTATAAGCAAATTCAAGGACTTTAGAGTATCGCATGAGCTGCAATACTCAAAGCAAACATTACATTCTCGACTCTCACTAAGTGGCCACTTAGTGCACGAGAGACACAGCGTATCCACGAGATCCATAAAGAGTGGGGAAGCAAACACTGCCAGTGCTAAGAGCTGAGAATTCTTGAGTCAGAATGCGGGAAATCCAGGAAAGAAACTGCAGAGTTCGTTTGGGATTTCTAGAAATTCCACACCGACTTCGAAATCTAAGACATTGTGCCTCCTCGACTTGATGCCTAGTTGTTCATCGGCGAAAAAGAGCCGCCTAACGGGGCGGCTTCCTTGGTGAGGCAATCAAGCGTGCATTATAGCGGTGCTGAGTAGCCACACGGTCCTTAATGCGCAATTCAAACTAGGCCATATAGTGTTCGCAGGGCCACAACAATCCTGTATCAGCCTCTTGGGATGGGCTCAGCGCTTAAAGCAACGCAAATTGCCTTGAATCCGGGGTAAAACTGCGAGGAACTGGTCTTCAATTATCCCTTGACCACGTGGAATTTTCCCCACTATCATTTTGGATATTCAAAACAGAAGGTCTATGCCCAACACATGATAACATGCAGGATGAAGCGCCCCGTTTTGCAGACAAATACTGATCGGAAATTACTTCCTGGGAGCATGGCTCGACAATGGAAAAAGTGGAAGCACCTGAACAGCGCGGCCGTTCAGCACGGCAAACAACTTTGGCCTTAACAGGAATGCAGTGTAACCTGAATTCTTTGAGCAGGTCACTTAGGGCCTTAGACCCGGGAGAAAACGGAAGAGGCAAGATGGCAAACAATTCGATTGCGGGGAGTATAGATTTTGAGTACACCGCATTATTTCAAGTAGTTCTGTTGAAATCAAGAAATGATTTGCATTTATAGAAGAGGGGGTATACTTGCACTTACAACTTGAACGTCGGAATCAGCTATGGTGTCGTATTGCTCGCTAATCATTCCTTGAAAATGCTGTCGCCTCCTCAGAAGTGACTTGACATGACTTTTAGCTAATGCCAGTAGGAGACTGTTGAACTGGGAAGATCATATATCGACTGATGTGGAAGATTGAGCATGTAAGGCAGAACGGCTTATTTGGTGATTCTGTCTTTAATCCTCAAGTCTTCCATTTTGGATGTGGAAAATACCCGAAATAGTTAATAGAAAGCCTAGGAAAGGGAATCTGGTATCTTTACCAGTTGTCCACCTTAAAGAGTAGCAAGCCAATCAGCCTCCAACCACTTAACCTTAGACCAATCCAACATATTCTCGGTGATTTCAAAAGTATCACCGTAATCACCAACGCTGGTGCCATAGAATGGATACCCCATTCCCGATGCCGGATCATTCACAAAGATGGGCATATCCTTGACATTACCAGCCTCGTCCGTCAGTTGACACAAATCGGGCGGAGGGGCAACCAGCACCACGTTACCACCAGCACCCGATTTCTGGTCATTCCAAATGAATTGGAGCCCATCGCCCGGGTTGGCTGTGTTCAACTTGCACTGCCTCAATACACGACTGTGGAGGACTGCGTAGCGTTTGCGCTGAACGGCGTTCGGGTCACATTGATTCTCAAAGATATCCCCAACGGCAGCGTAATCGGCGCTTGGTCCCTTCAGACGATACACTGCAAAATTTCTGCCGGCACGCCAGAGCTGCCAAACGACATCCAAGCCTGTAGCTCCCATCACGGCAGGTGGCTGCGTGTTATCGATCTTGCCATCACCGTCCTTGTCAACGGTTCTGTTGGGATTGACCCGGACGGCAATACCCCTGTTGCTGGCTCCGTTGAATGTGTCGTTCCAAGTGCCGCGTTGTGAATATTGGCAGAGCTCCAGCCAACCCTCCGGGACGTTGGGGACAGCCACAGTGAGATCATGTTCGGCATGGCTGTCCCTATCGTCCGCATATTTGTTTATCGGGACGTACATTGCCAAAATCTCACATGGATCATATGGTTGAGTGGTAGTCAAGAGAGTGTTGACTTGGTTCATCACTTCTCCTGCCAAAGTGTCGTCGTCAATCAATTCCCAGATCGGCCGGATGTCATAATCCACAACCACTGGGTTGGAGTACAGAGAATTGCGCCACGCCTGCACGTTGCTGTCATTTGCTATCCCACCGATAGTCCGTGTACGCACAAGCTCCATCTTATTCATGATTTGCTGCACTGTGTGATCCTTACTACTGTTTTTCACGCTTGCATCAAGTTCCATATCAGGATCGGAGTAAGAGGCCTGTGTTGGGTCAGTGAAATGCAAATCAGGGTATATAGCGTAGAGAGGATGCTCACCTTTAACTCGATAGCAGTTTTGAGCTTAGTGTCTTTGATGTTATCGCGAACATCTAGTGAAGAGGAGGTAATTCGAATACCACCAAAGGTTGCTGAAGTCATATAGTGGGTGCCGAAGGTATGAACAATCTTTTCCGCAGACCAGGACCTGAACGCTTCTTTGGCGGTTTCCGTCAAATAACCTTTTGCTTGGTCAATATCCTTGAAACCAAGACGATAGACCAGAGTCTGGTGGTACGTCGCCATGTACTTCTTCCATGTTTCGGCTTTAGTTGAATCGTCATATGTGCGGGTGAACTCGCCGCCGAAACCAGCGAAATTAGCGCCAACATTGAGGGTTCGGGAGAGTTCTTGGATGAATTTGGTCTTTGTTTCTCCTGTTACAGTCATGGACGTTGAGGTAGAAGCCCAGCTGAAAGTCATATAGCCGGGGACGGTGTAGGTAGAGTCACCATTGGGACCACTGCCAACATCTGTCCAAGAAGTACCGTCGTCGATAGGGAACGTGAAAAGGTTTGTTCTCACGGCAGAGGGGTCGAAAACGGCGCATGTAACATCAACGCCACCGAAACCGCTCTGGGTGTTTGGCGGCAATCGACCCTTTTTGCTTCCATCACTTCCACCGGACCAAGTCCCAGAGCCGCCCTCATCATCGTCGTCGTCGTCCATATCACTAGGGTATTCGAAGGGGCCGTCAAGAATTCCGTCGTCATCCACATCGCCGTCGTCGAGATCTGGATTCAACGGCATGGGCTTATCATCTCCGTCATTTCCGTTGTTGTCGGCCAGGGTCGCATCGCCGCTTAGAGCAGCAGCAGTTCTCAGAACGGGTTGGCTTATGGGCGCCTCCCTTGCAACCAAATTTGATACATCAGATGGCCTTGGTAAAGGGTTAAGCTGGACAGGCCTGAACCGGTTTCCGTCCCGAACAGCCTCAAAGATAATGTATCGCCCGACTTTCTCAGTCCCGGCGCAGATTTGGAAAACGGTCATGTCCCCAGTTCTTTTTGGGATCCGAAAAAGAATTCTAATGTACTTTTTATAGTACTTCTTGAAATTTTTCATGTTCCATTGTCCAACACTATTGACCATTCGTGCATCGCCAGTTAGACCGTGTTCCCGCTGCACGGCTTCGATGAAAACATGCCATCGAGATGAAGGTGGATCGTCGGTGCGCCCATGGTTGTAATTCCAATAGGTCTCCGCAAGGTGGGAAGCATATAGATTAACCTGGCGCTCCGTCAGGGTTGGGAATTGCATGGCAATATATTTCCGAGTCGTCTGGGTCGGAAAGGCTCCGGGAAAGGCAAGGCCATGTTCTCCAACAACAAATTCGGTATCCTTTTTTGGATTGATAACAAAAATATCAGTCATGATGAGGATTGGAAGTTAACAGTGAGTAATAAATTGGGATCTCGTGAGGAACTTAGATGAACTTGTGATGCTCATCGATAGTATGTGTATAGGGCAAAACTGGATGGCTTTTATAGTAGAGATCTCAGCACATCGTCTCATTCATGTGGTATATCCGAGGAGCGCCTGGTATGCTTTGCCAGAAAGGTTTTCAGCTGTGATTGACGCATCCATTTCGTCGCTGACCCGCTTCAGCAACCGCAGAGGACCAGTCATTCACGGCCGTTGCGTAATTGATTCCTCAGCATGCATGAGGCTGTAAAATGCTAGGGAGATATCAGCCGTACGCTTCCTCTTTTGGTAACATGGCTTATGGTCGCGGGAAGCAGGACGGTGTCAGGAGGACACGAAGCCAGAGAGACAACCGGCTTGCTGACTCTCATTTCGCTAAAAATCTCTGTAGAAAGTAACTCTTCGCAGAAGAAACATCCTGATACGAATATGTAGCCCATCTCAGAAACCCACAGGGCTGAAATGCGGGGTCCTGCGGATGCATATTCGCTGCGGAATCTTGAAGAATGATCCAGACTCTAGACCTCAGCGAACCACAGGCGGCCGCACTTTGTAGCGTGGGCGCATTGAAGCTTTCGACACGATCATGATGCCGTTTCCCAAACTTTACGCATGAAGTCGAGTGCCACCACACGCCAAGAATGCAAGTGATTGGAATCCATCGAGAATAGCGTGGCCGCAGAGCCAATCAAGCAGCAGACATGCACTGTGATTTAAGCTTCTTCTGCTAAGGCGAAACTTTGATTCAACCTCTCAATGCTGAATAGGAAAAACCGCGCATTCGTGACGATAAGGAGGAATTCGCCATCCTTTGGGTTCAGGCCGCCGCGAAAGCTTGGATTAACGATCCAATGGCCGATATGGTGACTTCATAGCCTAATTGCTAGACAAGAAGAAGCTGAAATCTTTGAAGTGCATTGAGCAGCATGCGTATTTTGGAACCAATCTCTATGAAGGACGGTGAGGGGTAATGAAAGTTCGTCACCGAGTGTAGGTGTGTAGGTTGGAACTTAAATTGAGCACAGACATTGTCGTCTTCGTCCACAACATCAGTCGAGGATAGCATGGGAATGAAGCGAGAGACATCGTCAATTCGCAACGGCGAGGTGCAATGTGACGATATCGATGATGAACGGTTGTGTGGGAGTCAGAATTTCCTATTCTGGAAGAGCAACTAGTGAGCGGCCCATCTCGGCCCGACTGAATGACCCGGCCCGGAACCTTAAAAAGTCCGGCGCCGGTATTAGATTAGCCTCAATCTCAACCTCACCTCATCTCAACTCTTCAAATTGGGTGAGCGAAAAGCCGTTGTGCCATCGGCAATGGGCGGCGGATGTATGTTAAATGTGAAAAAGGAATTCTGTGATATGCTCTGGATTTCAACTACCACGTTATTACAGTCCCATTAATCAATTTATTCCTTTGAAACCAGAGATTGTCCAAGCTCGCATCCAACCCACAGACCCCTGAAAACTCGAATTCAGATGGACAAAGTCAAGCTGGCGTCTTCTAGTGTTTGAAAGTTTAGAGAGCAGCGTTGCTCGGACCTTTCTTCTCAAGCTCTTTGAACTTCTTCTGAAGAGTGAGCGGCGTGAACTTCTCTCCGGCAGACTGTTCCATAGCTTCAGCAATGCGCTGCCATTTCTCAGTTTCAAATTTTTCCTCCATTTCCTTCTTGACTTGGATAAAGAGGTCCTCCTATTACAATCTTCTGTTAGAAGATCATCTCAGAAAAAAAAGAAGAAGAATAAAGCACTTACATGTTCCTTAGAAAGGACTGCGAGATTGGCCTTGATGCGCACGTAGCGAGTGGAAAGAGTGGTACCCTTGGTCGACTCGCCCGTCATTTCACACCATGCCTGAGCAATCTCAGACCACGGCTTGTTCTCCTGATCCTTGAGACGAAGAAGCAACTTGTCTTCATCGCATGCAGTGTCGTATGAAGTCGGAATCGGGCGAGCTTTCTTGCCGGCAACGACACGTGTTTTCTTGGTTGGACTTTCTCCGTTGTCGGGCATGACGTTTTCCTTGTTATCCTCGTCGCTGTTTTCACCCTTGGTGGCCATGTCCTTCTTGACAGCAGGCTTGCGCCCACGCTTGCGAGGAGTAACGGCAGCCTTTGTTCCCTGCATCAATTATTAGTTTCTCGAATTGCTTGGGAGTGGATATCCAAGGGGTCGTTCATCGAGGGTCAATCTACCTTCTTGCCCTTTGCGCCAGCGGGAGTACCGTCTTCGTCACCTTCCTGGTTGGTTTCATTATCTTCCTGGATATCGAAGTCGTCGTCGTGTTCTTCCATTTTGAGGGCCGGATCCTCGACTCCTGGATGGTTGATCGCGGTGAAACTGGACATTTTTCTCAACACGACTCTCGAGTCAAGTTCTCAAAAAGATAGGGTGCCGTGCGGCAAAGGCAAAGAAAGTGGAGAGCAAATGCTCTTGAAGAATGATATTGGTGAGAACAAACGGAAGAAATACTCGAGAGATTGAGTGATGGTGAAGGAAGAAGGTGAAGAGAAGAGAAGAGAGAGTGCAAGGTCCTTTTATAGACCCTCTGGGGCAAGTGATTTGTGGGAGAAACTGAACATTCCTAGATAGGAAATAGGCGAACCTGACCAGCGCATCTAAACACTGAGGTGAATTCTCAAAGCTTAAGGCCCACTGAATGTAGGACAAATACTTTTGTGACAGGAGTCGAACAGCTGTGGGAGCCCAAAAATACAGGGGAGACATTCAATTCTCTGACTACAGACGATAGTGACTGTTCAAAAGGCACAAACTGACTTACTATCACAGTGCCTTGTGTGAACCCATACCATATACAACGGCAGTTACCTTTCTCCTATGATAATTCTTATATCACAGGCAAACTACCTGGTACACCTGTCCAATCCCCAGAGCAGAGACAAGTACCTCTTTCGCCTCCCAACCCCTCTTTCATGAATGACAAAAACAACCTAGTGTCTATTTTTAACGGAAGAGCCCGTCAACTCTGCTCACTTTCCCCTGTGGTGACGTTGATTAGCGCCCCCTTAGCGTCCCTTTTAGTGCAGCACGTGAAATGCTGGAGGCTGGGCTCACAGGCAAGGAACACCAATATCACAAAGAAAGGCCACGTGGATTCACTGAAACAGACACTTAACGCTGCGAACCCGGTTTTCCTGCAGGATTCGAGAGGGGAAGGGTGTGCGGGGGGCGGAGTTCCCGGCGGAGGGAGAGTCGAGCGTTGGGCTGGACCAGGGACAGGACGTATCATGACGAGTCCTTCAGAGCCGAGAATTTTTGATTTGGTTGATTGGATGTTTTCGAATCGTTGGGGGGATATTCGAGGCTCAAGGTGCGGGTAGGGCTGAAGTCACGACTTGCATACATAAATCAGGGGGTGGTAATGTGAAAGCGTCCCTTGATCAAGGTTTAGATTGGATCTACGGATACGTGAGCTCACTTCTGGCTCACTCCAAAAGAGGAGGTTGTCTGTTGGGATCAATGAAGACAAGAGCGAGAATGATATCGATTGCTGATTCGAAAATTGGCTCGATATATGCCCTTCCATTAGGGGGTTGGTTCGTTGAATCACACGAGCTTAGAGCTGCAAGGCTCGTCTATAAGTCTAGGCTATCATGGGCTCGGACTTTGACATGATTATGATTATATCCTTGAAAAAGTATTCGCACAGAATGCGCTTCAAAAATTTGTTACAAGCAATAAGTTATATTAAAAACTCGGATTATCAGCAAAGCAAATCGTCGTCATCATCATGTCAACTCAACGCAAAGACGTCAAAGCAGAGCAAGAATCAAACCACTCAGAGAGAGCAAGACATCAAAGTCAGAAACGAAGAAGTTGGAAAACTGGAAAAAAAGAAAAACCCTGAAACGCAAATCTGCCTGGTCGCCGTGTACGTACAATCCCGTCATCTCCCGTATTAGTAGTATCAAAGACGACGATAGCAATGAAAGAAAAATTTTCCCCGTTTCTCCGTTCCATTCCCGATTCCGATCCCAGTCAAACTACACAGTGTGGAAAGGAAGATTGAAATCAAGCACAAATTCAGGTATCTCATGAGTAGAACATCATAGAACGAAGAAAATCACAAGTGAGAAAGTAAAAAGAAGTAGAAACGACGGATCGAGAAAAAACAACTGAGAATTGGGGAAAAGAGCATTGTCATAAAACAAACTGTAGAAGAGTAAAGCAACGGAAGAAGAAGCTTCAAGAGCAAAGGAAATGATTACCGGTATAAACTTTGATCAGGTTGAGCGGAGAGATTATAGCAAGTTGAAACCGAGAGTTCGAAAACCGGAAACGCCACAGACGAATTTTGCATATTCTACCGTGACAGGACGCTTATGAGACGGTGTAAAGGCTGGCCGCTTAGGTGTAGCTTCGCATGGCATCCATGTACCCAGTTCCACCCTTTAGGTCTCGATCGAAGGTCTCAGCAACGTCGAGAACACGGTTAATATGCTCCATGGTTAGAGCGGTCTTTTCATTAAGGGCGAGAGCCTGTGCAGTCCGAACAGAGTTTTTAATCTAGAAGTAGCATAACGGTTAGCTATTTCCACGATTCTGGTCGTCCATGGAATAGTATGTGTAGGGCGACTTACCTGTCGACCATTCAGATTATGTCTAGCAAGACTGTCATAATCCTTATCCGTGAACTTGACCATCTCAAGGCCTTCCTTGGTACGAACTCTATCAAGGAACATCTTCCAAACCGTGCGCTTAGCCTTGGTCGTCAAGTCACCATAACGCAGGGCAACATGGATACGCGACTGGAAGGCATCATCAAATGTCTCGACACGGTTGGTAGTCAGGAAGAGAATGCCCTGGAAGTATTCGAGCAAGCGCAAGAAGATGCTGACCAAAGCGTTTCGATGGATGTCTTGAATCGTTCGTTTCTCCAAGAAGACATCAGCTTCATCAAGTAGAAGCACAGCACCCCAAGAGTGCGCAATGTCGAGAATCTTGTTGAGCTCGCCTTCCAGGGTGCGTGAATCGGTGCCGAGCTCTCCAGCACTGACCATGTAGAGTGGTCGCTTGAGCAATTCGGCGATACCCTCGGCAGTGAGAGTCTTACCGGTGCCAGGGGGACCATGCAAGACAGCCACGAGGCCCTTACCCTTTCCTTGGATAACGTCGTCGATGTTTTCAGCAGCATGAAAAGTGTGAGATTCCACCAACGCCCTGACAATCGACTTTTGGTTTCCGGGAAGCACCAGAGACTCGAAGGCACCAGTATTCCATTCAATCTCCTTAATTCCAGAGACGGTGAATTCCAACCAAAGTTTCTCGCTAAACGCAAATCCCAAAACCACTGGGCTTGCAATCAAAAGCTCTTCCTCGGTAAAATTGATATCATCAGTCCCGGTAGCTCCATCCTTAATCTTATCAATGTCTTCCTTGACAATCTCGTTCCCGTTCTCATCAATCTGAACTTCGACCAGATGAGGCTTGCCCTCTTTGTCATGGACAACCTTGAGTTTCGTCTTGGGACCATCATCTCTGACAGCCCGTTCCGATTCGGATGAGGAACCAGCGCAGCAGCAATCATCATCGTCACTGTCCCCAGCAGAGCCTTCGATACCATCTGCATCCTTGGGTTTAACGGTGCTAATAGGATAGTTCGGGTTAATTCGGCGATGCAGGGCAGGATCAACCATCACACGGCCATTGATATTAACCTTGATGATAGACCGTCGCTTCTTGAAGAATGCCATGCCCTGATGGAAACGATAATTCATTCCCTGAAGAGCCACAAATTTCTTGCCCCGTTCAACGAGTTTGGCTTTGACACCTTCGGAATCGCGATGGTACTGAATCGGATAGCATGCAAGGCTGGTGATCTTTCGGGGACCCTTGAAAGAATCAACTTCGCTGGTCATGTTACCCATACCAAATGCTTTACCGTCATACTCGAGGTAGCGGCCTTCAATTGAATACCACTGGCCCTTCATGAACGAACTCTCTTTGGTAGCATATTCAAGCTTGAACGCGCGAGGCTCATCGACAGCTCCGTAGGTAGGAGTATATACGATGGTATTTGGCTTGAACAGCGCCCAGAGCAGATCGAACGTAATGGTGTTGTTCTCCAGCAATGGATACAGCGTCTTCTTGGTTTCGGCATAGTCTTTGTCAAGGTACTTCACCAACATCTTCAGGTGTGCCGCCTTCAACTGCGCCTGCTTTTTGACCTTCTTCTTGTCCGTCGCCTTAGCAAATTCCTTCAGCTCTTTGGTGTATGCACGACATTCTTCCAAATAAAGGAACAGCATATTCGGATCTACCGATGGGGTGTCTTGAACAAGGCTGATGCTCTTAACTCCATCCATAACATGCGTGAGAGCTTCCTTCAGGGCTTTGCTCTTGATGTCAACCAGTGTCTCGAGGTACTTGTTGTCCCAGTCGAACCGACGGCGAACGGTGAAGATATATTGATCCCATTCATTTGCATCAGGGTCCTTGACCGTCTCTGTCAATTTGTAGTTATGGAGAGTGTTGTCCCACACTGCAAGTCAAGTCAGCGTCACGCAAAATAAATAGCAGGTAGACAGAATAGAACATGGCAGCGACCTACATTGATCAATTCGCTTAAAAGCTACTTTGGATGCACGCTTCTGTTTCTTGGATTTGGCTGCCTTCTGGAGCGCACGTTGCTGCTGCTGCAACAAAGCGGCCTGCTGGGCATTCTGCTCGGCGAGAAGCTTGTTATCGATATAACCAGCCTGTTTAAGCTTGCGTTGGCGATATCTAAGACTTCCCCTTGCACGTTGGGTGCCTCTGAGAATCTGTGTCTCGGCCACATCTTCATCACCATCATTTTCGGTTTCTGCCTCTTGCAGCTTTTTGGCTTTCTTCGCCTTCTTTTTCGCCTTTAGTTTAGCCTTTTTGGCCTTTTCATCGTCGGACGAAGAATCGTCATCGCTGTCACTGTCATCCTCAGAAGATGAGCTCTCCTCTTTCCGAGCCTTCTTTTTCTGCTTCGACTTTTTGGCGCGTGCCTTGGCCTTTTTCTTCTTCTTTTTAGACTTTTTGCGTGAGTCGCTATCTGAGGAATCTTCCGAATCTGAGTCTGAAGAGTCAGAGGACGAGGAGGAGCTGGAAGAGGAGGACGAGGAGTCGTCTTCGCTATCGCTGTCAGACGAGGAGGAATCTGCGGCCTTCTTCTTCTTCTTCCCCTTCTTTGACTTCTCCGACTTGGACTCATGCTTTACGCCATGTTTCTTGCAGACCGCTTTCTTAGGCGCGTCCATAGTGGTCAGGGTGCAAGGAGTGGCATCTGTTTTTGGGGACATGGTTTCGGCACAGGCCTCTTGTTTCTTCTCTAAGCTCTCGGCATCGTTTTTGGAGGAGCTAGCATCATCTGCCATGGTAGATGGATCTAAAGGACTGTTAATTCCGCTGTTTTGCTGGGGAAACACAGCCGATGATGGAGTGAGGACTGGATCAGGGCCGCTGCCGCCTGTAGAGCTGGCTTTATTTGTTTCCGGATTGCCGGCTGCGGAATTTCCGGGAACGGTTGACGGGCACGGCGCAGGATGCGGGTTAGGGTGCGGGTCAGGCATCTATATTGGCAACACGCACAAGTAAGAAGAGAGCTCGTTACAACTAGCACCACGAAAGGACAATGGCTGGTGTCACACAGCAAACGGGATTCACGATGATGGATGAAGATGAGGCTAAGTGAATTGAAAGGAGAGAGCAAGCAAGCAAACATGAAGAGCTTTCAAAGAAATGAATCAGGTATTTATCTGTTCTCAATTACAGGCAAACGCGAAGAGAGCTTGACAGGACGTACATACCACTGTGAGTCAGTTCAGATTGAATCCTTGATTGACGTTTCCAGGCACCAGAGAGCACAGCGGATAAGACCGAAGGCAGAGGAAAAGAATGGATGAAGGGAATTTTGAGACAAGCTGTGGGCAGCCTTTGTGTGTGTGAAAGAGAGAGAGAGAGAGAGAGAGAGAGAGAGAGAGAGAGTGAGATGAGCGAGAGACGAGAGAGCAACAACGAAAGTGAAGCTGCAAGAGGCCAGAGCCAATTGTTGCCTGGCATAGGCTTTGGGTGGAGCAACACAAGGGAGCGAACCAGGGTTGGGGGAGCTGGCGCCGCTAAGCTGTCCAAGGAGCGGTCAGCAGGAACAGGAGCCTATTTCGACTCTATCTCAACGGAGTGAAGTCTTTGCCAGTCTGCCAGAGATACAGGCGACTCCGGCTCTGGAGATGTTGCAGACACGGCGAAAGCTGCTTATATCCTGACTTCATCGTCTACAGCACCCCGTCGTGACTGGTGGAAAAGGGAGTCAAACAGCTCTTGACACATCACTCAAGGCAGCTCCCAGATCCCGGCCAACAGCATCTAGCCAGCATCTAGCCAGCACTCTCCAGTATAGCCGCTTGGAGCCTACGAAATACAGTAATAGAGCTCTCTGCCGCGCTACTCTGTACGGAGTACATAGTATGTTAATAGAAAGATGAGACTGAAGTCACCTCAATCCGTCCACGATCTCAAGTGACTTCCCAGCAAAGTACCGGTGCGTCGAGCGCCGATCGCCGGGGCTCTGACGGGGGACCCCATCTGGAGAAACTTCGACCCATCCAGCCCCAGCTCCACTCCCGCCACGGGGGGCGACTGTGGGTCGGGGAAGGTATCCGGTACTCGGCGTTGAGGTAGCTTCTGGTCCCCAACATCAAACCTCCCTTCCACTTCACTTCCTGCGCTGGCTGTGCAGTAAGGCTCAGCTCAACCATCTCTAGCAATTCATTGGAATATTATATCAACTTGATTTGATCTGAGCCATTAGGTCGTCTTATGCATTTCCGCCCAATCATTCCTCCATACAAGCTGTGGTGTTTTTTTCTTGTCCCAGGAATGATCTTCTCGTGACAACAGAACCACGAAGTACAGAGTCACCACGGAGTACGCGAGAGAAGACTGAGAGATTAATAGTCCTACGGAGTGAGTGATATACTAAATAAAACATGCCTTTTTCCCATTTAACTCTCTCCTGACTGACTATCTCCAAGCGAGCAGCCTCCATAGATTGATGACATGCAAGCATAGTACTTCGACCCAGCAGCCTGGCACAATTCACACGATCTAATTCAGAAAACAACTAGGCCGTGTAACCGGCCTTCGTTCACTCGCGCGTCCCTCTTCCCGCAACGGCTAGAATGATGAGTCCCTCCAGTAATGATGGAGACGGATATACCCTTGGCGAATGATCTTAGGAGGAGAGACAAGCCAGGTCACCATGTTCAAAGTCCTTCGGCTCTCAATGCACCTTTAGACGGAATACCGACTAATATCAAGATGACACTGACTTTCTTCCCTTTTGCTCATGCACGGGCCGCATCGAGTTTGTGCTCTCCGGCTCGCATCACAGATGCCGTCACCCGTGTGGTCGAATCGGCCACACATGCTTGAAGCTGTGTGACACTCCGTGCTCGACTGCTCGGCTCTTGCTTATTATTATCTTGACACTTACAGGACGGCAACACTACCACGTAGAAAAAACATTTGTAAATTTTCGGCACGGAGAATACTCCGTATACAGAGTACACACTGGAAAATACTATCAATGCAATATATGATGTACCTCGTATGCAGGTCACATTTATCTATATGTACGTCGAGCTATAATCCACGGTAGAAATCGAACTCAATGCATGAAGTGGAGAGATTTGTAGCCACGGAAAGGCTGAGATTAAGCGCTTTTGCAGGTAACTTACATTGACAACAACCGTAGAGATTCAAGGACTTGGATATTCTGTTCCAGTGCGATTCCCTAAGCCGCAAGCGGCTATTGCTGCCATGGAATCAGAGAATCCCTTAGCAAATCTGAACATTAAGGACGGTTGGTATATTGGTGGTTAGGTCCTCTATAATGCATATCCAAAGACAGTCAGGACTACTAAACCGGCATTCAGATTCAAACAATGATAGGACAACCTCAAACGTTAAGCACCGGAGAAGGAATTTATAAAAGAGAGTTGAAAAAAAAAATGCAAAAAAGGTTCACATCCGTCCGCTACCAGCTTCTCAAAAGCCCACTGGTAACAGAACCAACTGGATGCTACATCCTTAGTATTCCCAACCCAGGGATCGTGACACTTTTTTTTTCCTTTTTAGAAAGTGCCCTCTCCACGGGTCGAACCATCTCCCTATCTGGATCCCGTGGCACTCATGAGTTGTGCCACTAGACCACGGGGGTTGGATTTGTTATAAAGCGTTGTCCGGGCAAATATAACCTTTGTTCGCAATTGTGTTGTGGGAAGTTCCGGCGGGGGAATTCGAGACCAGGTCCTTGAAATCATGGGAGTAACGAGACTCAAGCCAAGGAATGAAAACCAGAGACATCTGAATAGCAAAAGCAGGATCAATCAATCCTGCGCCATGCGATTTTTTGCTTGTGTACCTGGAGTAGTAGCAAAAATAGGAGAACTTGAGGAAAAGAGGAAAAGAACGAAAGATATCTTCCTTCTAATATACACGCTGAAAGCCATATACCAAGACAAGATCTGCACCAAAAGGGGGAGCCACCTAATGTAACTAGTTAAGTAAAGGGGTAATAGTCTCATCATAAAACAGATAAAAAAAGAATTATTTGCCCAAAAGGCACATACACAAGACCAAGATACACGAAGTGCAAGCAAAGACACAAGCACAGGCGCGGAAAGGAAAAGTAACTGGGATAAGAATTAGCTTTTTATCGACCGCCCTCGACTGCGTCTATGTTGCCCATTCCCGAAATAACCATGCGAAATCGAGCCACGCGGACTCATAGGTAACGTATCCATCGGTGTAACCGGCGTCATGCCTAGTCGACATTCCCCGACCCGTCGTAATAGAGCCTGCAGCGCAAGACGGATCTCGCTGTTGAGGTCGCGGGACAGAAGGTCCACACCAAGCGGATAGAAGGTTTCAATGTACTTGTCAAAGGCCTCGCGTGGGAAACCCGTGTACCCTTCGACTACATCAACAACGACGGGGCGCCAGGCGGAGATGTTGCGCTGTTGGGTTTCCTCGTCGAGTGTGGTGTAGCCACGGATGATGTCGGCACAGAGTCTGCAGATGATACACATTAGCTATCTCTGCCGTAATATCTAAGAAAAAATGGAAAAACTTACGGGATGAGAGCTTCCTCTGTTTCCTTACGGCTGCTCTTTCTTTCATCACCCTCATCGTGGTACATCCGGAACAGAATATTGACATATGTGGCAGCACTTCCACTTTCTTGCTTCAAGAGATTGGGCGGCTGCTTCATGAACCCTTGCTTCCAGAGTGCTACCCGCAGCTCTTTGGCGTCATTGAACTTCTTCGCAAACTGGTAACTTTTCTTCAAGAGTGCCATTAAGCGCAGCAACTCGTGACTTGGAATCTGATCGTAAACTGCATCATTGGAAAACAGTTCATTGACTGTTTCGATCATCAAGAGCTGGAGAACACAATTTGTTATAATGCGGTTGAAAAATCTTCGGCGAGCCGCGCTCATCGCGGGCGAGGGTTGCTGCTGGTCGAATTGTCCAGGATGGTCTTCAAGTTGGGCAGAATGCTGATTATTTCTGGCCTCTTCCTCTTCAACAGCGGTAGCAGGCCTCTGGTCTCCGTTTACTGAAGTTTCATCACCAGTAGTGATGTGCTCGGTCGAGACCTCATTGGCCGATGACGAGTCATCAGCTGCCTTGGACGCCTCCGCATTCTTTACAGGTGTAGGAGCGGCGGCGGTAAAGAGCTCATAAGCAGTGGTCTTCTCAAAAAGTTCCACAAACGCTCCAACAATCTTTTCCCAGTGCTCAGCTTGGAACTTTTGCACGTTTTGTAGTATCAGCTGCTGAAGACAGTTGCTGCCTATTCGAGCGATAGTGTCGTTTTCCTGACATATACAGAGTGTGAGCAGTCCTAGGAAGCGGACCAGCATGTATTCCAAGGCATCGAAATAATGAGTAAACAAGGTGATCATATGTCGCAAGGCTTGGATCATAGTCGTCGAAAGCCAAACAGAAAGTTCTTCGTGGTTTGGCACCTTCGACATCTCGGATTTGGACTGTAATACGACGAAGATGGGATATAGGAGTTGACGCCAGAGAACGTCCCAGAACTCCGTTGGGAAGTCTCCGCCATGTCGGATAAGAATCTCAAAGAGGTAGGTCAATGCTCTAAGAATCAATTAGCTTCGCATTTGGCTTGAGAGTCTACTTTGCTCTTACCTAGACCGAACTTCAAGATCATCCCCGGTCATAAGAACGTCTTGGAATGCAATCAGAATAGGATACCAAAACTGTTCCTCCGCAGATTGTCTGCTCGTTTGGGGTGTCAAGGGGATGATACTTTCGCCTGGTGTGCTAGATGTGGAGGAACGGCGATGGGAAAGAGGACATTCGGGGGATTTGAGCATCTTGGGAACAGTCGATTTGAGAGTCTCGATAGCTTGCAGGGATTTCTTCTGGAATTTCAAGTTCTTCGAGAATTCAGTCAAGCAAACTATTAAGTCTGGGAAAGCGCCCTGTGTGATGACGACCCCAAATCGTGTGTTATAGATTTGAGTCACATGCTCAAATGCCATGTTGACAATTCCCTCTATCCAAAATGATTAGAGCATGTTATGCGAAACAAAGGACCTGAAAACTTACCATATGGCTCCCTCGCCGCCACGGAGAAGACACCAAACATGGTTTTCCAGCCGGACCGGATGTTATCGCCTCGAGCCTGTATCATTTGAATCAAGCACCGCAGAACCATGTCCTTAACGGTAACAACGGTACTATTGGCCATGACATGCTCGAATGGCTTCAAGAAGTCCTTTTGAAATTTGAAACCAGGAAGCTCCTCGATCTCCAAAAACCTCATTGATAGTTGTCGCAGGGAATCCAGAGCGAAAAAGACAACCGCCGTGTTGGTATGACAGCCCACCTGATTGAAGTGTTCACCAAGGACCTCCCAGATCCTGTTCCATTCGATTCTGACTCGTGTCATGTTGTAATAACTGATCTCCACAAGCTTCTGAAGACTATATGTGCGCGGGGACTCGCTTTGACCAGAGGACTGGATTTCTTGCCAGCTAACATTACTCAAGGCCCAGACGAAATCAACAATCGCATCCTGTGATAGGTTGGCAGTGTTGGTGAATATTCGGTCAACTCCTCTAACCATCTCAGTCGATCGGCTTTCCATTGCAACATCCGGTCTGAATTGTGACCCGTTAATAGATCGAGGTCTTGGTCTTCGCGGAACTTGTAGCGATCTGCGAGAACGCGGATTATCGGATGGGGGAACCACACGGGCGACAGACATATCTGGAAGCGCGCCCTCATCCACGCCATCAGTAAGAAGTTGAAACCGGTCCAGTTGGCTGATGCAGGTCAAGACTTCCCTCCAGGAGCTCTTCAGGTGATTTCCTTCGCTAATGGCAACGTCTAGAAGGACTTTCAAGGCTTCCAAGTTCTTTGCCATCATCTCACGAAGGTTTCCCAGATTGGTGAACTTCGCTAGAGCAGTTACAAACGCAACTCTTGGAGTTTCCAGGTCAAATGCACACGATATACGAATAGCAAGTCTGATCCCTTCCATACACAGCCGAACAGTCTCCAGATTTTGAGTATCCTGGACCTGTGCGGAAAGGCCAGACAGAAACGACATCCACGTCACATTAAACATGGAGCCCACATGTTTGACGGACGTAGCTGGGATAAACCTCGAGAGAGCGTCCTTCATAGCAGATTTCCGTTGCGCGCGAATTAGGCTCCTGTAGAGCTGCTCGGTTTTGTTGGCAATTTCTTCCGAAGCTTGTGCGTATTTTTCGCCTTGGATATCACGGCCGACGGTCGCTAAAACTTGGCCGGCTCTGGAAGCAAGCCCAGGAGCCGGAGCCTGTTGGCCGAGGTTCGCTGCTTGTGCTCTTTCACTGTAAAGGACGATTTCATTGCTTGCAATTTCGTCGTAAAGGCCGGCGAGGTACTCGTGCGGTACGTCTTGGAGATCTCGATTATTTCGAATGAAATCCTCCTTGGTCATTTTTCGCTTGAGTTTTGAACTGTGAAGGTCGGTATTGAGCATAATCACGGAGTAGGCAAGAACGTAAGGGTCATCTGCGGTCGCAAAGGCCTTTGGATTCCCTGTGAGGTACCGTTCGGCAAATTTAAGCATAAACCGATCGATTTTCTGCGACTCTCCAGGAAGACGGAAGCTTTGTAGAAATTCTCGTAGGGCATCAACAAACCCGCGGTTACTGAAATCCATCAAGTCCACAAAAGCATGCATTATCGCAATGTGTTCAGCATCGCCCTCGCCGAGGAACTCGCCAAGAGCAGCCTTATCCAAGCGGTCATTCCGAGCGAGGAAGCTTGCAATGTCTGCCGGAGAACGTGACTTGATAAAGCCCTCAGAAAGGAGCAACTTCATTCCTCTCTTGGGCTTAAAGTTGAATTGCCTAATGGCATTTGTCAAAGCGATCTTTTGCTGTTTGACCTTTTCTATTTCATTTGGATCGTCTTCCACAACAGGAGTTGACGGTCCTGTGAAGGGTTCACCAGCATCTATCCTTGGCGATGGGGCTACCAAGCTTGGAGCAGTAGTATCGAAGGATTCGCGAGATATTTCTAAAGAGTTTCGTGAAAACGGTTCGCGCAAGACTGGTTTCGAAGTACCTGTGCCCTGTGCAGACCAGGTGTCCAGAGACCGCAAGATTTCCACCAGGCATTCGAGAGCCTTTTGTTTCATGGTATATTCGGGAGGGATACTCTGGGGAGTAGTAGGCGATACGCTCTCAATTTTCGCCGTTGATAAGGATGGAGGTAATGTTCCTGGCTGGTGCCAATCGTGAGCTGATGTAGGGGGTTTTGCATGATGTTCTTGATATTGCTGCTGCTGTTGGACAGTGACGGCCACGGGTGTACTTGACATTCGTGACAACTGTTCGATGATTCTAAAAACGTTAAGCATTTACTAGAACGAGGGACAAGAAGTCAACTTACCCTTGAAACATGTTTTCTAAAGCCGTACGATCGCAATCATAGTTCAAATATAGCTCAACCAGTGCTCGAGGATCGGTGGCTAGTCTCCCCAGAACATCCATAAAATACTGCTTTTGGAATATTGGCGAATTGCGTTTCTCGAGAATGGCTAGATAAATCTCCTTGAAAAAAACTTCCAATTCTTTCTGTTCTCTTGTTAGATAGGCAAAAGCGGAATTTAGTGTCAAGTTGGACCAACCTTTAACATGACCCGCATGTGTTTCAACATAAGCCAAAATATCTCGCAACAAACCTCGAACACGCGAGGTACAGAGCTAGCACCGTTTCTGCTCAGACTCAAACAAAGATGGGGCCGTATAAGTTGCAAAAGAGTCATCGTCTCGCCGCTAGTTGCGCTGCTCTTGATGCTAGCAAGAGGGGAAGTGAAAACGGAAATGTGGTTGCTAAGAAGGTGCTGCATTAAATGCAACGATAGTAGCTTAGATCTCATATTGTGAGATTTGAGATCTTGCTGTTGCTCGTGGGTTAAAATCTTATGGCTCAGTTTGCATAGCGCCCGAAACACAAGGAATGCGTCTTTGACGTAGATTTCGTCTTCGTCGTCTAATGACGAATCGAGATCATCACCAGAGACTGAGCGTGATGATTTCCGGCTGACCTTTGCGCGAGTCACCATGGTCGGCGCATTATCATTTATTACCGCCTCATCCTTGGTTGTTTCAAAACTCTGCAGAGTCAGTTTTTCCCTGGGCTCTTTCGCAACCGGATGGTCAGAAACAGGGGATGATCCGTTGTCAGGAGATTCATCATGTTCAGTTGGCGTAGCGTCACCAGGTTGGCCGAGTGATACATCGGAAACAGCACGATTACGGAAGTTCTCTACTTCTCGAAGTCGTGCCTCCTTGAGGTCAAGACGCAGACGGACACGATCGTAGACGGTGCCGATCATCTGAGTGAGTGATCCCTGCGCAATATGCTGGTTTTGACTAGACTTTGAGTAGATGAAAATGTTATATATCTGCCTCACAGCTTTGAGCAAACCAGCTCCATGGACCACAATCTTATCATTAAGCACGGCAGCGAGCAGAGACTTAATGATCTGCTGCTGTATTTCTGGTGGAGTGGCTTCATTTTCAAAACAGTCGCATATCGCCTCGATGGCGCGTTCGATCAAAGGCGGCTGGTTCGCGGATTCCGGTGTCGCGTCGCCGGAGGAGGAAGGGAAAGCGAAATAGGAGTATGTGATGAGTTTGCCGATGCAGTCGAGAGCAGTAATCTGCAGAGGAATGCTAAGTGTCTTGCTCGCTAACTCCAAAGGCCGGAAAATAATCTCGGGGTCGATAGGATGTTGATCGGAGTGTTTGATATTTCCCAACGCCAATTTCACAGCTTCATCCAAGTCCTTACTTCGCCGGGCTTCCTTTGAAGCTGCAATTGTGTCGAGGGCCGTAACAACAAATACCACGGAACTGATAGGAGTTGATCGATTTGTAGCTTGAGTCGCAATCGTCGACCGCGAATCTGACCGCTCTCTTCCATCAACGCGGTCCGGCACAGGACTCGGATGCGACGGGCTTCCTGCTGCGGCTCCTTCTGCCACCGCATTGGTGCTGGTAATCACCGGAATCTCCTGTTTTTGTTCCGCATAACCTTCTTGTTGGTGTTCTGAATCTTCTAGTTGTTCCCCTTTCTCCGCTGCGGGTATGTCGGTCGTGTCGGGGGGATCTGACGGCTCGTTACCTAAAGGCGCGTCGTGGGGCTTCGACGGTGATGTCTCTTCTATTGTAGTACTTGTCTCTCCTGTCTCTGACACTGTAGCCTCATTGTTTGTGGTAGAACTCACGGGTTCATCGGAGAGGGACATATCGGCGTCTCTGCCTGGCACAGCGTCGTGCTCAGGCACATCGCGCTCGGCCATTGGCGATCAGGCTCCAACCTTTCTGCACAGAATAAACGGTTAAGAGAGCTGTCTGCATTGAAAGGTAACAAGAAGCCGGGTAGACAGCACGCAGTGTAGACAGTCGACAAGCAGGGCTGTGATGTGCCGTGAGAACAGTGCTGAGCTCTCCTCCGCTCTGGTGCTGAGAGTGGCATCTTTTGATACGGGCGACGATGCACGCCCAGAAGGCACAGCCAAGACGCTAAGCCCAGTCCGGCCCAGCACGGCCATTAGTCAGCCCGAGCGATTTGGTGGGAACCCGCTGAGATCCGCCGAGACCAACCAAATCATAATAGCTCAACAAAACGCTCAATTGCGAGCTGGTCGTCGACTTTTTGCATCTCCCTTGGATATCGCATACGTGGATAAAACTGCTTGATAGGATCCCCTCGCGGACCTTTACAGTCGCTCTTCTTTCTTTCAGCGAATTTCACGTTTGATCCTTGTCGCCTGTTTCGTTTCACAATGGCCTCCGCTGCAGTCATGTCGCGATCGTCGTCATGTCGCCTACTTCTCTCACGACCGTCCACTCTCCGTGAATCACGAAACGTATACAGACTGCGCGATGCCGCACGGTAAGATGTCACAAATGGATGGATTTTGGACTTCGTGCTGATCTTGCACGTTGTAGCACCCAGCTCCCTCTGTATGCGTCTCTGGCCAGATATTATGCCTCGAAATGTAGGTCGTGTCCTTTATTTCTAATGGAACGAGAAAAGACGAGGTTAGGCTAATGTGATAAACTTTTTCTAGCATACCCTCCGCACACTATCATCAGCATGCCGGCATTGTCCCCCACCATGACGGCAGGCAATATCGGAGCGTGGCAGAAGAAGGTCGGCGACACTCTCGCTCCGGGTGATGTCTTGGTAGAAATCGAAACAGACAAGGCTCAAATGGACTTTGAGTTCCAAGAGGAGGGTGTTTTGGCCAAGATCTTGAAGGACGCTGGAGAGAAGGATGTCGCCGTTGGCAACGTGAGTCTTTTCCAACATCATAACCGGAACACCGTGGCCTTGTTGTCTGACAGTCTATATAGCCCATTGCTGTGATGGTGGAAGAAGGCGGCGATGTTTCTCAGTTCGAGTCGTTTACTCTCGAGGATGCTGGCGGCGAAAAGAAACCTGCTGCTGATCAAGCTCCCAAAGAAGCCCCAGAATCGTCAAAGGGACCCGACGCCGAAGCTGAAAGCGCATCGCCTGCACTAGATGAATCTAAGCCCGCTGCTGAGGAGCCAGAGGTTACTGGCGAACGTCTACAGCCCGCTATTGACAGAGAGCCTTTGATTAGCCCGGCTGCTAAGGCACTCGCCCTCGAAAAAGGAGTTCCTCTCAAAAACCTAAAGGGCTCCGGACCCGGCGGTAGAATTACAAAGGAAGATATTGAGAAGTATCAGCCCACTGCCGCTCCTGGTGCAGCAGCCGGTCCTGCCTACGAAGATGTCCCCGCCACGTCCATGCGAAAGGTCATCGCCAACCGCCTCACCCAGTCGATGAGGGAAAACCCGCATTACTTTGTCTCCTCTACCCTGTCCGTGACCAAGCTGCTGAAATTGCGCCAGGCATTGAACTCTGCTGCAGAAGGCAAATACAAGATTTCTGTCAATGACTTCTTAATCAAAGCCTGTGCCATCGCGCTGCGCAAAGTCCCGGCTGTGAACTCAGCTTGGATCGAGAAGGACGGACAAGTTGTGATTCGCCAACACAAGACTGTCGACGTCAGCGTTGCCGTTGCTACTCCTGTTGGCCTCATTACCCCCATTGTCAAGGGTGTTGAAGGGCTTGGTCTGGAGAGCATTTCGCATCAAGTCAAGGACCTCGGAAAGCGAGCCCGTGACAACAAGTTGAAACCCGAAGAATTCAACGGTGGCACCTTTACCATCAGCAACATGGGCATGAACTCTGCCGTTGAGCGATTCACTGCGGTCATCAACCCCCCTCAAGCTGCCATTCTCGCCGTTGGCACTACCCGCAAGGTGGCCGTGCCATTGGAGACTGAAGAAGGTACTGAGGTGCAATGGGATGACCAGATTGTGGTCACTGGAAGCTTTGACCACAAGGTTGTTGATGGAGCCGTCGGGGCTGAGTTCATGCGGGAGTTGAAGAAGGTGGTTGAGAACCCTCTTGAGTTGATGCTATGAAGTACTGTTACCCGCCCGTTCACTATTTGTTCTTCTCTTAGATTTGGCTAGCGATTTGGGCCTTGAGCCCGCATTTTTTCTCTTTCTTCGTTCTCTTTTTATTTTTTTTCAATTTTGTACTAAAAATGTATTACTGGTCCCCAATGGCTGACTGATTCCCTTTTGTGCTATCTGGCCTTTTCCTCATGTTCGATACACAAATACCAATTTGCATGGAATTGAACTGTATCCTCCAATGGAAGTTTCTGCTTCACTGATGTCACTTTCCTACCTTGGAAGGCGCGGGATCCACCCACCCGCTAAACGGCAATCGGGCCCGAGTTTCTCCGCAGTTCTCCACCCAAACCATCACGTGTGCCCAGCGCTGCCAAGCACCATTATATAATGCTTGGCGCAGGATCAGAGCGAGACCGATGACGTAGTGCAGCCGGGGCGAGGCTTTGATCACTTCCCAGTCTCCCTTCACATGGCCTGAGTGACGATATTTTCGTTTCGGCTAGCAACTCCCGCCCTGCGGCCTATAAAGTACCTCCTTGTCCCTCATTCCGCATTGCACACGAGACCAAAGAATTGCCGATTTCATTGACTTTGCTGTAAGTACTTTTAAAGGCCCTTCTGCTACCGCAGCTGCTCCTTCAGCTCCTTCATCAACTGCCAACTAACGGGAATAGGATCGCACCAACCTCCCCTGACCTCTAACCTCTGACCTCACTTCCTCCTAGCCACCCTCATCCTCACACATCCCATTTTCAAACACATTGCCCATCATGTCATACGCTGAAGCTGCTGCACGAGGCCCTAGCCAAAGCCCCAGAGAGGTAAGCTTGCTCAATCTCCAACTCCTTCTCCATACGTCAATGACATGAATCTTGCTAACATTGAACGACAGGCGTAAGTTATCCCATCATCCCCATTGCCATCAAATATATCCGTCATTTCTTACCACCTATTCAACTTCACAGCGCCGCTCCTCAACCTCCCCAAGTCGAACTCACAGACACTGAAACAACAACCTCCTCCCTCGTCGACGTCGACTCCCCACACGTCAATACCGTCCCCTCAGACTATGAATCTCAATCCATCAAAACCAACACCCAGGCCGAACGCCTTCAGCGTGAAGAGGGCGAGAAACACCGCAGCCGTGCCGCAGCGGAAAAGAAACGTGCCCAGGCCGCCGCCCACCGGGGCAAGGTCAAGGCCAAGGGCGCGTATGCCAAAATGTGCGAGAACAAGTCGAACCCAGTGTTTGTGACCAATGCGATCTTATTGGCTGTGGCGAGTGGCTGGCTGGGATATGGCGCATATCAAAAGCATTTGAGGGGTGTGTTGACCTGGGAGACGATTGCGTGGTGGTCTGGCGGTGTTGGAGCCTTGGGTTTGGTGGATTATTTTGTGAGCAAGTAAGTTTATCATCAGGTCTGTCTGTCTGCTGATGTCAAGCGTGCTAATGATGGAATTGCATCAGATGGTTCGTCCAGAATAAATTCCCACCCAAATAGACGCCTGCGCGTCCTGGGATACCGGGAAACGAGGAAACGAGGAAATAAGCCAGCAATAAATTTCGTTAGCTTGGTGTTGTACCAAATTTACTTCAGTAACCTTTCGACTCTCTTCTCTGCTCCTTAGCTCTTGTCGGGTTTCATTTGGGAGTTGAATGGAGGTCTTGTTTACCTGTACATACATATCTCTGTAAGGGTAGTCGGCTGTTTGAATGCATGCGGGCGTAAGCCTCCTGAAGCTATTTGTTTCAAACCCGTTCCGCTCACTTATAAATTCTGGATAAGCTGGCCGTATCTTACCACATGCATCTAATTTCGAATAACCCACATACGGATTCTCGACTCAAGATGGATCGTTCTCGGGCTACTGGATTTTATACTGGATTCTCTATTCAACAACCTTGAACCGTTCCAAAAAACTTTTTAGGGGCATCAAGTTCAATCAGCTTATACATGCATATGTACTTACATACACCATCCAATCCCGAATTTGTCGCTTCTCTTTTTTCAGTCGATGCTAGCTGACGCTCTGATGTTTCGGCTGTACTGTGCGACAATATAATAAGGCTTAACCATGTGCTAGCCTTCAAACCATCGCTTTGAACCAATCAAACGAGCAAATGGATCGTATGGAAGAGTTCTGGTGTTGAGTGCTAGTCCCAAAACGGATAGCTAAAGCCAGTCGGGATTCCTGCCAATTACGGTGGGTGTTGGGGACACCTTGCAGGCGACGTGTGAGAGCACAACAGCGTTATTATCGCATCCCATGAAGAGCTGCTGTTGCGACATTCTATGTTCTGATACTACTGTACAGCTCAGCTTTGCAGACTCTCGAAGCTCGCCAACTGTCACCCACAATGGTATGTCAACATCCTGGTGAACGACGCTCAGCCCTGTGCATCTTCTGACTAGAGAGCTGATGTATTTGTTTTAGAACTCTCTCTTTAACGCCGCCTTGAAACAGTCGACAGCTGTGCGCCGCGACCTGGATGCACTCGCCGAATCCCCCGCCTCCTCTCCCGCCGCCCTTCAAGGTAAACATATTCTCAGTTGCGGTCAAACGGCGAACTACCCGAGCTCCTGCAACAGACTCCCGGTATATGTAAAGCTGCTTATCTGATTTTCGCGCAGGCCAAATATCCGCATCTCTAGCATCCTTCTCCCGAACAATCGATGATTATTCCTCCCTCTCGAAAAAAGAGCTCATTCCCGAAAAACAAGAAAAGGCATTCGAACGGTTAAAGAACTTCAGAGCAGAGCTAGCCGAATACAGAGCCCAATTCGACAGATTAAAAAAGGACCGCGAGGAAGCTGTATGTTTTCCCACACCCCGTCTTAAAGGCTATTTGAGAAGGACTTCGAAACTGACTGGGCCCTCTCCCCATGCATAGCAAGTTGCTACGAACAGAAACGAACTCCTAGGCCGCAGACCCCATCACGCAGCTACTCCAGAAAACCCTTATGCCCAATCCGCCCTCCCCCAACAACCTTCTCCATTCGCCAATCCTCACAGACGTCAAGCTTCCGGGAGCACGGGTCTCAGCTTCGGCGCCGGCCCGTCGGATTATAACCGGGAACAACATGCGCTTCGAGAACAATCTTTCTTCTCAAACACAAACACTCAATTAGATGAATTCTTGGATCGTGGTCGTGCGGTGTTGGGGGATTTAGGGCAGCAGCGTGAAATCCTCAAGGGGACGCAAAAGAGATTATACAGCGTCGCAAATACGCTGGGAGTTAGTGGAGAGACGATTCGAAAGGTTGAAAGGCGCGCGAAGCAGGATAAGTGGATATTCTGGATTGGGGTGGTGTTATTCTTTGGGTTCTGCTGGGCAGTGCTCCATTTCCTGCGGTAATGGCTACAGTGTGCACTCTGTACAACAGAGGGGTTTATGTCTTTTCATGCGTATAGTTTATCTTGCTCGATATTATGGGCCCCTTGGCGTTGGCGTACAGTGAGGATGAGCGGCGGCATCACTAATTTATTTGTTTTAACACTAGCTGGACGAGGTTGATCCAGCTGCTGCAATTTGAAATGTTCCTCGCTATTAAGAGCACACTCCATACCTCAACATGCTGATCAGGATAGTTAAGAATTCTGTCACTGATGAAGAATCACTAGTTTTGGCATGACCGCCGTATCCATGCATCATGGCTGCACACTCCCTCAAACATCTTATTGGCACTTCAAAGTTGCGATATCAAACATCATCCCACCAGGCATTTACACTTGCCCAAAGCACACGGTTCAATATCAGAATCGATATCAACACGTTTGAAATCACTCCATGTGCCAACTCCCACATGGCCATCACCCCCCCTCGTCGCCGTCGCAACCAAGTACTCTTTCCCAAACGCAACAAGCTCAATCTCCACATCTCTCACTACCTCCCCGTACAACGACACCACCACACCACGAGCAGGCGAACCCCATACCGGCCGATCCCCATCCATCGCCGGCCCCGGCGGCACAACGTTGAAAAATTGTAGTTCGCGCAACCAGGGCGCAAGCAGCGCTTCCCCGGTCATTTTGATATACGCTTCTTTCAACGCCCAGTATGCGTAGAAGCGACGCAGGCGGTACTCGATCGTTTCCTCTAGACTCATTATCGTGGGCTGGCTGATGCTGTTGCTGTTGCTGTTGCGATTGCTGGTTTGTGAGTGGTGCTGGTGGTTTGGGTTGGATTTCATGAGCTCGATTTCTTGCGGGGAGAAGACTTCGGCGTAGATGTCGATGAAGGAGTGGAGGTCTGCTTCGGTGGATGGGATTGAGTTTTTGCCGCGTCGGGAGCGTTCGTCGGTGCAGGTTATGTCGATTCCGACCTGGGGGGTTCCAGCTGATGGTGATGGGTCTGGGTCTGGAATTGTGCTGGTGGTTGACGAAGGAGTGATATGTGCGGGGACTGCGCAGCCTGCGAGGGCAACGAGCGAAGCTTGATGGCTGACATTAAACTCGACATTTGTAACCGGAGTAGTGTTCTGGTCGTTTGTCTGCGGTGCAAGAGGGATGTAACAAGGCCTTTTGTGCGGTGCAGGAGTTCGACTGATGGTGATTTGATTCCAGGGAACATCGCATGCACGATGGATGAACAGATATTTCAGAAAACAGGACGCAAGGGACATATGCTGGTCAGCTAGGTGGTAGTACCGCTTGACGGCTTCCTGGTCCTCTGGCTGTAAGGTCTGTAGCAATGGGAAGTTGGAGGAACTGCCGGTCAGGCTTCGCATGTCCATGTACCATCGTGTCAGCCCATGAGGCGAGTATAGTTGCTCAGATGAGCTCTGTGAGTCTGACATCTTCTCCTAAAAAGCAATTTTCCAAAAGAATAGCCTCAGTTATTTTTCAATGCGGGATATCATGTAGCTTCTCTGTGGTAGCGGGTTGAAGCTCTCTGCCGACCCTCAAGTTACGAGGGGTGATTTGTGGCAGTGCTCGGGTATCAACTCGAAATCAAATCGATGCTGGCGAGGTACTTGGAGTCTTTGACTTGGGATTTAAAATATCTTTGGCTTCTTGTTCGGTGTTATCACTGCCGTGAAACATCCTGTGGTGCAGGATAAATATTCGCGATCAGCCTTGCCCGCGTCCACATCGTGATCTGCCGACGGTTTAGTCTCGTTTTCAATGTTTGCGGTCTTACATACTATTATACTGGACCAGAGAGCAAAAGATTCTTGAGAAAGGAGGATGTCCAAATCTAGGACAATTCTCTGCAGTCAGCAGACGGAGATATAATGAACAAAAGCCAGATACAAGCCCATGATCGAACCGAATCCCCAAGATGAGCCGCGTTGGCCTGTTCCTCTTCTGCGCCATCTCGATCCTATGCATCCTGTCAACAGGGACTACTGCATCGCCGACCCCCGTCTCTTTATCCAAGCTGGTTCATCGCGACCTTGTCGAGCCGTCCAACATCCCCAATGGACACAATGACACCGTCATGTGCGTTTACCCCATCAGTGGGCAGTACGGCCTCCTCCCACGGCTACTATACTACGCCTCCCTCGTCCTCGGAATCCTGGGCCGGTATCAGCGATGGCTAGTCGTGGGCGCGCTGGCTTCTGCATTATCTTACGCCGGTTCTACGTCAGTTCATATGCTCGCCCTGACCAAGTCACGGAAGCCCGTATTCGATCTGGACATACTCGCTGCGTGGGCGGTATTGACGACCGGATGTATGGCGTTCGCGGGGCTGGTGCACTGGTCGTCTGCGCTCCGACAATCAGAGGCCCGACTGGTGATCATGCTATGGGGAGTACTCGTTGCCATCGGGTGCCTGACCGGTCGAGCATTGCTCCTAGACATCCATTCAGACGCAGAGCCCGCATGCCGGTCCTCCACCGGCGAGCTGCTCACCAGCCCATCCGAGCTCATATCGCGACATTTCAACTGCACATACAAATGCTTCGGCACAAAATCACCCACACGACAAGCAGACGAAATCACTGTGATCCCCACAGACTATCTCCTCAGCACCTACGCCAACCTAGGCGCCGTCCTGATTGTCCCCATCCTCGCGGCAGCGCACAAGTCCATCTCCTTCAATTGGGGCCAGCATTCTCCATCTTACACCTGCACCGCCCTCGTCATGTCATATATCAACAGCTCCCTGAGCCTCCGTCTCGCACAGAGCACGTACAATGCCGCATGCCAGACCTGGTACGGGGGGTACATCCTGCTCTTCCACTATGCACGCAAGGCCCGCTTCGCACATGGCTATTCCAAACGCATCGTCACGCTCGTCGTCTTCCCCCTGATATTCTTCGACTTGCTCTTTGATCTCGCTACGCCACCGGTGTTCATCGCAAACATCATCTTCAACGAGCTCAACCTGGTCAAAACTAACCTCCCCGTGGAAGAAGCATATAGCTCCGTAGGTCAATGGTCGCCCGTAGTTTCCGCTACGCTAGTCATAATCGCCTCCCTAGTCAATCGGTTTGTCAAATGGGAGAAATCTAGGAAGCTGTTGAAGGGCGAGAAGCGGCCAGAAGGCGGAGGGGGGGAAGCAGTGCATCAATCTGGCTGGCCATCCCAACCGCAGTCGCCGTCGAGTACTGCTAGGTATACGGGTATGCAGGAAGATGGCGTCACGATACAGACATTGGCCGCGCAGGAGGCGTTGCGGATTGACCCTGAGCATAAATTGAAGCCGTCGCCGCAGGCTCGTGTCCGCGAACGAGGGTTTGTTTGATGATTGAATGGATTGATATGTGGATTTAGTAGTATATAATAGTATATATATTCCATGTGTACATGTCTTTCTCGGTGTATGTATATGGACGAGCCGAATCTTAATCGAGACTCCTCGACAACATCATTTCCCTCAGACTGCTTAAATCACGCTCATTGTCTCGTACTCCTCATGACCTTGCCCGTTATAGTTGAGGTGAGAGCAAGCAAAACAGTGAATATCAGTAGGAGCCAGAAATGGGGGCCTATATTTTCAGGGGAATTTGTCTTGATGGCATGGCGGCTGGACTGTTGCGGGCTAGCACAGCAAATAATGGAAGGGTGTCTGTGAAGGTCACCAAAGCTTTCGAATCTTCATCAGGCATTGAACAATGCAACAAACCTTCAAACGCCTTTTCAGCCTTCGGGCTTTATTCAGCTTGTGTCCAATATTTTTAGTGCAAATAGCATCAACTGGAAGATTGGGCTAAATAAAAAAGTAAAAAGCTGAATATTGTAATACATATGTCCTGAACAACGTCGGGCCACCTCCAACCCTGCAAAAAAGGATAACAGAATGCAGATGATTGGAACTGCACGATGAACTTACGATGAAGAAGCAAAAAAGAGGTTCGCATCCGCGGTCACCAGCCTCGTAGAAGGCACAAGAGAACACTGGCAGCCAACTAGATGTTACATCCTCTTCGATTCCAGGAATCAAATAGCCGACATTTTTATATGCGGCTGCCTGGAATCGAACCAGCGCCCTCTGAGGGGTGATCCCTTTGTTATACCATTAGGCCAGGGGACGCTGGATTTGTTTAAACGGGAGGTTCCACTGATTGTATTCTTGTTGATGGTTTGTGTTGTGAGATACGCGTGCTGCGTCATGTCGCTGAGACGTGGACTCAACAGTAACTAGGTGACCACTCCATACTCTTCTCCTCGGACCGCTGAGACTGAGCAGACAGGTAGGTCTTTTGCTTTCGGGCGAGAAAATGTTTCGTTCAATAAAGTACTGTTTAAAGCAAAGGTTCCTTTGACACGATGGATTTCGCGATCAGCAGGATGAGGAGTGAGAAGCCAAATTATCTTCAGGGTTCGAGGGCGTTAACTAGGGCTCACATGCTTCCTCTCAAGGTCACCAGAACCTCTGCAGACGAGTTTCTTTCTTGGGCCATAAAACATGCAAGGTGTCTGCTTGTCTCCGAAACTGGCTTGTAAACGTCAATTTGTATAGTGCATGTGTTTTGAAAAAAACGCATGAAGCAATCCACAATGAGAAATGAGAGAAGTACATATGTTTCAATGTAGCTGAGGATCATAGATCGCCTTCACAGGCCTTGTGCCTAGTATAGCCTGTCCAGGGTAGCGGAATGGATTATTCAGACGAACAGATGGACTCCCTTGGGACTGGCATCGCTGCAAGTCGCCGCATCTCTTGAATCCCTGGTGACTTTGTCTGATAGTTTGATCTTGTGAAAGGTCAAGCATAGCGAGCCATAAACACGGGCCTCTTTGTCTGACTGATTGGCCGAGAGAAGATAAAAAGCCATCTGAGAGACTGAGATTTTTTCACCACTGTTGTCTTAACCAGATTGATTCGGTGGCCGATACAACCCCGGTCATTTCCATCCCGCATCCATGGACTGATTTGGCGGTGAAATGAATCTGTCGGCGACTGTGAAACGCTAATAACGACAAGAGTGTCGCGAGACTGGGATCTGATATGATGAAGCGCTGAGCTTTTGCTGTCTAACTAGCAGCACAACTCGGCGAAGTCCACCCGTCGTTAGACTCGGCACGGTCGTCTTCTCCACTCAGCCGTCGTCTGGTTCCCCAGATTTCGTGTTCTATATCATCCTCGGCGCAAGCTCGCAAAGATCGTGGTCGTCGAGCAGCTCAATCCCAAGGGTTTGGGTGATGTGATAAGGGCTGTGGCATAGAGAACAGGTCAATCTCTTGTAGAATCTGTAGCTGCATGACTGAGCAGTAATTCGCCGGCCGTCTGAACACTGTGTCTGTTCTTGAGCGATTAAAGCACAGGGTTGGCCGAAGTAGCTCCAGGGATTGCCGGTGCAGCCGTGCAAAGGGCTTGTCCCCGTGACTTTGCTGCAAAAAAAACATTCTTCTTGTTCTCGTTCACCTCTCCCACTTCACTTGTCTCCTCTTCTTCTCTTCATACACACTCATCAAGACCAATTGTCTGCGAATTGTCACTTTGATCCCTTTCTCCCAGTGATACCCTTTGTCCATCATCATGTTTGCCGCACGCAGAGCTTTCGGCCAGGTCCAGCGCCGTGCCTTTTCGGCGACTGCGAACCCAGTAAGCAACGAACACTCACGACCTGGCTCAATGCCATCACAGACTCCCAGCAGGGAGCATTTGACATCGCAGTGCTGATATCAAGTCGAACAGAACTCCAAGGTCACCGTTCTTGGTGCTGCCGGTGGCATTGGCCAGCCCTTGTCCCTCTTGATGAAGCTCAACCCCCGTGTTAGCCAGCTTGCTCTTTACGATATCCGCGGCGGCCCAGGTAATTTCATCCATCGCCTGTTCTTCTCGAAGAACTGATATTGATCAGCTGGATTGTTCAATTGGTTTGATCTGAACGATTCGTGCTAACGCATTGCTGTCAGGTGTCGCTGCCGACCTTAGCCACATCAACACCAACAGCACCGTCACCGGCTACGACCCAACCCCCTCGGGCCTCCGTGAAGCCTTGACTGATGCTGAGATCGTCTTGATCCCCGCTGGTGTTCCTCGCAAACCTGGCATGACCCGTGATGGTACAGAATGCTCACACTATATTGGGACACATTGAACACCAACTGATCAAGGACAGATCTCTTCAGCACCAACGCCTCTATCGTCCGTGACTTGGCCAAAGCCGCTGCCGATGCCGCCCCCAACGCCAACATCCTTGTCATCTCCAACCCCGTAAGTGTAGCAGCTTTCACTCTCATGCTCGACGAGGTTGCTAACATTGGTGATCAAGGTCAACTCTACCGTCCCCATTGTTGCCGAGGTCTTCAAGTCCAAGAACGTCTACAACCCAAAGCGCCTGTTCGGTGTCAGCACTCTCGATGTCGTCCGTGCTTCCCGCTTCATCTCCGAGATCAAGAAGACCGATCCCGCCAATGAGGAAGTCCCCGTTGTTGGTGGACACTCTGGTGTGACCATTGTTCCTCTCATCTCTCAGTCCAACCACCCCGATATCTCCGGTGAAGCCCTCGATGCTCTCATCAACCGCATCCAGTTCGGTGGTGACGAGGTCGTCAAGGCCAAGGCTGGTGCTGGATCTGCCACCCTCTCCATGGCCATGGCCGGTGCTCGCTTCGCCGAAAGCTTGCTCAAGGCTTCCCAGGGTGCAAAGGATGTCATCGAGCCCACATTTGTTGAGAGCCCTCTCTACAAGTCCCAGGGCATTGACTTCTTCGCTTCCCGCGTCAGACTCGGACCCAACGGTGTCGAGGAGATCCTCCCCGTCGGCAAGATCTCCGATTATGAGCAGAAGTTGCTCGATGCCTGCTTGGTTGATCTCAAGAAGAACATCACCAAGGGTAAGTCTCTTTGAAATGTTGAGCCACGTCAATAGAATCTAATTTCGTCTGTAGGTATTGAATTCGTCAAGGCCAACCCATAAGCGCTCCCACATCCGTGATCGTCGCCTCCGTCCTCAATAACCACTTTTCTTTTCTCCATGTATTTCGACGTATTCTCCCGACATGACACTGCCATATTTCTTCTCTGGGGTTTGAGTTGATGCCGTGTGACGGCCAGATGCTGTCCAGCGAGTTCTTTCCCTTCATGTACTTTTAGTGAACCTCTAGATTTGATGAGAGGAAAGACAAAATAAAACTTCTTTTCATTATCATTTTACGATGGTATCCCAAACCTTTGCTTATGCCGTATTGACCCGAAATATATTATACATGATGTTTTCATTATACAGGCGACTCAGCAGCTCCAACCCATGCTGCCATCGAAAGGGGCAACGTTATCTTCTTTCAGACGAATCTGTTCAAAGGTCGGAATTGTACCTTTGGCATAATATCCAAGCAATTCATTCATGTCCCGTTCATCCATCTCTACGAGCTCCTCCAGACTCCAGGTCTCGCAGATCCGAGAAATCCTATGCTCCTATCAGCAGGGCCATGAACGCAAACTCACACGACAACCACTCACCATCTCATTCTCTTCGGCCCATCCTTTGCTGCCGGCGCAGTCTCCCTCAACTTCCTCCTCAACACACCCACATTCTGAATCGCAGCGCCCGTATTCCCCGGCAACGCCGCCGCAATCTCCTTGCGAACAATACTCGCCAACTTTGGCCCATTCCCATTCGTACTCACCATGACCTGCAACGGCCCGTCACGGTGCACACTACCAAAATAAAAGTCACACTCGGAGGGTACGTCCGCAATGTTCGCGGGGATGCGACGCTCTCTACACAATTTCCAGATCTGGCTGGACACTTCGGGGTCGTCGATGGCGACGAAGACCATGGCGATGTCATTGTCGTCGCTGTCCAGATCGCTGGGTTGGAATTTGCGGTCGATGTAAGTGGTGATTTGGTTCTGGGCGATGCGGTATTTGACTTCCGGGTTGAGGCAGGCGGAGGGGCAGACGAGGGTGACTTTGGCGTCGGCGTTGAGGGCGTGCAGGATACGGCCTGCTGCGACCTATCAGTGTGTTAGTGAGGAGGTAGAAATATTAGTTAGTTGGAATATTTGTGTCGAACGAACCTCACCTCCGCCGACGACGAGGACTTTTTTGTCCCTCACTTGCCATGCCACCATCAACGAGCCACCGGGCTGGACGGGCGGGAAGGGAGGCATTGTGGTCTCGAGATATATGCAGTTCACTGGCTAGTTAGCTCTCACATCGCTGAACAGCTCATCGCAGGGCGTTCAGCCAGCTCGTCTATTCTTTATTTACCGCCTCTTCTCGAGCGCACCAGACGATGTCACATGTTCCGCCATTTCTGAACCCAAAAACTTTGACTTTTTGCGCTCGTCACTCTCTCGAAGAACAAAAGAAAAAAAAAAAGGAATAATAAACAACTCAACAACTCTCTTCATCTTCAGTTGTCATACATATACGCCTTATCCTCCCCCTCTTGCGTGCTCATGATCCCGTAATCGTCGATCTTTCTAGCCCACAACCGCCCATCATGCGAGGGGTCCAAATCTTCTCCGGCACCTCTCACCCCGCCCTCACAGAGGCCATCTGTGAGCGGCTGGGCACCGTCCCGGCAAAGTGCGAGCTGCGCAAGTTCAGCAATGGCGAGACCTGTGTGAATATTGGCGTCTCGGTGCGCAATCAGGATGTCTTTATCGTGCAGAGCGGGAGCAGCAAGATCAATGATAGCGTGATGGAGCTGTTGATCATGATCTCCGCGTGCAAGGGCGGATCGGCTAAATCGATAACAGGTAGGTTTCTGGTTCTTTTTCTGTTCTTTTATAGATGAAGTGAAATGGCATGGCTGACCCTTTCGAAGCTGTGCTGCCGTAGGTTCTACGATCTGTGTGTTGAAGCGTGGGCGATCGACTGACATTCTAGAGATATTTTCCCTATTCCCGTCAATCGAAGAAGAAGAGCCATCGCGGTGCCATCACAGCGCGTATGCTGGCTAATCTACTCTCAATTGCTGGTGTAGACCATGTCATTACCATCGATTTACATGTACGGACCGCATTTACTGGCTGGAAGAATCCTAGTGCTGATGAAGGATTATAGGCATCCCAAATGCAGGGCTTCTTCGGAAAACCTGTGGACAATCTCTTCGCCGAACCTCTGATCGCACGATGGATTCGGATAAACGTTCCTCGCTGGCATGAAGCTGTCGTGGTCACCAAGAATGCTGGAGGCAGCAAGCGTGTTACTTCGCTGGCAGACGCTCTGAAGCTGAATTTCGGTATCGTGACGACAGATCGGAGACGGCAGCGGTATAACAACCACACTTCCATGTCGGATAGCGCCATCTTCTTCGATTCAATCGAGCACTCTCTGGCCAACGTTCGCAATGCGGAATTCGCTCCACGCAATGTAGCTCACCGTGCGAGCTTGCCCACTCGATCACGCCCTCGGGACATCAATCATAATCCCACCTCCCTTGCGGACCCCTTTGTCGAAGCACAATCCAAACCTCTAACCACCGTAGCTGAAGAGGGCAAGACACCACAACCAGAAACCGATAAAACCCCCAATGACGACAACGGCAATGACAATGACAATGACAATGACAACGATCAAGACGACGCAGCAAACGAATACACCGACGTGCGTGCCAGCGAGGTGATAACCGGCCGCCTCGTCCAAGGCCACCTCGTCGACGACGACTACCCCTCCCCCGACATCCCCTCCTCCTCCGCCTCCATCCTCAACGCCTCCATCGAGCGCACCGACACCCTCTACGACGGCACCACCCCCATCGACCCCATGTCCGAATCCATCATCTCCACCATCTCCTCCTTCCAGCCCGAGCACGCCCTGGGCGGCTCCTTTGACGCCGAAGCCTCGTCTGACGAAGAAGACGAAAAGGCGCAGAGAAACGGAAACCACGAACGCACCATCACCCTGGTCGGCGACGTCCGCGACAAAACCGTCTTCATCGTCGACGACATGATCGACCGCGCCGGGTCATGGATCGCCGCCGCAGAAACGGTGGTGAAAAAGGGCGGTGCGAAAAAGGTCTACTGCATCGCCACGCATGGCCTGTTTGGGGAGAATTCGCTGGAGCAGATGGAAGAGTGCGATTGTATCGATTACGTCGTCATTACGAATAGTTTCCCAATTGCGCCGCAGCGGGCGCGGAATATGAGGAAGTTGGTGGTACTGGATGTCGCTGCGTTGTTGTCGGAGAGTATTCGACGGCATCATTATGGCGAGAGGTAGGTCAATTTGATCCATTCGCCGGTGATATGGGAACGGAGCCCTAACGTCAACTGTTGCTCTAGTATATCCGCGCTGTTTGAGTTGCGGGATTAGCAATGCGGTGCACCGATTGTTCACAGGGACATCTACAACTCGATGTGTGATATCATCTCAGCGTTGGCTAGGGGCACGGGATTGATTGTAGCTCTGGTTATCCTGTATTCCATATAATTCACAAATATATATCAATTCTAGGGAGACCTGTGCATTACGGACCGCTGTACCAGCGCCATTTCTATAAATTTTTCTCCGCAGAACGAACACAGAGCTAAATGATGGTAACCGAAGTGATGGCAGGTGTTACTTCAATCCAATCCACCTTTTAAAACGTGCTCGTTTTGTGTTGTTCTTCCGGAGAAGTTTAGCCAACTCATCACCGCCGTATCCCTGAAAGCGTCTCGAAACCACTACTGCAAGGTCTTTCCCCGTCCGAGTACCTCCGAACTCGCCAGAGAGGTTGCCTGGTGCGGGTCTGCGCTCGGCAGCCGCGCCGTATTCGATGAACAGCCTTGCTATTCTGGCCATCTTGTCGCTGTCGTCAGATCTGGGAGGCGCGTCGAGAAATAGTTCCCAGAGTATGTGAGGACCGATACATTCGTTCGGGTCCGCACCTCTCTGTAGCAAGACTTTCACTACGGATTCCGAGGGAAATCTTCTGGGCTTGCCATTAAACCGGGAATGAAGATTCTCACAAGTTCGATTGAGATCGCGAATCTTCTCAAAATCCCCCGGGTATGCACCAAAAACGACACAGGACAATAAGGGCACTCCTTCGATTTGACTAATAGAAGTCTTTTGAAACGACGGAAAAGAATATGAAGCCTGAACATTGACAGACTTTGCAGAGAGAACTTGCATGGCATAATCCTCAAGGCCAAATTCGAGGGCAGCCACAATCCGGGCCTCTGTCGGCAATGGTGGTTTACCTAAGCACTTGGCCATTAAATCAAAGCACAAATCGACTAAATCATGTCGCGCTAAATTGCGAATGACCTCCATTGCCAGAGCGTATTCCAAGAATTCAGCTACCATCCGGAAAACGGCGGCCTCGTCGCGAGTGGCCCCATTACTAGGCGTACGAATCATCTTGATGCGCGCAAGAACCGCGTGGCACAAGAATTCGTAACAATCGAAATTCTTGGGTGAATGGGCATCCAAGATTTCCTGCGTATCCTGCTGTCGAGGGAAATCATAAACAGTCCTATGCAGATAGTCGACATAAGGGTCCTGCGAAAATTTCCATTTTTGCAATAGGTGACGTTGTTCTTCGACCTGACCACGACGCACTTCAAGAAGTCCTTTACATCGACTTTGTAAACGTCTGGCTGTTAAATGTATGCGGTCCTCCGAGGAGTCAAGGTCCTGGAGGGAAGCCCGACCTAGAAAACCGATATCTTCTTCAAGAAAAGACAAGGACATCAGGTACAAGCGCTGATCGCTTGCGAGCTTTACCTTGAGGTATAACGCCGCTCGGCCTTGGTGCTCGTGGGAAACTCCAGCCAGAATTTGCTTGAAATAATCATTCAGGTCAGCCGGAATTCGACGCAACTGGCTTCTGAGTTGGCTCATGGTATCGCCGTCTAGAAGTCCGTGTACCAAGTTCTCAGCGACGAGGAACACCCACAGAAAGACTCCTTGGGCCTTGTCGACGATTTCTTTCATAAGCTCGCTACATGCCTTTTCATCTCTGCCCTAAAAAAGTCGAAATTCGGCATTTTTTCGGGAGCTTATCCTCAACAAAACGCTCAATATCCGGGCGCGTTAACTCTTCCAGCCACTGATCAAAGGCACTCTCAAACACGGTCCATGGCCGGCTGGAGACACATATTTTGATATTCGGATACGCCGCAAGTTTTTTCAGAGAACGGACAAGCTTTATTTTCTCTGAGTTACCTTGATATTCATCAAGGCCATCAATAAACAGAGATATCCTATGAGTGTCGACCGTAAAGCGAACAAGGGAGTCCAAGGTGTCGGTTAGTTCCTTATCAGTCCAACTCGAAGGGGGCGAAGTGCCCAGTTCGCAGGTTCGCCAGCGTGCCTGAGCAAGGTCAGGCAGGATATCAGAATGTTGAGATAATAAGTCCAATAACAATGACTGCAAAAGACCTTCCAAGGACCTTTGCATCTCAGTCCCTGAAGCCCAGAAAAAGGCACTTGCAAATAGTAACGGCCGAGAGCCTGACCAAATTTCTAGCGCTGCTTTAGTTTCTGGGGAATCGGACAAAAAGCGCATCAGAGTGGATTTTCCACTGCCGGGCTTCCCAGCCACCCAGTAGGGGCCTTCTTTGCCCTCGGGATTTTCAAGCCAATTTATGAAATTAGTGAACGAGAGGTCTTTCGGTTTGGTCTTGTCAAATATCCAGTCAAAGGTATGTGGATGAGCTTCGCGTATTGACTCGTGTCGGTCTCGGATTTGAGCAAAATGCAAGGACTTCATAATCTCCCCTGTGATTCGGGACTTTTCGCGGGTGTCCATCTGAGAGGAGATTTCTCTTGACACCATCAGAAATTCTTCGCGGTGCTCAGCACACCATAAATCCCAAGCGTGATCACGGCTATCACGTATATTGGCCCCTTCACTGCTTTCACGAAGCTGTGGCAGCCCATCAGGAAGGGAGCCGTGGATTTCTTTGATCGCTGAAACAATAATCGATTCGATGTCGCTTGTCTGTGCCTTAAGTGCGTCGAGGCTGAACTTCTTCTGGTCGCTGGAGCGGTCAGCTTGGGATTGAACTTGCACCCATCGCCTGATTCTGCGCATACCTGAGGCTGAACAATAAGTGTATAACTAAGTCCATCTTTTGCTTTTCCAGGCGACGTTCCATTGTTTCGAGGTCATCGCTACTCCATTGACTTAGGAAGGCCTCCCGAAAGCTCCTCCACGCATTTTGTTTTGCAGTAGAAACGCGTTGAAATCTAGTGTTCAGCTCGGCGGAGATGTTCATGCACTGTTTGGAGACTTCAAGCATGGCCAATCCAGACGCTGAGGGCTTCTTTGATTCAGTATGTATGATAGAAAACTCATTGAGACGCTGGGTATAGGCCTCGAGACGCTGAGATGCCAATAACAACTCCTGCTCTTTGATAGTAGCCTCCAATTTCCCTTTATATATTCCATGGCTTTTTGAGACTAGTTTCGATGCAAAGTCGATAAACTGGATCACATTCGCAGCAAGACCCAAGCTGGTTAGTGGATCAAGCATTGTAGAGAACTGGGGGCTGTAATTCGGGCAGATCGAAGGCAAAGGAACGGACTTTCTGCGAAGGATGATGGCCGGATGACACGGAATTTAAGGGCAGGAAAAGAAGCACAACCTTCCTCAACTGATCAGTTCACTTTTGCAGTGCTAACTGTCGCTCTTTCTGTAGCTGTGGGTCGATCCGGACTTTATATAATGTCGGTCAAGAAGCGGTTAACGATAGTTAAGGAAGTTGAGAGTTGTTTTCTGAGGGTGTTGCTTTTGAAGCCATCATGTGTCGGCGGCTACACTTGCCAACTCGTTGTTGCTGCGGTTGTTATTGGTTGATTGAGCTTACAGCCTCATTCGACGAGGCTGGGATGCAGAACAGGCATTGATGTCTGAATGGACAGGCGAGAGGCGCTTGTTGGCCATACATAGAGCAGAAGGGAGATCAACGGAGGGGATGGGGTACAAAGTTACTCTGTAAAAAACCAGTGTGCTTTAAAGCCCATTTACTAATCGCCCGCCGAACAGGGGAAGCCAGATATTGAAACGCTGAGCCATACAGTCCTGTATGCACCTCCGATGCCAGGCATCAAAAACGAAGTTGAGCGGAAGCACTTTCTTGCTCGAAACTGCGTGCTTTTTTCTTCGGCACGAAAAACCATCATTGACATTGGCCCATTGATAATACTCCGTGGAAGCGAATTTGCTTCTGCATAGCACTCAGGCAATCTTGGCATGGAAAAGTCTTTAGTATTGGTTATCCTTCTTGATGTTAGCTGGAACTCCCATCATAGCTTTAATCTTTCTGATAGGGCTGATCCTGCTCCGCGATGTTATAGTTAACTGTTATGATTAGGAGTTAAATAGGTAATAGAATGATGTTGAGATAAGGAGCTCTAAAGGTGTGAGTTAGTGTTTATAGGCTAATGAAAAGAGGCAAGGATATCCGGGAGAGTTCAGGAGCCTTTCGTCGATGACAGGCTCAAGACAGTAGGTGCCGGGGTATCACACAGCAAGAAGTCAGCCCTTGTACTGTGCGTACAAATCATTTGCTGAATTGACGGCGGCATTTCAGCCATTATTATTGAGCCTCATGGCAAACGGACCGGAAATTAAAACTTGACCGAAAAACAAAGTGGCAATAGGAAGACGAAGCGGTTTTCATGGCGGATGGACGAGAAATCATTTTCCATGATAAGTAAAGATAGTTGTTGATAGAATTCTCTGGAGGGAGTGAGGCAAGCTGGTCACGTACGGAGCACAGGGAAGCTGGATCATTTGGCGCGCGGTTAGTTACCCCTAGTCAGATTAGTAATCACAATTCCAGGTGTCTTCGTTTCAAGTTTAAGTTTTCCGCTTTTCTGTTCGCACTTTTTGCAGTTGTTTTCTCTTGCAACCACAAACAAGTCCTTGCAAATACGGAGTACGTTCAGCAAACCGGACAAAGGCCTTGACCATTGAGACTGGAAGGTGCAGAACCGAGAATTTCATATACGTACCGACCAGAAACCGAAGGCGACCTCACCAGCACTATGCCTACCACGTCCAGACCTGCTTGTTTCATACCGTCAGAAGAGAAGAAAGTCGTCGTGCGGCCCTAGAACCCTAAAGAAACAATGCTGAGGGTGGACTCCCGCTGGCAACTCTGCGTTATTGTCAGGAAATGATGCGACCACGGCTGGTGGTAGTCAGCATGGGCTTTTCCGCTCCTACATTCGCTCCTAACATCCGAACGGGTCGGTCAGTGGACGTTTTGTTTGTTAACGAGCTTGTTGTGAGTGTGGACTAAGGTCAATGATATCCATGTATGTATAATATTTTACATACATACTCTCGCTGCCAGCAAGGCCATACCCGTGGCCAGCTCGGAGGATCGCCACGCAAGGCGTGAACCAACGATGCAGAACACTAAGGTTTCTGCAGGGACATTCTCCAGACTCGTCTATGTACGTGTCGTCAGAGATGGTCCTTAACGGAGCGTTGGAATATCGAAATGGGCCTCGTGATGGGAATCTCGTTTCTTCGGAATCGTGATTCTAACTGCATTTCTCTCCTCAGCCTCAACTCATTCCTAGATTTTTAGAAATGGGCTGTGGTATGAGCCAGTGGGAGTAAATGTGCATCCACCTGTTGGAGATCCCTGACATTATTCTTTTTGTTGATTCCTAATCACGATATCCCCATGTACTGTATTTATGCATCTTTGAATATTGAATCAGAATGATCTCTCTTCTCAAATTGCTTGTTCGTTGGAATGAACCCATTCTGCAGTGGCGGACCGAGTATTCCATATATATCGGTTCCAAACCAAATCATAGGATGACATGAAAATCTTGCGGCAGTATCTCCCGAACCAATGGCATTTCCCCGGTTTTTTAATCGCAACAGCAACGGTCTCAACTCTGCACGGGTTGGCGAGTTGGTTAGAAAAGAAGCAAAAAAAAAGAATACTGCCACTTGGCATATTCGCGATCTGGTTGATCTATGCAGCGGGCATCGCCCGGTGTTGCAGACCCAAAACAGTCGGATATGTCTCGCCCTCTTCCCGACGACTGATTGATGCACCTCTGGAATGCCAATCGTATTCGCACGGTGCTAAGATCGCAGCAAATATTTTTACCACAAGTCAGTTACCGCCGGAATATTCTATCGTTTTCTTTGCGCAATGGAGTTGAACGTAGCTAATTCTTGTCAAGATACTTTCGAGATTAGGTTGTTTCGTTGTGCTCACGTGTGTTGTTACTCCGTGGCCAAAGAAATATCATAAGAGTTTTAATCCGCGGCCCTGGTATTTTGATACTCACGCAAATCCATTCGTTATCACTGCCACGACAAGACAGCCGATGACACGATTCGGCATACGCATGGACGGGAAACAAAAAGAAATCGATTGAAAAAATCCGTTGCGAATATGGATATTGTGCATATGTTCGGCCCAGAGTATTATCGACACAATGGGTTTAGATTCCTCGGCGAACCGTGCATTTGGAACGACGTACCTGCTTCATACAAGGAGTTTTGCAATGTTCATCTTCCCAAACTGGCATCCTGCATGATCTGCAACGTTCATACAGGAGACGCTGCTAAGCCACGGCGTTTGAATTAGGAATCGATAATGCACCTTAAGGCCAACCCAGAGAAATAAGAGCTCTGCGAACATGGGTCGGAACGTCGATGGCGACGGGTTGGACCACGGTACTCGCATCATCTGTGGCCCCATATCACTTGTGAGCGATATGTTGATACCTTGTGGTGTGTTCTGATAGGGCAGTCTAACGCTAAATCGTGGCGTACGATCTGCAATCCGAACAAGAGGGCCGGAATACAACGTACGGCCCTATTGGCGACTCTCTGTGATCAAACCGGAGGCGGCAGAACGAGTGAGAAACGTAGGAGCGGTTTGCATTTCTAGGCGGTGTTATGCTTAACCGTTCTTCGGAACCTCAACGATCCAGAGCCTGTATTGATTGCATCATAACACAGCCCATTCATTCATTTCGTTCAGGCCGAGAGGCCATGATTCCGGCTAGCGATTACGGTTGTGTGAGCTCAACTTATTCAGACATCCCGGAGACAACAAAACTCGAGTAGATTTCGGACTTCCAGGATAAAGAAAGCAATCTTTCACCCTAAGCACCAGGAGCCGATATGTATTGTGCTACCGCACCTCCCAGAATAGTTGATCCTAGGATTTCCCCTTTTAAACTCGATTTTGCTGGTAGCAACAGCCTCTCTTGGTCTGTAGAAACCGAAACCTGGGGCCCGGGTAACTTAATAACCAGCGGCAGGATAATATGGCCAAACAAGGAGGCTACTATATCCGCATCCCTAGGGGAAAGTTGTTATACCCACGCGCGGGCTAACTCCTTCGTTGCTTGAGGGTTCCCAGATTGACTTCACTAGGGACTTCTTTGGAGCCGCAACGTTTGGGGGCCTGCACTCTGGTTTCATGGCTTGGCTCATGCGATTACGCAGAGTATCATTCAGATCATGTCACTCGGTAGTGCCAATGGCTCAATGGGGTGAGTCAATCGTGAATCAAACGCACTTCAGTTTTCTTTGCCTCCTTTGCGGTTTTCCCATGTGGCGGATAACGCTACGGGTACTCCGTACGCAATGTTATCATTGGGTAATGTTGACCGTTGAGGCGTTGTTTGGGCAATTTCCTGGGTGAGTGATGTGTTACAGTGCAGACTCAGGTGCTGGTCTGACGCCTAGTTTGTCAACGGAAGTTTCGATCTTTCTGTCCCGGTGGGAGTAGTCCACGTTTGAGAATAATATGGATTATGGAGCTGACGTTGGCCGTGGAATTGAGTCTGTGATTAAGTTACGCACGAGCAACCCCAGTGCCCGGTAATAACATCAGCATGGATCTTCTCGAACTCCAATAGCCGCTCCGCGGATGCAAAGTCCGCGCTACTCACACTCTGGGTTGTCAACCCTTATTTGGAACAATGCAGCACATACGCAAACAAGAGAGGGGCGGCTCATTGAGCAATCAGAAAGCGTCAGAGGTTCAAACCAAGCAGAAGATGATGTCGTGTAGCGAGCTGAGGCCCAGACCGGCTGCTCTGTCTGCAAGTAACTCTGCGAGGAACTGCATTGGCAGATGATCGCCAAGATGTTCAAGCCCCTCGCAACAATGGTTCAGTCTGCGAGACAGGTCTGATTCTGGCTGTAGATCAGAGGCTGTAGGAGCGAGAGAGACACAGAAGAGGAAGACATAAAAAGAAGAGGGAAGAGGTGTCGTTCTGTTCTGTTTGGCCAAGGTGTCGCAGCCACATGGTCAGTTACCAAACCTGGTAATACCAGCATAAATAACATCGTTACAGCAAACACGCAATCACACTCATAAAAAACCATACCGCGGATATTTCTTTCTGTATAATCACGAGTAGCAGTATAAAGACCATTCAACACACCTAGCCGAAGCACTTGTCAGTGATTACCATTCCAGAATATATAGCTTGGTATGGAGTGACTTACTCACTCTAGCCATCATCTCTTGTCTGACATATTGGAACAGGGCCCAGAGTGTGGACGGAACATCGACGTCGACCGTTTGTTCGGCCTAGAAAACGCCCATCCTGCCGATGATTATTGACAGGGATGCTCTCCAATCTCCTGGTTGTTGGGACTTGGAGGCTGTCACCTCGCGTCCCCCCCACCCGCTAGGCTTGCCCGCGCGGTACCTGACTGGTATCAACGGCCCCATCGGTCCCCTGCGACGGCACAAGCAAAGAGTCAAAATCAGCCCTTCAGGCCAATGAGCGTGGGAGTCGACCATCCTCACAAGCTCTTCAGATACACGAAGGGACCTCTGGACTGTGTTATCGGGCTTTCTGCCTATGTATATAGTGGACGTTTGGCTCCTGGACCTTTCCTTTGTCAGTTACCGGAGGCTGAGGGCGCAATCCAGTCTGGAAGGGAGGGACGATGGAAAAACAGTGTCAGAGAAGCTTTAAATTCAGCTCTCCGCTCCTCTTTTCCAGCTTCTCGTCTCCCTTTCCGTTTGTGCCTCTTCTGTTTGCCAATTTGTTTCTACGCATCACTCTCGTTTTCGAAAATTGAGGTCACTGTGTCTATAGGATTTTTTTTACATCTCTGTTGGTGTGGTCAGTGACTATCCTCGTCTCGATTCGGCGGCCGTTGTGCTCATTGTCTGGATCTTCCGAGCGGCATCACTTTGAACCTTTCACAGCAGATTTCACGGCACTGCGTTTTCTGTATTGTCCACCAAGTTGATTGTGACTTGACTTTCGTTACAGAGACATTTTCACGACCACCGAGCTCGAAAAGACGCATATAAATACTTCGACTGGGCTGCTAGACTTCTCACCTCTCCAGCACCAAGATCAACAGCGACAGTTCGAAGATTTCTACAGAGTCCTCGCCAATATTTAACGAAAAAGAAACTCCCAGTCATCGACATCGACTTCGTCATTCTTTCGCTATAGTACCAAAGTCAGAGTTCGCGCTACAAACCTCGCGACCAACCACACCCCCTTGACCAGGAGAAGCTGTTCCAGAACTCCCAGGTTACTAGTTAGCCTGACCCGATATTCTGGGAAAAAAAGCAAAAGGCAACAGAGATTTCTATACAGACGCTCACGATGGCTAACCCAAGATGCCCGCACCAATGGGGCATTATCCAAGCTACTAATGGGAATATTCTCACATGGCGTTGCTCAATGTGCAACGGCGGACCACACATTGCCATCTGGCGGTGCAAGATGTGTGGCTTCATGAAGTGCAATAATTGCTATATCAAGTAGCCAGTGGGCAGAATAGGGGAGCAGCTGGTTGGTAAGCTCACACTTCCAGAACAATAAAATCCTTTCCACCCTTCTCAGGTCATTCGATAGTGGCTTCTAGACTGACATTTTGCATCATTCTCTGTAGTTTATATCTAGCGCATGGCAGGCCAGCCAATCTCCTGACTTCGATGTTGCCCTGCTACTGCAACATCCCTGCACCTACGGCTCCCTTATCCAGCCTCGCGAGTCATCTCCGTGGCTCCGTCAAGTCCAAGCGGAACTACTTGTCGAACAACTGCTCGAATCGGGATCTTTGCATACTCTCTATGTCCTGGTTTAATTTGCTCTTGGTTGCTTGACATTTATTTCCCCATCTTTTTCTGTCATGTTTTGTGTGCGTGTTAGTTAGCGCTTGTTTCGGCACAATTCCCTTTTCTGTTATTGATTTGAACGCGTTTTATACCCTCCCCCTCCAATAGACTTTTGTGTGCTCTGGATAATCTCTACTCTGTTATTTCCCTTTTTCCTTGGTCTTATACACTCCCCTTTTATAGAAAGTTGTCTGGCTCAGGCCTTTACTTTTGATCTATTTGTTTTTTGAGCGGGATGGAGTCAATCTGTTTTCCTGTTGGTGCTCCATCCGATTCGTGTCTTGGGTTGCCTGAGCGGGGACATCATCTCCGTGCCATGCTCACCTTTTCAATTTGCTTTCTTGGTGAATAACCCGACTGCAGAATGCATATATGTAACTAGATTACTACGTGGAATACAAATTGCTAATTCCCACGGCATTGATCTCGCGAAGGCTGTGTTTGATGATGTATGTGGTTACGAAGCGTCTCCCACGATTCTGATAATAGAAAAACGGTCCAAGCCTCCAATCATCAATCACGGAGCTCACGGAATCGTCTCGAAATCATTTGAGACTGAGAACCCCATGTCTGTAACCGGAAATAGCTCAGACGCCGACATTGAACCCTGTTTGCCGGGAGTGACTGGTAGTCTAGCGTGGCCGTCTCACTCCTGATCCAACAACAAGCTCAGCTCCGAAGTCACCACCACAACCTCAGCTCCAACGCCTGGGACATCCTGGTCAATCAATGGCAGTGACATCTCACGACTAACAATAATATCCGCGATTAATACTACTTCCCCCAGTCTAACCATGAACTCCCCCAGAAACATCTACCGACAAGACGTCGATTTCCGCGCCCTCGCCCTCGAAGACCCTGATTTCGCCAAATTGTAAGCCCTTTCCCCGATCAATCCATCCATGCCACTCCCCCAAACAGTGGAGATTAGTACCATCCATATCCAATATCACGATCATTAAAGCAAGCTGATAATATCTCCCCTTCAAATTCTAGCTTGAAAATAAATGGCCAATTGGACTTTAATGACCCCGACGCTGTGCGGTACGTTGATGATATCTCCCCCTTCTCTCTCTCTCTCACACTCCCTATAATATCTATCCCACGCGATACGAGGGGACCGTGTCCAAGCTCTCCCTCGCCAGGGGGCCCGGAAACTAAGGAGATCCTTGGACCATGACCCTGTAAACATAAATTCATTGAAATGGAGGAGGTCCGTGCTTATTTGATAGTTAACTATCGACCACTGACTCCCCCGATCTTGATCTAGGCAGTTGACGAGAAGCCTGCTAAAGCGGGATTTTGGGCTAAATGTGGAATTGCCCGATGACAGGCTGTGTCCGCCGGTATGTGTGCTTTTCTTTTGACGCTTGAGTCTCTGTTGCTATTTGGGATGATTTGTGATGACTGTTACTACTATTGAGCTGGTCTGAGTGGCGGCTGAGTGGCGGCTGATGACTTATGAGGGGGTGCTTGTCTGATATAGGTTCCGAATCGGTATGTGGAGTGAATGATTGCAAGTTGCGGGGAGAGTGCTGGGTTAACTCGAGTACAGGTTCAATTATATACTCTGGATACAGGATCTGATTGATTCTACGGGCGATGATTATCTCGATGCATATGACCCAGAGCGCGTGGTTACGGGATTAGACATGTATGAATACTTCCTAGTCACGGGTATTGCCGCACGGCTACTGATATGATGTATCAGAGGGACGGGCGCTAGCTGCATATATCCCTTGCTTGGATGTGCACAGCGACCGAGTTGGAAGTTCACTGCCACAGGTATGACGTTTTCAGCCTTATTGATACCTTGCATGAAGCTGAACAAGGTGGGCTTAGACATCGATGAGGAAAATATTCAGTCTGCGAAAGGAAACGTGGAGCGAAATGAGATGCAGTCTCGGATTCGCGTTGTGAAAACGGCAGTGGACGACCCCTTAATTCCCCTGGGGACCAAGATACCGCTGGAGACGTATGTGCCAATTTCAAATTGCCAAAGGAGCATTACTTAACGTACACTAAATGTTTAGCCTGGACTTTACCATGTGTAACCCCCCATTCTATGAATCACAGCAGGAAATGTTGGCGTCTGCTAATGCAAAGCAGCGACCTCCAAACTCGGTAAGTCAGAGAGTCCTGTATCATCATAAGATCCTGCCACTGACTAGAAATCCCCCAAGGCATGCACTGGAGCACCCGTAGAGATGGTGACAACAGGGGGAGAAGAAGCGTTCGTCCTGCGAATGATTGAAGAAAGCCTACAACTTCAGAACAAAGTGCAATGGTACACATCCATGGCAGGGAAGTTGAGCAGCGTCACAACACTAATCGAAAAATTGTTGCAAGTCGGCAACCAAAACTGGGCCGTCACTGAGTTTGTGCAAGGGTCAAAGACGAGAAGGTGGGCAGTCGCATGGTCATGGCGGGACCTCCGGCCAACCAACGACGCTGCCAGACATATCTCTAGCATCCCCAAACATCTTTTGCCCTTCCCGCCGGAATTCACGTTCCACCCTGAATTTGAGTCGATCAGTTTTCTCATCCGCAATATCAATGAGCAGATGAACGCTCTTCAAATGTCTTGGACCTGGAACCAGCATGCGTCTCGAGGCGTTGGATTTACAATGGAAAACGTCTGGTCTCGCCAAGCGCGGAGAAAGAGACAGCAGCTAGCCGAAAGTGGAAACGTGGACGACATCGCTACATCAGTTGACGAGCGCAAGGCGGCGCTGGGTGTTGCGGTGCAGGTGAGGCAGACGGGGATTGAAAACGTGGATGTCATTGTGAGATGGATCAAGGGGTTTGATTCGGTACTGTTTGAGAGTTTCTGCGGGATGTTCAAAAGGAAAATCGAGGGCCGGTGAGATTGGATGGATTTTACCACTGAAAATCCCTTCTCGGATCGATCTCGTCGCAATGCATCCGAGGAAAACAAAAAACAATTGAATACGCTGCAGTGACCAAACTCGAGGCAAACCATTACCTAGCCAAGTAAACTGATTTAGCATTTGTTAATCAGGAGCAGACACGGATAGCGACACTTACCGAACTGCGGCATATTTAACGGCTTTATCTTTTATGATGAGTCAAACCATCCAATCTCTACTACTTCTCATCGCAACCAGACGGAATAAATGCTGTTTGTGACTTTATTATGGTTTGGCGATCGCCAAAGCTTTGCGGTTGACCCTAATGTAGAAATACGGAGTACTTTAGTGATTTCACTTTCATTCAGAAAGCTCTCGATCTTCGCGTGGTTCGATCCAACGACCATGATGTGTAGTCCGGATTATCTCAGAGCCAAAGTACAATATGTATCATACCGTAGCTCGTTTCGCTCGCTTCTTTGACGTCTTTGCTGTCTTAATCAAACCCGATTTTGCATCGACTCCCTCGAACAATGACAGGCCCTTTTCTGGATCAAGTTGGCGTGAAGACTGACGTTGAGGAGTGTTTGCCAGTCCCCATGCAATCGTCCATGTCTTTTTGATATCAACCCAGGTCATTTTCGGGGTAAGCTCGCAGACTGTTTTCCACAAGCCTTCCATAAGTTTTCGCGTGATATTGTGTGGTCGTCCTCTTACATACGGCGAGAACGTAGGTCCTCTCTGTGGTCCGTAAATAATAAAGTCGGGCGTCAAAAGGCTTTCTGGCTGGGGCGGTGTTGGCGTCTTTCTTCGTTTGGGAAGTGCCCAGGGCATTTTGCCCGTGGCGAGGCTCTGCACCAGTTCCCATTCCTGATCCGGCAGCACGGGGAGGGCAGTCTGGGCTAAAGATCGATACCACTTTTTCCTGATGTTGACACGCCGTACATACGCAACTGGTTTTCCCCAGATGTTTTCCTTGGGATACGGTGGTTCGAAGTGCTTGATTGGTCGGTGAATTTTCAGGGTGGCAATCGGCCTCTGCTTGGATTGACTTTTAAGCAGTGCCAGAAGGTCGCCCGGAGCTTTCCAGTCGTCGTTAAAGACCTGGACGGAGGTTGGAAGCAGGGGCTCTAGGAGCATCCATCTCCGTTTTCCTACTCTGCCGTACGCAAGGAAGAGGACTCGTTCCAGCGGCTTCAGATATCCGTCGTTGGCACGGTTGAGAAGCGATAGGAGCTTTCGAAACCGTCGGTGAAGATGGAGTTCTCTGAGAGGATCGTTCCTGCGGGCCAGCCATCTGTTCTCCCGGAAGGTCGAACTAACGTAGTTCCTCATATAATCGGCGGCGAGCGGGTCGGGAAGATAGGTGCATTCTCGAAGGAGGGATCGGTAGAGGTGTCGCCATGGCGTTGACTTGGTGGCCAGCACGGCAGAGGTGGCCATGCCTGGGTCCTGGATATTCAACGACAACTCCGCTTGTGCAAGTCCTTTGCTGGGCTGCTTGTCTCTTGTCTGAGGCAGAGGTGAAGTGAGAATGCTGCTTACATAACGAATCCGAGCAACGCGGCAAGACGCGAAAAATTGAGTTTCATCGGGGGTTTGCTGTCCATCGGCAACCAGCGTGAACCCCGCGCTCGCTGTGCGCAAGAGAGAGGAAACAAGCCCGGAATATTCTTATACATGATATTTAGATGTCACAGAGCTCAGAAATCACTGCAGTCGCCTGTTTTGCTGCTCAGTTCTGGTGGTGTTCTGGTTGTCTCGTTTGGTCCAAGTAACGTGACCACGCGGTTGGTGTCGCGATTCCGTCAACGTCCAATTGCCAGCGGTGTGTGTGGGTGTGTATGTCTTTGCCAGTCCATCATCAGTCATATTGAGGCCTCTCTTTGCCAACATGCTGAATGTGTATGCTAATGGGTTAGGATCATCCATTCAAATGAGTTAGTCGCGGAATCTACCTATCTTCAACTGTTAGCTGGGCGTTTTCCTTAGGCATTTTGATGGTGCATCAGCCAATCGAAGGCCATCGCTCCTCTGTCCATTCGATCACTTCGACTTTTAGCCAGGTCTTCTTCACCCATGTCAGCTTCACAGAGCACTGTCGCTCCGCCAAATGGATCGACCTTGTCGCAATCGCAAAGGGGCTCCTTCAATGCGTCGCAGTCCGCCCCAGCTGCTTCGCCGCCTCCGTCTGCGTCGCAACAGTCGGCCATGTCGGCTAGTTTCTCGAACAACGGCGCAACTGCTAGGTCGATGGAAAGTCGCAGTGCAGGGCAAGGGCCTTATAATGGGAGCTACAAACCTCAGATCTATACGGTTGGTTCTTTTTTCTCGATGTGGTTGCGAAAATCTCCGCGAGTCGCAGGGTTGATATTGGCTAATCATTGGTCGCTCAACTGGTTTAGGCGGTTTACTCCAACGTTTCGGTCTACGAAATGGAAGTGAATGGTGTCGCGGTGATGCGACGACGATCGGATTCGTGGTTGAACGCTACCCAGATTCTCAAAGTGGCAGGCGTCGTCAAGGCCAGACGAACGAAAACATTGGAAAAGGAAGTCGTTTCGGGCGAACATGAAAAGGTTCAGGGCGGCTACGGAAAATATCAAGGCACCTGGGTCAGCTACCAAAGAGGTGTCGAGCTTTGTCGACGATATCATGTTGAAGACTTGTTACGTCCGCTGCTAGAACACGACATGGGTCTAGACGGGTTAAGCCAAGCCGGGCAGGGTGCTATCGATACTCCAACAAAAGAACAGGCTATGGCCGCTCAAAGAAAACGACTCTATTATCCCACAGATGGCCAAACTCCTTCGTCGTCCCAAGGTACCTTTTTTCAGAATATCTCGCGCACTGCCGTCAGCGCTATAAATGCCATTAATAAAGCCCGATTCGAATCTCCCATCAGTAGAGGAACGGAGAGTCGACAGCCCAGTGCGATAAGAAGGTCGTCTCAAATGAGCAGTCAAGAAACTCATGTTCCTATGGCCAGCCAGCAGAGTATGTACAGTGTTACGTCGGATAGTGGTTTTGCAAGCAATTTACAGCCCAGCCAACGAAGCATGGCGGATCATGCCGACGAATTGCAAGAGCCCCCACGGAAGCGAATGCGATCATCCTCCTCTGCACAGCCGCGGTCATTCAATGCCTCGATGAACGAACCCACCCCGACGGAGCCCAGCGAATCGTTCTATCAGCCACTGGAAATGCAAGATGACGACTCAGGCGGCGATAATACCCGTGGTCTAAAGCCCTTGCCAGCTGCTACGACGCCGGAGCGATACCAGAAGATGAAGCTGATTATGACATTGTTTTTGGATAAACGCACAAGGGACTTCTCTACCCATCCTGCCTTTCTTACTCTGACCAGTGAAGATCTGGAAATTCCACTTGACGAATACCTCAACAGCGCTCTGCACTGGGCTGCCATGCTTGCTCGTATGCCGTTGGTCCATGCTCTGGTTGCCAAGGGTGTCAGCATCTATCGACTAAACGCCGCGGGTGAGACATCACTTCAAAAGGCGGTTGGTACGAGAAACAACCTTGACTACCGCACGTTCTCCAAGCTTTTACAAGTGCTTGCTCCAACAATCGAAATTATCGACCACCATGAACGGACAGTCTTACATCACATCGCGATGATGGCTGCGACGGGGGGCGATGGACATGTGGCAGCTAAACATTATTTGGAATGTCTGCTGGAATTTATCGTACGCCATGGAGGTTCTGCCGGTAGCCAAAAAACTCCTGTCAACGGCACCAACACCGCGCCAGACTCCCAAAAGACAGAAATAATAGGTCTAGGGAGATTCATGTCAGAGATGGTAAATATTCAAGATGACCAAGGCGATACTGCATTGAACCTTGCAGGGAGAGCCCGGACTATTCTTGTTCCTCAGCTCTTGGAAGTTGGTGCCAGTCCTCACATAGCCAACCACACTGGGCTTAGACCTGCTGACTATGGTGTTGGTGTGGACATGGTAAATAATGGAGAACAGGGTCATCAAAATGGTGACTCTGATGGCTCTTTTAGCAACCAACTCACAAGGATAAAGAAAGAAATTCTCAACAGTAAGACTCCATACCCACCCACTTTCTTTCACAGCATACTGACCTGAATGGCAGCGACTCTTGCACAGATCACTGCTGTCATCGAGCAAACGTTTAATATGATGGACAAGGATCTCTCCGACGACTTCGACAAACAACAAAAAGAGTTCGAACACTGGCACGCGAAGATACGTGAATCCGCCAGACTTCGGCAGATCGAGCAAAACGAGCTAGATGAGATTAAAAAGAAGGGCCGCGAACGTGTCGAACTCGAGCGACAAACGCGGAATCTTGAACAGTCGGCGGTCGAGCTTACGACAACGTTAAAAGCACGACGAGAGGTAGAAGGCGATGATACCACTGACGACGCGTCTCAACCACGAGTCCTTTTCGATTTAAAGAAGTACAAGTCATTGTTCCCTAATGACTTTGATACTTCCAATGGCCTTTCCGAAGAGCAAGTCGCGTACCTCGCAGATATGCCATCAATTGAACACCTACGGAAATACGTAGACGCCTATGAAGAGCTCAACAAGGATATCTACGAGGAGATTGAAGTGCTTAAATCGAAAAGTGTCGTGCTGGGTGAACAGTACCGGCGCATGGTCATGGCGTGCACGGGATGGTCGGGGAAACAGGTTGATGCGGCTGCGGAGGGGCTGCTGGAGTGTGTAAAGGATCTGGATCAGGATCCGGTGCCGGAGGAAGAGGCGCTGGAGATTCTGATGCAAGATCGCGGGCAGGATTGGTGAGCGCGTATGCTAACATTCTATCCCATTGGCGCAATTTTGTTCCTGATGGAATCTTGGATCCGCCGTCTGCGATCTGCAAGATTTAATGCCTTGATATCCTGACTGCTTGATTTATGTTTGGTACAGTGACTTTTGTGTGAATATCCTTTTTGCTTCTTCGGATCTGAACGGCCCCGTGTGTCTGCAAGGATGGTTCCAGCTTCTTCTCATGATGGCATGAACATACTGTTTTCCGGTCGTATGGCACGTGTCATTTTGCTACCTTTTCTGTGCATATATGCTGGGTATTTATGTTTGTTCTGGGTGTCTTTGTACTTTCCTGCGAGTCGTCCGGGGCTCGGCCGTGTTGGCTTCGATGCGGTTTATGACAGACCCTCGAGACTTTGGTGGGCTTTTTTGTAGGTGTGTTTTCGGAACACAGGGCTGGATCAGTCGGCCAGTTGTAACGGCTACAATGATATCCGAATCGTTCATCTTCCATGCAGAGGCCTTCTATTAGTCTATATCTCTTCCAAACCCGTTTCGTGCAGTGTCGTCCGCCTGCCAAGACAAGCGCGGAAACAGAAAGCTTGGCTGAAGCCAAGTCCTTGACTGTGAGCTCTGATTGGACCGCAAACAAATCCAGGTCTTGGTACACAGCCCGCAGCTCAGCCACAGAATCCATTATGTCATCCGCCTCCGATTGGGCGGCGTGAGGTGAATTACCCCACCTGCACCGAGGGGCAGATCAGCTGTTCGCGCCGTCCCGTGCACTTCAGCTCCTCAACAGACACTCTTTCCTCCAGGCATCAACGCTCAGGGCAAACGGTATATATCATCGTTATCGTCACACGACCACGTTGACGGACAATTCAGCCTCGCATTCTTCACCGTCAATCCCTTTCTTGACACCCTACAGCCCTCGTTTCTTACTGCATTCTTCTTTCGTGACCTGAAACAAGAAAACAATCACTCATCATGTCTGGATACTACGGTGGTCAACCGCCTCAATACCCTCCCCTCGACGGCTCGCAGCCCCAGGGCCAGCAGCAGCAAGGCTACTACAATGCTTCGCAGGACTCGTATGGCGCCCAGCCTGCTTATCCGGGTCAACATGGACAGCAGCAGGGTCAATACGGCCAGCAGCCGCAACAGCCGGTGAGTTAACCTCTTCACGAAAATAAATCCTACTCCGATGTTGATATTGATGTGTCCGTGGTAGCCGTACGACACCCATTCCTCGCATGCACCACCACCGGGCCAGCACGGCTACGATAACCGCGGTCAGGGATATAACCCGTACCCTCCACAGCAGCAGCAGCAGCAGCAGCAAGGACATCACGGCGGCGAGGCTACATCATACTATCAGGCCTATCCTGGCGATGCGCACGCAACCCCCCACGCCGGCCAGCACGGTCAGTACGGTGCACCCGGTGCGCCTGGTGCTCCGGGCGGGCCGGATGGCGAAAAGGGATTAGGCGCTACGCTGATAGGTGGTGCGGCTGGCGGGTTTGCGGGGAATAAGTTGGGAGGAGGGGCGCTGGGAACGTTGGGTGGGATGGTGCTGGGTGCGGCGGGCGCGAATATGATGGGCCATGCGGCTGGGAAGTAAGTGCTCTTCATCGGATTATAAGGGTGTGGTTGACTTGCTAACGTGGGATGCTTAAAATTAGGATGGGGAAGACCAAGAAGGGCAAGAAGGATAAAAAGGATAAGAAGGATAAGAAGGATAAGAAGCACAAGCATAAGAAGCGCAGTGGAGGCTCTGGTAGTTCTGGTTCGGACTCGAGCAGTGGCAGCGACTAGTTAGATCAGCTGGATTGATCTATGATGGTCATCTTGGTGCTTGTCTTGTTCTTCTGCTGACTTCTTTGACAATCGATGCCTTCTATTTTGATTGTACCACGACTCTGTACCTATGGACTCTATGGCTTATGCAATGCATCATGATTTTGAGAGTGGTTGGGACTATGCAAATAGTCGTCAAAGGATGCCGTTGCTGTACTCGTGTTTGTTTTGTGGTGTCCGTTTGGTTTCACGTTGAGGCCTTTCATGCTCGGCCAATACGAACGCACTGGTTTGCCGCGTGGTTGAGATTTGGATCCGAATGGCCAAGATTGCCGCCAGTGTCTGGAGGGTGCTGATGTCGTTCTTTCACAGGGAGCACCATGAGATCTGTGCATATACATACATAACTATGCACGATCGGAATATCGGGATCCCGAGTTTCGTGTTTTCACTTTTCACTTTTCGCGTTCCATGCTTGATGTGCTGTTAACCTGTTCTCATTAGGGCTGACGATCAAAGGCTCATATGTAGGGTCCGTATCTTACGCACGCCCAGGCTGAGTGGGCGAGATCGTGGCTAGTTAGCATCGTGGATGGGTTCGGGTGTTTCGATTCTCGTCTCAGTCACGTCCACGAAGACGGAGACGGAGCTGGGTCCAGGCTTGAGGCTGGGTAAGAGGCAGACGGCCAGACGCGTACCTCGTAAGTACATGGTGAATAGCTAGCCTTACTCCAGGTTCCTGATCAAGGAAACATGCTGACCCGTCGTCCGTCCACTCGTGAGTTTGCAGGTTTTGTTTGATATGAGGTGTTCGATCGACGTTCCCGTTCCGAACCTTATGGTTATCTTTATCCTTATCTTGAAGGTATCAGGCTTCAGGCTTCACCGATACGTTCCCAGGCTGGCTCATCACAGCATCGCCTGCGTGGCAGTGCATGTGCCTCATCTCAATTATTGCTTTTTCCTTACGCCTTATTATTATCATCCCTGAGGTCCTTCCATCCTTCGGCCAAAACAACTTATTATCATCATCATCCAGCCCCCGATCTTGGCGCGACCCCCATTCTCCGTCGGGGCTTGGCATCAATTCAATGCCAAGCCATCCGTCCCGCCGCCCGAGTGAATAGAAAGTCGAGAAATCAATCAAGCCAAGCCAAGCCAGGCCAAGACCATTCGCATAATAGAAGATTTCAGACTTTCCGACTTTCCCAACGGCGGAAAACAGGAAAGATCGGCGCAGGGGGGAGATTAAGCTTATATTCTTTGTGTTTGAGCCTTACTGTGTATGGTGAGAGGTTGGAGTTGATTATGGTACAAGTATCTTTGTCGTCGGATATACTACTGGCTGCGAGGTTGAGGGTTGGGGATGGTCGTGATGACTTCAGGGGGCTTTTGTTTTAAGGGGCTTTTGTTTACGCAATCCACCATCGGTGCGGAAGATTGTTCAACGCCATCATGGCCCAATCTCCCGAGATCGATCCTACGATTAACTGCTGACTCCTACTTGATATCACGGACGATGATCCCTCCGCTGACAACATGACCACAAGCGAAAGTCGGCGCCACTGACGACGCCCGTCCCAGCCATACAAGCCAAGAAACCCGCCGCAAGGCCGTGGACGGACGTTGTTGGTGTCACTCTTGTGGCTTTTCTTTTACGGAGTACGAATATGGGTATTCCTTCCCCCCCTATCTGAGAAATGTCGCTGACGACTGACGGCTCACGACTCACGACTGATCCGATCGATCTGCAATGCACACTCGTTCACCACCGCCATCGCCCTCATCACAAACTCTCCTTTTCTCGTCATTGACGACGACGATGAAGATGATAAGCCTCAAGACTCGATTTCCTTGACAACGTGCAACAGCTTACTCGTTACCCTTTTCGCCCAGACCCTTGGCCAGCGCCGCAAAGGCTGAAAGAGCCCACAAAAAAAAAGACAGTGATATCTCCAAGATATATTTTGGTTGTTTTGGCTCCCCCGTGGCAGTGTCGGTGTGCCAATAAACTTCGACCAGCGGGCCGGCGGTGCGGGTCTGCACTCGAGATCTCGATATCTTTGGCTGCTGTTTGTTGTTTTTCGAGAAACGCCCTTATGTTATGGAGTATGACTATCTTCATTTTATGATGATAGTTTTAGTGCAATACGCACGCTCGGGATTGACATTTCGACTGGAAAAACTGGGACTAGGCGAGAACGATGGAAGGTAATCTCTCTGGAAGGGGAGGTGCCTGCAGAGATTTTTGAGCTGTGGGTGGGAAGATGTTGAGGACGGGTGCTGGGGCTGGGACTGTGGCATATATAAGGATATGTCCGTTGCCTCTTCCACGTTGTGCTGTCAGCCAGGTGGGTAGTTTGAGCTGATCATTGTCTTCCTCTTCTTCTTCTTCCTTTCTTTGATAGAGATTTTGTCGAGTGATGTCTGGTGAGAAACAATCTATCGCTTTCGACCATCCCCCCATCTCGTCGTCTCTGGCGGCGGATAAACTAGCTCGAGATGTTGAGCGTGGTCTCTCGCGAGCGCAGAGGCCGACGACGGATGACCTCCCTGCGATCTCGGCGTATTCCTCGTTCACAGTGGTCGATGACTCGGCGTCGGACCTGGATGAGTCGTCGGTTCGGGGTCGGATAGCACGGTATTTCCAAGAGCAGGTGGACACGCGGCGGAGCGATGTGCTGCTGATTGCATGCTCGTTTATCTCGGGAATGATTGACAGCGCGGCATTTAATGCCTGGGGGAGCTTTGCTAGTATGCAGACTGGTATGTCTTTCACCTAAATCGTCCATATAGGTCAGTGGATGTATGGAATGACTGACTGGGACAGGCAACATCGTCTTCCTCGCACTCGGAGTCTCAGGCCAACCCCCCGAACCACCACTCCGCTGGGCCAAATCTCTCATCGCCATCACCACCTTCCTCATCTCCATCGTCTTCTTCACCTCCGCATCACGACTACTCGGCCCCATCCGCCGCTCCACACTGCTCGCCTCCTTCACTCTCCAAACCACCGCCATCTTGATATCCAGCATCCTCGTCCAAACCGGCCTCATCGACTCTTCCTCGTCTTCAGATCATACTCACAACCACATGCAATGGCTCCAAATGATCCCCATCGCACTCCTCGCCTTCCAAGCCGGCGGCCAAATCGTCACATCACGCATGGTGCAAGTCGACGAGATTCCCACCGTGGTGCTCACGACCGTGCTGGCAGATCTGCTCATCGACGCGCGGGTGCTGGACCGTGGAAATGTAGTGCGCAACCGGCGTGTGGCGACGGTGCTGGCATTGTTCGCGGGGGCGATGGTGTCGGGGGGAGTGACGAAAGCGGTGGGGTTGTCGTGTTCGTTGTGGTTGGCCGCGGGGGGGAAGGGGGTGGTGACGGTGTGGTGGGCGATGGGGAGAGGGGTGGGTTTTAAGAGGTGATGATAGAATATATGTAGTCTGGATATTAGGATCTATGATGATGGTGACTGTGATGATGATGACGATGGTAGATTTAGATGCTACAGTGGTACGACTAGAGCGGTGTACCTTGGTCCACCAGGCCAGACTGCACGATGGATGACGAGTGGACAGGACAACGGTTCCTGGACCAGCCGGGGCAAAAAAGGAACTTTAGGGAAGGGAGACGGCGGGAGGGAACCAAGACAAGACATGACACGTTGACGTGAAACAGTCATATACATACTTGGTACTAGCGGTGAGAAAGTCTGGGGTTGGAGATGAGTTGTATGGAGTAGATCGCTCTGGATTCTTTACTCTAATGTGCTGGTGCTGGTGGTTGGACTGTGGTGAGTCTGTGGCGGTGACTTGTGTGATAGTAGTGACTTGATGGTGAAACGCGCACATGAAAGGGGTTGCATAAAGCCGGGATTGGCGCAGCAGCCCTATTTCCAGGGATCGACGGGGGGCAAGGGGGCAGGGATGGGGGCCAGCTGCGGAGGATTGGCCGGGGGGAAAAAGAAATTTCGGGGGGAAAACTCTGCGCGGCAGCGCGGGGGAGGAATGTCGGGGTGGTACGGAGTCTCTGCTGGATGGTACTGTACCCAAGAGTAAGAGCTGAGACTGACCTGAGCCGGAGAGAGAGGATAGTGAGAGAGAGACTGACAGACTGAGTGACAGCTCACCCACCTGCCGCATACAGGCTGCAGTCCGTTCCTGCCCTGTTTGGCCACCGCACCAGCTGTTGAGACGCGTTGGGCCAATCACAGCCCTGAAGATGCATGTGTCAGCAGGGGAAATCTCCGTCCGCTGACTCAGCAACCTCCCTCCAATCACCGCCACCCGATACGCCCCTAGGCTGCCGAGGCTCTAACCTCCTTCGGCTAGCCCGGCGTGATAAGGGTGGCGGACCCACTAAAAAGTTTTGAATTTTTATTTTTTTTATTTTTTTCTCTCGCGCTGAAATCTCTGGCGGCCAACCCGTGCTCGCTGGCGCTGCCTCGTTATAAAAGCCCACAGCCTTCCCCCCCGTGTCTCATCCTTTTTTTCCTCTTTTTCTTCCCATCTCCCTCTCCATCTCCACTCCATCTTCTCCCTTTCTCACCTCCTTTCATATCTTTTTCTGTTCATCTTTTTCTTCTCTCTATCGTTTTTCCATCAGAGAAGAGGGAAAACTCGTTTTCCATCGACATCCCATCATCGAGCGTCTCGCTCATAAAAGTTCAGAGATACCCATAATTAATTCTTTCATCATGCCTGCCATCGATTCCATCAACGAGTCCGCCAACTCGGTGGCCGTGCTCGAAGAACTCCTCAAATCCCTCTCCGTCTCCAAGAACGAGGCTGAAACCAGGGCGGCTGCCAACAACATCGCCTCGCTGCTCAACGGGCCCACAGACGAACAGGCTCTCCCAGTCAAGTAAGCGATTCCCAAAACTGCTGATCTCTCTGTTCTAATACTAACAGTCTCAGGGCCGTCGAGTCGTTGAAGAAACAACTCAGCAACAAAAAAGATGCCTCCGCTCGTGAAAAGGCGTTGGACGCCATCGCTGCCATCGCCAACCACTCCACAGTCTCGCCAGCCGTCGAGCCATATCTCCTCTCGCTGCTCGCTCCCACTCTGACAGCTGTCTCGGACAAGATGACTTCGGTCAAGAACCTGGCCCAGGAGGCCGCGATCGCCATCGTCAAGTCCATCAACCCCAACGCCGTCAAGGCGGCTCTCCCCGCCATCGTCAGCTCGCTCCAGAATGCTCAAAAATGGGCTGAGAAGATCACCGCTTTGCAGTGTATCGAGGCTCTCGTTGAGTCTGCCCCCGTCCAGCTCGCTTACCGCGTGCCTGACTTGATCCCCGTCGTCTCCGAATCCATGTGGGACACCAAGCCTGAAGTCAAGAAGGCTGCCTACACCACCATGGAAAAGGTCTGCGGCCTCATCGTCAACAAGGATATCGAGCGCTTCATTCCTGAGCTCATCAAGTGTATTTCCAAGCCAGAGAATGTCCCCGAGACTGTTCATCTCTTGGGTGCCACTACTTTCGTCACTGACGTGCACGAGCCCACTCTTGCCATCATGGTGCCCTTGCTCGACCGTGGTCTGGCTGAGCGTGAGACTGCCATCAAGCGTAAATCCGCTGTCATCGTCGACAACATGTGCAAGCTTGTCGAGGATCCTCAGATCGTTGCTGCTTTTTTGCCCAAGCTCATGCCCGCTCTCCAGAAGAACTTTGACACCCTCGCCGACCCTGAAGCCCGTGGCAAGACCAAGCAGGCTCTCGAGACCCTCGAGCGTGTTGGTCACGTCAAGGACGGCAAGATCCCCGAAGTCTCCACTGCTGGTGACGTCGCCACTGTCTCTGCCATCCTCAAAGAGATCCTCGAGCCCCAGCACAAGGACTCTATCCCCAAGTTCCAGGCCATCATTGACTACGTTGCCGCCATCGCCGGTCAGCTCATCGATGAAAAGGTGACTGACGTTGAGAGCTGGACTGAAAACACTCTCGCCTATCTCGTCGCCATTGCCGGTGAATCCGCCTCAAAGCCCCTCGCTGAGACTCTCCGCAAGCGCGCCTCCCCAGGTGCTGCCGAGGAAGTTGATGAAGAGGAAGACGAAGAGGAGGGTGAAGATCTTTGCAACTGCACCTTCAACTTGGCCTATGGTGCCAAAATCTTGCTCAACCAAACACATCTCCGCCTCAAGCGTGGTCAGCGTTACGGTCTTTTGGGTCCCAACGGTTCCGGAAAGTCTACCCTCATGCGTGCCATCAACAACGAGCAGGTCGAGGGTTTCCCCAAGAAGGATGAAGTCAAGACCGTCTTCGTTGAGCACGACCTCGACGCTGCCGACACTGAGCAGACCGTCATTGGCTGGACTCAGAAGAAGTTGGCTGATGTCGGTATTGAGATGACCGGCGAAGAAATCAAGTCTCAGTTGCTCGAGTTCGGTTTCCTCGATGAGCAGTTTGAGAACCCCATCACCTCCCTCTCTGGTGGCTGGAAGATGAAGCTCGCTTTGGCCCGTGCCGTCTTTGAGAAGCCCGACATTCTCTTGCTCGACGAGCCCACCAACCATCTCGACGTCAAGAACGTGGCCTGGTTGGAGCAGTACCTCATCAACTCTCCCTGCACTTCCATCATCGTTTCCCACGACAGCGGTTTCTTGAACAACGTTATCCAGCACGTCATCCACTACGAGCGCTTCAAGCTCCGCCGTTATCGCGGTAACCTCACAGAGTTCGTCAAGAAGCTCCCATCGGCCCGCTCCTACTTTGATCTCGATGCCTCTGAGATGGAGTTCAAGTTCCCCGAGCCCGGTTTCCTTGAGGGTGTCAAGACCAAGGCCAAGGCCATTGTTCGTGTCAACAACATGACCTTCCAGTACTCTGGTACCTCCCGCCCACAGCTCACGGACATTTCGTTCCAGTGCTCGCTCGGTTCCCGTATTGCTGTCATCGGTCCCAACGGTGCTGGTAAATCCACTCTCGTCAACATTCTTACCGGTGAATTGATCCCCACCACTGGTGATGTCTACCAACACGAGAACATCCGTATCGCGTACATCAAACAGCACGCTTTCGCCCATATCGATAATCATCTCGACAAAACTCCTTCCGAGTACATCCAGTGGCGTTTCCAGACTGGTGAAGATCGTGAAACCATGGACCGTGCCAACAAGATTGTCACCGAGGAAGATGAGAAAGCCATGGACAAGATCTACAACATTGAAGGCTCTCCACGTCGTGTGATCGGTATTCACTCCCGTCGCAAGTTCAAGAACTCGTACGAGTACGAATGTTCTTTCACCCTCGGTGAGAACATTGGCCTCAAGAACGAGAAGTGGACTCCCATGATGACTGCCGACAACGCCTGGATTCCTCGTACTGAGATCCTCGCCACCCACGCTAAGCTCGTGGCCGAGGTCGATCAGAAGGAAGCCCTCGCCAGCGGTCAGTTCCGTCCCCTTGTCCGCAAGGAGATTGAAGCCCACTGCGCCCACTTTGGTCTCGATGATGAACTCGTTTCTCACTCCCGCATGCGCGGTCTCTCCGGTGGTCAGCGTGTCAAGGTCGTCCTCGCTGCTTGCTCGTGGCAACGTCCCCATTTGATCGTCTTGGACGAGCCGACCAACTACCTCGATCGTGACTCGCTCGGTGCGCTCTCCAAGGCCCTCAAGAGCTTCGAGGGTGGTGTCATCATCATCACTCACTCCAAGGAGTTCACTGAGAACCTGACCAGCGAAGTCTGGGCTGTCGTTGACGGAAAGATGACTCCCTCCGGCCACAACTGGGTTCAGGGTCAAGGCTCCGGTCCCCGTCTCACCGAGAAGGAGGACACTGAAGACAAGTTCGACGCCATGGGCAACAAGGTCGCCGGCACACAGAAGAAGAAGAAGCTCACCTCTTCCGAGCTCCGCAAGAAGAAGAAGGACCGCATGGCCAGACGCAAGCGCGGTGAAGAAGTGTTCTCTGACGAGGATGATTTCTAGATCTTTTGACTATTCTTTTCTTGACTACGCATTTGATTCTTTTGATTTTCTCTGGGGGTCATTTTGCGGGTTGGGTTCCGGTTCCTTTGGCCATGAAAAACACAATAGACTTTTGGTCCGCGGAAACGATAGAATGTTGTCTTTCTGAAGGTCTCTTTTCAAATGTCGCTTGTGCTAATGTGTTGGATGTTAATGACTGCAAATGTGCTGGCGTTGGATGGGTTGTCTCTGATTTGTTTTTCTTTTGCATTTTCCTTTTCCTTTTTCCTTTTGTTAATACCAGTCATCAGGCACCTTCGAGTGCGATAGACCAAAATAGATTCTATCTTCAGACTTTAATCTTAAGACCTTTTCATCGTGACTTCATATCTTGCTTGATATTGATTTTGATGACCGTAGACAGGTGACTAAGCGAGACAACGAAATTTTATCTTATCGCATCGAGGGGCATAAATCCATCTCAGACCTGAGAAACATCTGCAAAACACCATTGACCACGACAATGGCCTCAACAGACCTCCCCCCGTCCCTAGACACCCTCTACTCCTCTCCCCAAACCTCAAGCTACGACACCCTCCACCTCACAGAACCCCAAATCCTCGCAACCCTCCAACTACCCCTCGCACAACAAATCTTCGGCCGCACCAGTTCCCCGTCCACCTCCCCGCAGCAGCAGCAGTTACTCAACGACCTCTCCAACGGCACCATCTCCTACACACAATTCGTCCAGCAAAACGTCACCACCACCCTCTTATCTAAATCTACATCTCAAGATGCGAACACCACACGCTCCCAGCTCCACCACATCGCCTACGCCGCCCTCTCCTCTTTCATCCAAGCCACCGTGACCGGACCCCCGCTCGCATTCAAATCTTCGGAACTTGTTCTGCCTACAGACATTATTTCGAAGAAAGATGGACCTGGATATATGTGTATGTATGAGCGGATACGTGATGCGATGATCCGCCATCTCAGCGTGGATGGCGAGGCGATGGGGTATCGGCTGGTGGGCTGCGTGGAGTTGTTTTGTGCGGCGGGGGGGATAATACGGGGGTTGTCAGTTATTGGAAAAAATGGGGATAGGGATGAGGATGGAGATGAGGGTGGGAAAGTGCCGATGATGCTGCGCACGGTGCGCATGAGGTTGAATTTCATGCATCAGAAGATGCTTGCGGAGAATACGGAGACGTTGCAGACGAGTATATATGAGGATGTTGATGCGCTTGCTGCATGTGTTTTGGGTACTTCTTCTTCGCCTACGAATACGGATACGGATACCGGTACGGACACGGAGCAACGGGTGCGTTTTCTGCTTGAGCGCGCGACGATACATACGCACCACGGACGGGATGCGGCGGCGCGTGCGGATCTGGAGCGTGCGGCGCGGGAGAATGGGTTTGAGTATGCGTTGACGGGGAGGTTGGGGAAGAGGACGAGGTTTCAGCAGAGAGATGTTAGTCAGTTGGTTGTTTTGGCGAGGAGTAAAGATGGGGATCGAGATACGTCTTCGTCGAGGATAGAGGGGGGGGAGGAGACGAAGCCGAAGAAGTTGGATTTGAATGATGATACGCTGCTTGAGGCGATTTCGTTTACACCCGCGACGGAAAATGGGGTAGAGACGAGGGCGATGACTGTGCAGGATGAATCTGCATTGCCTCCGGCCCTGGCAGGACTGGATCCAGCAGATCAACCCAAACTGAATCCGCTCGATTCTATCGTCCTTCTCGCCCTTGCGTCTGCTATCACCAATACTAACCCCGAGGACGGCCTGACGCGGGAGGAAACTCTCCCTTATGCGACTCGCGTTCTCGAAGGTGGTAGCTCCAACTGGCAGGTCTACACGCAAGCACTCCTCGTGCGCAGCAGAGTCGAAGGATACAAATCGCGAACGGTGGAGCGTGGTGTGCTTCAACTACAAGCTATCGTGGACCAGGTCATTGCCGACACAGCGAGTGACGTTACCACCGCCGCAACCACAGAGCAGCAACAACAACCTTCTACATTCCTCCCTCGACCCGAAACCTCTGAATCTGCACCAGCAAATGAGCGGCTGGAGTACATCTGGCTCCTAAATTTCTCGACGAGATGGGACCTAGAAGCCGAACTGGCCTCGCGATGGGTCAGTCTCGGTGCCCTCCGCACCGCACTCGAGATCTACGAGCGTCTACAAATGTGGGCCGAAGCAGCGCTGTGCAATGCGGCCACAGACCGCGAAGACAAAGCCAGACTCATCGTCCGCCGACAACTATACGAACCATCCAAGCCTGGTGGTGAGAGTGACGAAGACGAGCAATTCACAGGCCCCGAACGCAACCCCCTACCTGTCGACGCACCACGCCTATTCTGCATCCTCGGCGACATCGACAAAGATCACACCATGTACGAACGCGCATGGACTGTTTCGAATCAAAGGTATGCCCGCGCCCAACGTGCCCTGGCCCGTTACTATCTTGGTCAGAAACCGGCACAGTTCGACAAGGCGGAGCAAGCATACCTGCTCAGTCTGCGGATCAACCGGCTCAACCACGCTGCGTGGTTCTCGCTGGGGTGTATCCAGCTGGAACTGCAAAAGTGGACGGATGCGGTGCGGTCGTTTGCGCGTGCAGTGCAGTTGGAGGATGGCGATGCGGAGTCGTGGAGTAATCTTGCTGCGGCGCTGGTGAATGTTCCACCGGAACCAAAGCCACAAAGGACAGCCACCGCTGCTGATGATGAAGAGGAAGAGGAGGAGAAGGAGAACGAAGAGTGTATAGATATATACAAACCCAAACGCGACGCCCTCGCCGCCCTCCAGCGCGCCGCCCGCCTCAAACACACCGACCATCGCATCTGGTCCAACATCCTCGCCATCGGCGCCTCCATCCCACCACCCCACACCCCCTTCCGCGACGTGCTGCACGCGCAAAAACGCATCATCGAACTACGCGCCACCAAAGACGGTGAGAAATGCATCGACATCCCCCTTCTCACGGCAATCATCAACACCCTCACCGCCGACTACGACTTCAACGAACATGAGCCGGTCAATACTACCGAGAATGGAATCAAAACCTCCCGCCGCGGCACTATACCGTCCCTTATCATTTCTCTCATCGATGAGAATGTCACACCATTGATCACACACTCTGCGACCCTATGGCTACTCATCGCGCGTCTGGAGAAATGGCGTGGTCGGCCGGGACGTGCGTTGGCCGCGCATGAAAAGGCGTGGCGGGCGTGTGTGGCTGCGAAGGGAAGTGCGGCGTTTCAGATGGCGGATGAGAGGGCGTGGATGGAGGTTGTGAGGGCCACGGAGGGGTTGGTGAGGGAAGGGTATGCGGGGTTGGGGGGGATGCGGGAAGAAAGAGAAGATACGGGTGCCGATAAAGGTACTGATGGGGGGATGGTGGCTAAGGACTGGCGGTTCAAGGCGCGGAGTGCGGTCAGGGGGATACTGGGGAAGGGGAAGGAGGTATGGGAGGGATCGGAGGGGTGGATGAGGTTAAAGGGGTTGGCGGAGGAGGTTAGTGGGAGTGCGTGATATATGGGATATGAATATAAAAAGGATAGAATGATGGTTTACATAGGTCAGTCTACATCTGATATCAGTTATAGACCGCAACACCCTCTCCATGCACACACTGCTATGAGTTTAAGCAATCAACAAAATAAAGAGGAGGATATAAAAAAGATATCAAAAATATTCAGCTGTTGAGATTCGCTGGTGGTCCCCTAGGGGTCTAGAAATCGTGGATTCGTTAATCAGCTAAATGTACTTCGTAGCCTAGCACCCTTTGTCGTCTTTGGAGAGCCAAATGGTCGACCAAAGATTTGTGATGAAAGGCTCAAGAGATGTTAAGGGTGAATGGATAAGGATCGCGATCAGGACTTTCTCGGATCGGAGAAACTAGCTAACACCCGCTGGGCTGGAGGAGTTAGTGGGACGGACGTCTCGACAGCTTGAGATGCAACCTGAGGGCACTGAGAGGACTCCAAGCAATATTGGTATATCAGAGGCATTGCTGATATTGGCTCATCCTCATAGATTGCCGCTGGCCCTCCTCATTATGGAAATCAAAGTCATCAATGCGGTCAAAACCGCCCTTGCACCTGCAAACATCCCCTTTTGCGTTGTCAATGAAACTGCATTGAACTACTACAATGCTCCCCGAGTTATCATGGTATGTCGGCTCCTAAGAGCAATTCCAAGTTCTCAGATACTTACAGTAGAAATCAATCAAGGCTATTGAAATCTGTGTTCCGGAATGCCACCTTTCGACCACAGCATCACAGCTCGCTTCATATGCCGATGTCTTTCGATCACATCCATGGCCGGACGATGCGAGTTGCAACATAGACTACCTAAAGCCTTATCCCCGCTTCCAAGCCTTCATTGAAGGTCGATCCTTCAATGTGACAGCGCTCCCAGACACTTTCTACCATCTTGATCCGCTTCGCAACAACATTGTTCAAATTCAGACCTATCCTCGAGACCAGATCAGGCTCAGCCGGCAGCTCGATTTTTCGAAAGATTTAAATGCTCTTTCATCCATCCCTGTGCCCCGTCTGGCAACTCTTCTTGAAGGGGCATCTCAGAGATACCTTGAATCAAAAGAGTATGCTCTGGCGGTGTGTGTCGAGGAGTTGGTGGACGGCATGAACTTGGATGAAGCCTGGTGTTGTGACCACCTTGATACCAGGAAACACAAAGTGATTCAATTTGTCCTAGACCGTATAGCAACCAAAGGATCACGGATATCCGAATTTCAACCAGGAAATATCACCTGCTTTGTCGAAACGGAAGAGGAGGCACAAACATTGCAAATGATTCCAGGGTACAATGAGCTAAGCTGGAGCCGGGAACAGCAGACTAAACCGAAGGAAATAATGCAGAACTCCGACCTACTTCTGACGCTAGCCTGGCTCTAATCAGCTTCTCGCTGACCCTGGAGTACGTTGCAGGATCAAACAGGCTTTCGGGACTCTCGAGCGTGTTGGTCACTGAGCAGTGTCGGTTTCTCTTCCTTTTTTGTCATTCATAGAGAATTAACTGCCCTAGGTGACGGCGATTTAGCGGAAAACTTCTTACAGTGGTGGATGGACAAGACCCAAAACACCACAAGATATTTATCAAGGTTTCTACTGGGAGACTTGATGGCATCGTTACCCGAGAGTACCAATCTCAAGACTATTCAATATCAGTCTTAGAGCAACAACGACCGGATGTTAACTCCCTCGAAGTTCAATATCACAAAATTGACACGTTACTAACAGAATGCCATAACCGGTTGCCAGCATAAACCGATATCAATACTCCGCCATCAGAGTTAACTGCCTAAGCTGTTTATCCAAAGGCCGCAATGTCACCAAAGTTCTACTCGCGGACGTCGTCGCTACACTGATAGCATTAGGATCCGGTTTAGGGACCTGGGCGAGAAACACATTGTAGGCTGGAATTCGGACCTTGCGGAAAATGGGCCATTTCTGTCTGGGGGGGTTTCCAATTATCTTTAACCCCCTGAAACGGTCCCCAGAAGCTTCATCTAGGCAGCATTCAGCACACGACAGCATTCGACGCACGGCAGCATTCTACGAAAGAAACGAGCATCGAGTGGGCTATAAGGGATATCAACTGAAAAGCACAGAGTTTGATATCAGTAGCGAAGAGCTCTGAGACCAAAGACAAGTCAAGACGCTGGCTAGGCATACTGTAAGTAGAAGAAATCTTGAACCAGGGAATCAGCAATACTTATTTAGACACCCGTGAGCGACGCAGTGTAGAGCATCTTGATAGCACCTTGACAGCCGCATCATGTCACTAACTTGCAGCATACAAGCGCGGTGTTCGGCCATCATCGCCTTTTATGACATCAACCTTTTCCGAGTCGAGCAGTAACTTGACAACTGCATAATGTCCGCTGTATGCGGCAGACAAGAGCGGTGTCCAGCCATCGTCATCTTCTGAATCGACGTCAACCTTTCCGTAGTTGAGCAATAGCTTGACAACTGCGCCACATCCGTTGCGGGCAGCATACAAGAGCGGTGTCAAGCCATATGCATCTTTTGAATCTACTTCAACATTCCCCGAGAGCAGTATCTTGACAACCGCTTCGTGTCCCCTGCCTGCGGCATGCGAGAGCGGTGTCCAACCATCGTCATCTTGTGAATCGACGTCGACCTTTCCGGAGTCGAGCAATAGCTTGACAACTGTACCACATCCGTTTCTTGCAGCATACAAGAGCGGTGTCAAGCCATATGCATCTTTTAAATCGATGTCGACCTTCTCTGAGAGCAGTATCTTTACAACTGTATCTCGTCCCTTGCCTGCAGCATAAGAGAGTGGTGTCCGGCCATATGCATCTTTGGAGTCAACGTCAACCCTCCCCGAGTCAAGTAGTAGCTTGACAACTGCATCATGTCCCTTGTCCGCAGCATACGAGAGCGGTGTCCGGCCATAATTATCTTTTGAATCGACGTCGACCTTTCCCGAGTCGAGCAGTAGCTTGGCTATTTCAACATGTTCCTTATCTGCAGCATACGAGAGCGGTGTCCGGCCATAATTATCTTTTGAATCTGCGTCGACCTTCTCCGAGTCGAGCAGTAGCTCGACAACCGCATCACGTCTGTTACATGTAGCATAGAAGAGCGGTGTCCGCCTACCGCGGTCCTTTGAATTGACATCAACGTTTCCCGAGTCGCGCAGTAGCTTGACAACCGCATCTCGTCCTTTGTCCGCAGCATAAGAGAGTGGTGTCCGGCCATATGCATCTTTTGAGTCGACGCCAACCGTTCCCGAGTCAAGCAATAGCTTCACAAGTGCATCGTGTCCGTTGTCTGCAGCATACGAGATCGGCGTCCGGCCATAATTATCCTTTGAATCGGCGTCGGCCTTCTCCGAGTCGAGCAGGAGCTTGACAACTGCATCATGGCTGTTGTATGCAGCATACGAGAGCGGTGTCCGCCTACCGCGGTCTTTTGAATCGACATCAACTTTTCCCGAGTCGAGCATTAGCTTGACAACTGCATCTCGTCCCTTGCCTGCAGCATAGGAGAGTGGCGTCCGGCCACCGTCATCTTTTAAATCGACATCGACCGTGCCGGAGTCGAGGAGCTGCTTGGCTACTCTCGCAAGTCCAAAAAATGACGCAGTCCACATGGTGTTGATCGTTCTAGGCTGTTCATAATTGCGGTACCTTTCCTGCCAATAAATTTCAAACCAGGATAGGCATTTGTCTGTCTCGGGGTTGCATATCTCTAATGCCATGGGTTCTAATCTTTCCTGCGTCTCTTCATCTGCGCTATTGTAGTGAAGGACCCAGTTATTTGCCGAGTAATCCAGGAAAGTGTCAGTATCAGTGAATTGAACCGCGTAGAGATAAACAATAGAGCTTATTGAGAGAACAGAGTGTCCCTCCTGATCACACATTGAGCCGGCCCAGCTTGATCCCGTATCACCTTCAACTGACTCTTTGTTCTGAAGGAGAAACTCCCGTGCAGTTTGGTGGAGGAAGTATACTCGGTTGTCGTAGATGGATATGAACAGACCACACCAATCTCTTAGAGATGCTTCGAAGTCCTCATCACTTTCGAGGTCAAGGTCCTCTAGGCAGCGGGATGAGGTGTTGATACTCATAGCTATGTTCATCTCTGCCAGTGTAAGAGGCCGACGTGCGCCCAAGAGTATGCGTAAAGCCTTCTCAACCTTATCCCTATCATGAGATTTGCTGAGAATCTTTTCATATGCCTGGTAAACGCTATTTGGAAGCTGCTTGACAGCCAGATCAATACCATTTTGGGTTTTCCTAAAGGACTGCTTCTCCAAGTAGTCGAACACCAGGTACACCCACAGGTAAGTGCGATGCTGTGTTTCAAGCAATCGTTTTTCAAGATGGCCTTTGACCGCTGATTGTAACTTCTTCTTCCTTGCTAGCTCCTCGACCCGGTATCTGATGACATGGTTGATCTCTTCAGCGATGGGGGCTGATTCTTTTTCACCGGGGATGTGAATGTAAGGAAATGTGTCGACAAACCCACGAAATTCAGACATAATATGGCTATATGGACGGCTAGTTACGAGAAATCTCATCTTCGCCAACCCGCTGTCTCCGCTGAACAGCCTTTTGAAGTTCTGAAGCAAATCTTCAAGATCCGACCCTTTGCATTCGTCCAAGGCATCCAGAACAAAAAGAATAGGGCCTGCACTGGGATCCTTTCCTGCTGCTACCAAAATACTCCAGAGTGAGGTGGGAACGTTCACCAAAGTATCTCCATTCTTAGAATGCTCGTTGATGGCATGCCAAATTAAGAAAGGCTTCTGGGAGAAAAGCTGGTGTAGCAGCGCACAAATGGCTTGCTTTAGGGTATTTTGATCCGAGTCCTTGAAGAAGAAATAGCAGATCGTCGCCGATAATTTAGGCAGTCTGTAGTCTATTAGGTATTTAGCTAGAACAGACTTTCCACACCCAGGATCAGCAGTAACTATCAAGAGTCCTGAGTCTCGACGTGTCCAGTCTTCAAAGTCGGCTTGATCCAAGAACCATTTGCAGGTGCCGTCTACCCTATCTTTAATGCGATCTTTGTACCACTCATATGGGTTATCTTTTTCGTTCTTCGCGAGGCGAAAGAGCTGGTGGCATTTCTCTTCCTTCGTGATTTCGGTCCCTATTGAGGAGCAATTATTAGGCCTCGCACAGCATATCTAGCCGAAGGGTAGATATACCATACCGTGATAATGATTACTGGTTATGTTGCCCTGGACGCTTCCGATAACTTGGCCATGATTGTCGGAGACGTTGATATTCATTGTAGGCGAGGGAAATTACTAGAGACAATGAGTCGCATATCCCAGTCATTTTGGCGATTTGACTTACCCTGTCACCCGCGGTGGTGTTGGCAGTGGTTCTGAGGCCTGTAGCAGCTATATTGGCCAAGTACACGGTGCTGTCGGCCGGTTGCTTTGATGGTTCGCTAAGATATAGGATTTTGGACGTCATTGCGGGAGCGCTGGAAGGTGGGGCTCGGACGAGATCAAGTAAGTTAGGTGCGGCCCGTTGCGGGGTAACTAACTTAACTAACTTGCTGTATGTAAGTAAGGTTAGCCTTCCCGATCATCCTCAGTCTATCAAATTATTGAGTTAAGAAAACACAAACAGTATGGCAGGATTTTTAGATCCACTTCACGACCCTAAAGATGCGAATCTAGAGTGAGTCAACCTGGGTTAGAAAGTTACACTATGCGGGACTCATTCGTCTGGCAGTGTCGTCTTTGTCCACGGCCTTCAGGGCAATAGGGTCGACACTTGGACCAGATACGACAAATTCTGGCCTCGGGATTTACTCCCTGATGATGTCCGTCAGGCTCGGATCCTCTCCTGGGGATATGATGCGGACATCGCCCATTTCTGGCAGAAAACTTCAAATGCTGAACTCGTCGATCATGCGAAGAGTTTATGCTCGGATCTTGCTGGCTTGCGGGAACAGAGCGTGAGACTCCATCTCCCTCTCCAATAATTCTTTGGCAGTTTGAGCTAAATAATGTAATCAGGGCGATCGACCCATCATCTTCGTAGTACACAGTCTTGGTGGCCTCATATGCAAAATGGTGTGCCGACTGGTATATCCTAGCGATCTCTTCTAACACCATCTAGGCTCTCGTCTCCTCCGACCGGAGTGCCGACAAGCACCTGAAGATTATTGCAGATTGCACCCGTGGGATTATTTTCTTGGGTACACCGCACGAAGGATCAGACAAGGCCAAGTGGGTTAAGATGGGACAGGCGTTTGCGAAGCTGATGGGAAAGGACAACAACAGAGACGTGCACGATGCCCTCAGCGAGGGCTCTGCTCGACTGGGCGAACTTGATTCTAATTTTGTCAACTTCTTGCGGAGCCGTAGAGAGTCCAAAGATACGAAGATAGCTTCGATTGAGGTCGTTTGTTTCTTTGAGGAGTGTCAATCTCAAGCGGGCGAGGTGTGTGCCGTTCATTAGGATGGTTGAGCTTTCGATATCGCTGACTCGAAACAGATCGTCTCGAAAGCGTCTGCCACTCTCACCGGCTATGAGACGCAGTCAGTTCCCGCAGACCATCGAGACATGTGTAAATTCGCAAGTAAAGATGACGTGGGGTATCAAAGGATTTCGCGTGTGCTAAAACGATGGGCCGCGATGCTGCAGAGCCCAGCTGCTGCGCAACACCGCACAGTGAGTGTCCTAGCCATCGATATATTGTTGTTGCAATCGTATCCGTCAACATATGTAATTGACAGCGCTAACTCGTTGAATTTAGGGCGATACCATCACGATGAATGTGGACAAAAACATGGGCCAGGTGACGGGGAAGCTCCATGGAGATAACCATGCCACATTCAACTATACATTCGACCCCAGACAAATTTAGTGGCGGACCACCAAAAGTAATGGTTCCAAGCAGGTTATTTTTTTTCTTTGGATTCTCTTGGAGACGTCCAGGCTCTTATAGCCCGTGAATAAGAGGGTTCAAAGCTCTGAATTCGCCCCAGACAAAATGTCCTGTTCGTATCTCAAGGCATCGGTACAGCCCTCATCTAAAGATATGTTTGTGGGTGGTGACGCAGATTTCTCTTCCTATCAATTCATGGCCTTCAGAGTATCGGTGCCCGGTCGCCTCGGTAGTACATACTTTCCGCTCACGTTCAACAGACGTCATCCACCAACTTGGAGTTATCTCACCTTCATGTCATTGCTTGCCATTATTTGACGAAGTACGAGCTCAAGTACGAGCTCATATTCCCGTATTAGCCACTGCAAAGCACGCCGCAAAATATCGGATCGTGGAGCCCATCGCTCTATCTGCACTTTCAGAATTCGCAGAAATGTCTTATCAGAATAATCCTGAATTCGGCGGCTCATTCCAGCATTGGCCTCCTAACCCTTCCCCCAACGCCCCAAACGAAGAGGTCCTCGAGTACTTTAGGCGATGCTTCGCAAGTACATACGATTTACCCCGGCACTCTCAAGTTCTTAAAGATCTCAAGTTCGAATTCAATGGAACAGGAAGAGACCTCTATGTGGCCTCAATGACAACACTCTGCGCATATGTTAGCAACAGGAGTGTGGGGAGGATCATGTATTATCGCTTGGGAGCCTCGATCTTTAGATTTGTGAGTTCATTTTGATCTACAGTTTCATCAAGCATTGTCACTAATCCACTCCCAGCCCCCTCTGGTACAGCTCTGGAGCATCTTTTCAAACCACCCCGTAGAGACTGTGCCATTGCCAGAGAACCACCAGATGGACACCCCGATAGCGCCTTCTCAGAAAGATGACCTGGCGGCTCCTGGCCTTCGTCGAAGGCGCGCTCCTTCCAAGTAAGCGCTGCCACATTTGTTTCTGCCGGACTGGGTTCTTACCTCAATTCATTACCTCAGGACCAACCCCTCGCCTTAAAATATCTCCCTCCCCCCCGTATTGACAGAACAGAGCAGATTCGGACAAACTGCTGCTTCGCTGCCCCAGACCTTATCATGTTCATGCACAGAGCAGTGAAGGCATCAGAATGGAGCCGGCTAACCACCAAAGACCGTGCGGTCAGCAGGGACGCACCAAACCCTGATACAATCGCAGGGAGAGCGAAGAGAGGTCCATCAGACGAACTCGCGGAGAGACAAGAACTACGTTGCTCATCTGGAGCAGCTGCTGGAGGACACTGCCTTATAGAGAATCTGTGGTTGGGAAGTTTCGAGCCCATGGATTGGGAGTCGCCTTTCTTGAGGTCTTGTATTGTGGAGGGCAACGTGGTTGGGGAGGGTTGCTTGTTGTCGATATGGTTTGTTCTTGACGGCAGAGGTGGCAGCTGCTCCCCCTTTTTAATTGTGGGATGCCATCCAGTACACGAGATGGTTCGCGCAATGGATCGTAGTCGAACCCATAGAGACTCTCGTGGCTGGGATCGGCCGGCAGACCCGCTTATGAGCGAACTGCTGAGAGAGGCAAAGGTACTATCCGTACTATACTGTACTTACGGAGTACATGCCAGTCAGCTGGTCAAGGTTGGATTTCGAACGTGCGTTTGTTGCAGTCTGAACCAACATCGCCTTGCCGGATGTTGGAGAACTACGTATGTTCCGCTGGAGCCGAGTCTGGGGATGACTAAATAGCTAATGACTAAGGCAGCTTATGATTTTACGTAATCCAGCTACCCCTGCACGTGACCAGCCTATCGCCTTATATAGTTGTAGCTTGATCCTATAGATCCAATCAACAACTATCTTCGCTTATCAGGTTATGAGAACCCGTACGCTGTCCAAGCGCTATTTAGGTGATATTTCGTTGGAAATATCAAATACACCTTAGGGATCCTCAGCTGAGGCACCTAGGTGGTTTCCTTTTGCGAAAATCTTGCATTTGGATCGATTTTTCGTGGGCAAAACTGATTAACCGACCAGCTCGCCAGTTCGCCGGGAAATCCTACACCAGAGGCATCTTAGGGATTCCCAACGGGGGACCCAGGGTGACCGCCATCTGCATTGAATCATTGAGATTCAGCATTTGGGTCAATACTCTCAAGGAACCGCGATTCGTCAAAGACGCTTTGATTTTGAGCCTTTGAAGATCTGTTTGTTCTGCGAGAGGTTGTTACGATCTCGCAGAGAGTTCGCTGCTAGTTACCGATGCAGCTAGATCGACCCTGACATTAGGGATTGAGGCGAGCGTGGCGGAACATGACGTCTACGATAGATGACGTCGTTGATAGCTATATTATCTTAGGAGATCGCTTGGATCCCGAGGAGGGAGGCAAGCGATTAGTTTCTTACAATCTACGTGTTTGAGAATCACTATTCGTATTGACGTGCCCTTAACCGTGACATCGCATCGATCTACCTTCTATATTGCTACGTGTGTAAAGACATATCGTACTGCTATTTAGCATATGCTCTTCGCTACGTGGGAGAACGTTAGTTATATCTTGGACGACTAGCTCCTACGGTTCCATGAAAGCTAGCCGTTGACAATTCTAATCGCTTCCCTCACTGCTATATAGCAGCAATGTCTTTGTATCAGCTCCGCAATCGATCTACGAGTGCAAGCTCGCTAGATCAACCCGAGCAGGGACCCGTAGGGTTGTGGTTTTCTTATGTATATCTATGTATATATTGTTTCACTTTGTTTTGGTTTTGGTTCTCCGTCCGGACCCCGATATCTCTTATATCGGGCCCCGTACGGACCACGCCCGGGCCCCGGACTATATCTATTCCGGACCCCGACCGTGGCACATATATAGCGGATAGTTGACCCTCAGATAGTTCTTTCATTCAACTATTCTGCCCTCAGATCACAGGGTCATCGGAGAATGGTCAGGCAACTTCGCCAAGAGAAGGACCTTCGGGAGAGGCAATCTTTGCTGATCGTGCTGATCATGTGTTTTCTGAGGAGGCGGCGAGAGACCGACCCCGAGCAGAGAGAGAGCAGCAACATCCCCATGTTCAATCAGCTCATTCCTCCAATTCTCATTTTGCTCTGGCTAGCTTAACTCAAACGGGTGTGCCGGTTATGCAACTGCCTAGCATGGCGAACGAACAGTTTAACTTCCAGCAAGTACAAAGCTTGTTAGCTGCGGTCTCGCTGCGCGAACCGGGTGGAAGAAAATACCCAGAGCCAATATTATATCATGGCTGCTCAAATAAGGAGCGAAGAGAGTGGATTCGCTCTGTAGAAGATTATATTGAGGGGAAATCCAATCAATTTGCGAGCGAGCGGGACAAAGTCCTCTGGGCCGCAACGAGATTCCAGGATAATGTTCAAACGGCTTGGGATGCCGAAAGGGAGAGCATTGACTGGAATACTTATACCCTTGATCATTTCAAGACTTGGGTTTATTATTATTATTATTATTATTCATTATAGTCTTGTGCAGTCTGAGACTATGAAGACTACCTGCTGGACTTCACCAGCAGGATTTACCTAAAATACAAAAGAATGACTAAAGCTATAGTCATAGAACGGAAAACAAAATAACAAAAGAAATACAAAAGAGTGTCAGGGCAATATCAAATCTTTCCTCCACAGAAATACAAGTACCAGGAATATCTCAATTCAAATACATCCTTCATCTCACATGCAGGAGCCACTTCCTAGTGGCAACCTCGGTCTCCTTCAGAAACAACACCAACCACTTCAATCCCATCTCAGTCTCAAAAAGAAACTTCAAGGAAAGTTGGGGAATCTCAAGTTCTTGTTGACACCTCTGTCGTTGTTTTTGCAAAACCTGACAATCTAAGAGCAAATGCTTGGGTGTCTCCTTGCATCTGCAACTTCTGCAAGTGTCTAAAGCATGGTCAGGGAGCCTCACTAAGTAGAAACCAAAGTAGCCATGCCCCCATTTCAACTGCATGATTGCTGACCAAATGCCTTTAGGAATATTCAACTGGGAAGCCTTCCATCTGGGCTTTGTCTCAAGCTGGGAGTAGTGGTTCTGTTGACTTGCTCTATCCACAATGTCATCACACCACTCAATCAAAGCCTGTTCCTTGATTCTTCTCTTGATGTAGGAAAGAGAAACATACTTCTCAGGGTATGTTTGCTTCAATTCAGTGGCCCTCTTTGCAGCTTTGTCAGCTTCTTCATTTACATGGATATTCAAGTGTGCAGGAACTCAATGAAGATGTGTCTGAATGTTGAATGTCTTCAGCCGTTTCACAATCTTTCTGAGGGACTCAATGTAATATAGACCAGCATTCAAGTTTCGACTACAAAGTCTCTGAATGGCAGCTTGACTGTCAGAGAATACCCAAATGTCAGAGATTGTACCAGTGTGTGGAATGGAGCTTGCAAGTTTGAAGGCTTTTTCAATGGCAAACAACTCTGCATCAAAGACTTCCATGTGCTTTCACAGCTTCCAGGAGTATCTTTTGCCCTCCTGTAAACAGTAAACACCTGCACCAGCTGTTTCATCCTCAGATTTTGAACCATCAGAGTAGAAAACCAAGGTAGCAGAATGATCCAACTCGCTGACTTTGGTCTGATGATGCTGTTTTGCTTCGGCTTTGTCCGAAATTTCAATCTGGATGTCCACAAGGTCTGTAAGACTCTCAGACCAAGGTGCATTCCATTTTGCTTTCACCTTCTCAGTTTTCAAGGAGGGAATCAAGTTGGAAATCATAGAGCAAACTTTGAATAGTTGACTTGGATATTTCTTTATCCTTTTTGTCTTTCGTCTTTTTCTCCTACTTGGAGTTTGCTCATCATGTTCAATGTTCTCTTCATTTTGATTCCAGTCAAGATACTTTCTCCAATCAAGTTCAATCCCATTGTCATAGGGAGGGAAGCTTGAAGAGACTCTTGTTCTGATTGCATGCTCCTTTGGCATCTTGAGGAGGCGGTGTGATCTGAGGGCAGAATAGTTGAATTCAAAGAACTATCTGAGGGTCAACTATCCGCTATATATATGCCACGGTCGGGGTCCGGAATAGATATAGTCCGGGGTCCGGAATAGATATAGTCCGGGACCCGGGCGTGGTCCGTACGGGGCCCGGTATAAGAGATATCGGGGTCCGGACGGAGAACCAAAACCAAAACAAAGTGAAACAATATATACATAGATATACATAAGAAAACCACAGCGGCAGGCATAGCTTCTGCAAAGACCATTGAATCTCACTTTTGCTGGTGGAATGGCTGCTTCAAGCTCCATAGCATAGATGGGAGAAGTCTTGAAAGCACCCAGAACTTTCCTCAAAGCAGTGTTTTGAAGTTTCTCATACTTCTTTAACAAATGCTTTTGGTTATTCCACCAGATGGGAACTCCATAGTCGGCAACTGAGGTGATACAAGCTACATACAGTTGTCGAATAGCTTGGAAGTTGAGTCCCCTCTCAGTGTTAGAGAGTCTTATGATTTGGTTCAAAGTTCTCTCTGCTGCTGCAATTTTGATTTCCACATGTCTTTTGAAGGTGAGGTTGTTGTCAAGCCAGATCCCCAGCCATCTCACAAGCTCTTTTGGATTGAAGGTGAGGTCATTGAGTTTGACACAGTCCTCATCAGTGTATTTTGAAGTCTTAACAAAGTGGATGAGTTCAGTTTTCTCTATGTCAAACTGAATGACCTCAGAGTCTTGTCTATACATCATTCGTGCAAGGGCAGCTTGTAGCTTCACACAGTTCTCTTCAACTGATGGGGAAGAAACAATAAGGCCAGTGTCATCAATGTAGCTGGGAACCCTTACATTTTTCAACTCATCCTCATTCCTGAATAGATGTCTTGTATAGATAGAGTAAAGAATGGGTGAAAGAGGTGAACCTTGAGGAATTCCAACATTAATAGATGCAGGACTCTGTTGCTTTTCTCCATCAAAGACCAGTCGGATTTCCCTGGTTTGCATAAAGGAAGAGATCCAGGAGGCCAGTTGCTTTGGCAGTTGCAGGTCAGAGAAAATCTTCATGAGTCTATTAACAGACACATAGTCAAATGCACCTTTAATGTCAATGAAGAGGGCTGAAGTCACTAGATTCTTTGACTTTGCAAGTTGAATGTCATGCACTAAGCTCATTGCAGCGTCTATTGCAGAGCATTGCTTCTTGCCTCCAAACTGATCAAAATACAGCAGATCAGTAGTTGAAGCCAAGTATGAGAAGCGTGAAGCAATGACTCTTTCAATAACTTTGCCTAGGCAGTTCAGCAAGGAGATGATTCTGTAAGACTTGGGAATTGTGGCTTTGCGATTTGGTTTCTTCAAGATCACACCCACAGCTTGCCTCCAGCTCTTTGGATGATATCCTTTGTTGAACATGGCTTGATAGAGTCTGAATAGCCTGTGCCTGAGTACTGGGTAGACCTTTTGCAAGATCAGGAAGGGGATCCCATCTGGGCCAGCTGCACTGGATTTGGAACCTGAGAAGATAGAGTTCTTGATTTCACTTTCTTCCAAGTCAGGCCATTCCCAAGCTGGGCTTTGATTGTATTCACTCCAGTCAATTGGTGGATATTGTGGTGGATCTCGAAACAGAGTCTTTAGAAAAGCATTACACTTCTCATCAAAGGAGACTGCTTTGTCTTGAGTCTCATTCAGTGGGTCAGTAAACTCTAGGATTGGAGTTCTTTCAACCTTATTGCTTTTGGTGTACTTGTATGCTTTGAAGATCTCTTTTCCCTGGGCATTGGCCAGGAAGTCGTTCCAGCATGAGGACTTTGCCTGCTTGATTGAAGCAAAGTAATCTGATCTTGCTTGCTGAAAGACTTCATGTTCGACAAGGCCTTGTCTGTAATCTCTAAAGGACTTTGCCATTGCTTTGCGTTGGACCTTAAGATCAGGATTCCACCATGGCTTGGACCTTTCAATGACTTGTTTCTTGGGAACATGATCTTCAATAGACGCCAGAATTAGGTCTTTGACCTTTTCTGCCTCCAGCTCTAGTTCTGCTGGGGTGTCTTCTATTGAAGTCCATTGGTATTGAAATTGAACCAAGTTGTCAATCAATGCCTGGTTTACTTTTTTCCAATCAGCTCTCTGGAAGTTGTACTGATTTGAGTATAGCGGATTGTCGATCAGGTCTTCAGATCCCAACTGAATGTCAAACTGAATGATCTCGTGGTCAGAGCCTGAATGAAGATTCTCATCAATCCACCAGTCAAATGGTTTCTGAAGCAAGTCATGGGAGAAGAAGGTCAAGTCTATCACAGATTTGGAGGTAACATTTGATCTGTGAAAGGTTTCCTTGTCTACTTCATTCACCAATTCTAGATTTTCAGTCTCTAGCCATTCCACAAGGTCCTCAGCTCTCAGTGAAGTGGTGATTTCTGAGTTCCACCAAGGGTGGTGAGCATTGAGGTCTCCTGCAAGGATAGAGGATTTTGATGTCGAAAGAGCAAGCAAGTCTCTTTGGACAGTCCAGTCGTTGTTGCCTTCTACAAGACTCTTTTCATTATAGATGTTGCACAGCTGGATTGTGTCCAACTGTTTGTGCTTGTCTTTGATATCTATAACAAGCAGGTCTGAACTAGAGCAGATATCAGGCCTTAAGCAATCTTGGAACCTGGAAGTTTTTCTGGCGAAGATGGCAACTCTTGGTCTCAAGTCTCTGTTTTCAGGAAGCAAACAGTAATAAGAGTTGTGGGAGATAGTGAAGTCGTTGTTTAAGCTCATCCAAGATTCTTGAAAGAGAATGTAATCAATTTTGTTTGCAAATCCAATGTCTAAACAAGTTTGCATTGGTATTTCTTTTCTTCCCACATTGTTTTGAAGGAATGTCAGTTTTGATTGAGGCAATGTCTGATTTTCTAACATTGTTTGGGGATTCGTACTTCAATTCTTGGTTTGTTGCTGGAGATTGTTCGAATCTCATCTTCAGAGTCTGACTCATGAGGTCTCTTAGCAACTGCTTTGGTCAATGGAGCATCTATTTTTGCAAGGGCTTTTGCAGTGTTAATCTTTGTCAACTGTTGACTTGGCTGTTTGTCACTTGCAGAGTGATTGTTCTCCTGGGTTTTGGCTTTGGGCCCTTGGTATCCCTGGGAAAAGCAGCAGTCAGGGCTATTTGCTTGGTGAGCTTCAAAACAATTGGCACACTTGAAGATTGTGTGCACACACGACTTTCCAACCATGTTGCAAGTATCACATTGGTGTTTGTTGGTGGAATGCTTCTGGGAACAGAATCCACACTTTACTTCTCTTTTGCAATTGAGAGAAGTGTGTCCAAAAATCTGACAGTTGAAGCATTGAACTGAAGACTTGAATCTGTTCTGCTTGTTTTCATATTTAGCCACCTTGAGGACTTGTCCAGCAATGTTTACTGCTTTCAGTCCTTTAGCAACTGTGATGTTCTCAACATGAAAAACAGCAGAAGCATGCTTTTTGATAGCTCTGTTGTCTGAAGATGAAAGCCATTGGGGAGCTCTCTTCAGCAAGTGGGAATTAAAGGTCTCAAATTCTTCTCTCAGCAATTCAAGTCCATTGTCAATGTTAAATATCTCAGTGGGAATGCCATGCACAACAAAGCTGCCCCAGTGTTCATCTTTGTGGAACTTTGAGGTGTCTAGATTGAAATCAAAGTCCATGATGTCAGAAAGAGCAGCTTGCCAGAGTTTGCTATGTTCTTGCAGATACTCTGCTGTGAAGTCTTCTGTTGTCATCAGCACCACAGAATACCCTTTGAAGGACTTGCAGACACAAGAGACCACTGGTTTCTTTGTGAGATTTGCAGTGGAGAATGCATCATTGATTCTGTTTCTCACAAGGAAAGCTTTGTCATGGATTCTCTGAGTGGCTTCCTGGGATGTCTTCACAATCAATCTGCGATCTCCGAAGGTTTTCACAGGAGGTGATGCGGTAGGAGGCAATGGAGTTGGCTGTCAGTTGGTGGTCTTTAGCGGTCTTCCAGGTGTTGGAGTGATGTTCACCTTCACTGCATCTGAGTAACTAGGCTTAGAGGAGATGGGTGTGGTGGATGCAGGGTGTTGTTCAGATTTTTTTTCCAGGTCCATCAACCTTTTCTCCAGTGACATAAGTTTGTCATTGGCAAAGCAAGAGGTGTCTCCATTCCTGTAAAAGGACAGGATCTTCTGGAGTCCCAGAACACAGTCATTCAACTCCTTCTGAACCAGAATGTGATGTTCTTTCTGAAATTCTTTCCCAAGCATCTTGAGAATGTCTCTCAAGTTCAGTGAAGAGATTTCCTGGTCAGAATTTCTAAAAGAGTCATCAACAGAAGCATTTGCCATGGTGATAAGCAAGACACAAGTCAAGAGGCAAGGAGCATATAGAGGATAATAGGGGATACAAGAAGGGGCTTCGAGGGAGGTGCAGGTAGATTTTTCCTTGACAGAAATCTACAAAACTGTACCAACTTTTCAAGACATATTGGCAAACTAAATGCACCAGTTTTGGTCATAAACCAGTTGCAGAAAAAAGCTGAATCTTTTGGTACTCTTGAGTGCCAGCTGTCAGTGATTCCTGACACTCAGTTTCCACAAGGTTGATTCAGAGACTTAATGGCAAAGGAAAACGTGCAAAAAATCAAAGGGGGTGAACAAGAAACCTCTCCACAGAGGCAACTTGTTGGTGATTTTTTAAGAGAAACACCAAACTATCAGATCTTTTGCAGGGAGATCTGAAAAACCAGTTGTAGCAGTGAGAGGGTATCAAGTCTTGTCACACAGAAGTGTCACTTAACTCCTTACCAATTCAAGGCAAACAACAACAACAAATCATGAGTTGAAGTTGGGCAGGGTCAGGAGTCTCTGTTTTTCTGATGGAGTCAAACACAGAGAAAAAAGCTCTCCCTGCTTTTTGAATAGAAGCAGGAAACTTTGAATGAGAGAGTGGAACCAGTATCCACCTCTCAAACAACTCAGTAGTTTTTGAACCTCAGCCTACAGTCCTTGTTTAACAAACCTCAACTGCAGAAACACTGGAGAAAACTGCTATGGTGTGCAAAAGTAAGGAGTTATTCTTCACCAGGAAAGGCAACGTGCTTGGTATGCCTCACTGACTATAAAACACCTTAATGATTGTCACCAACTGACAACTGCAGGGACCAGTGGCTCAGTGAAACCACAGGGTATCAAACTGATCCAAAATAGTATGATAACAGGGCGAGTTTCTTTCGTAGATGGTTGTTGTTTGCACGAACGGATAGAGGGCGTCGGGGGGACTCAGGAAAGTATAGGCTCGATGGTATCGGACCAGTATTGGAGACGTTATGAGTCAGGTGGTGAGGTGTATGTGACCCAAAGTGGCGGCCGAAAACAAAAGAGTACTCAACGAATATTTGTCGTGCGCAGCGGACGATACCACGTCTAGATAGAGCTAGCCGAGAGCAATGCGGACAATATCGATTCGATAAAATCGGACCAGTGCTGAATGAGGTAGAGGTGCAAAGGTTGGTGGGAATTGGGGGCAAAAGTGGCGGCCGAAAATGGGCGAGTACTCCTTGAATATTGGGCGCACAAAGCGTTCGATAACACCTCCAGATAGAGCTAGTTGAGGGCAACAAGGACGATGTTCGTTCGATAAAATCGGTCCGGAATTGGAGTGCCAAAGCTTGGTGGAAATTGGGGCAGAGGTGGCAGCCGAAAATGGGCGAGTACTTCTTGAATATTGAGCGTACAAAGCAGACGGTAGCACGTCAAGATAGAGCTAATTGAGAGCAACCGGGCCAATATTCGTTCGATAAAATCGCGCGAGTGTTGGTAGAATTGGAGGTGCTAAGGTTGAGGGAGTTTGGGGCAAAAGTGCCGGCCGAAAATAAGCGAGTGCTCAATGGGTATTGGGCGTTAAACAGCCGGACCAGAGCGTGTGTAAAGAGCAGATCGAGAGCTGTTTAGCCGTATCACTTCGAGCTTGAACAGGCTAATGGTGGTTGAGATATGACCACAGTGCCTTGCCAGTATCTAGATTGATTTGGTATCTTGGGATATAGATCGGGTGCTGCGAGTTTTGATGGGGTAGCTGATAAGCTCAATGATAAGAGCTTATCGGTGCTTGGCAAAACTCCGACAAGCCTTAGTAAGCCAGGAACACCAAATTGAAAGGGCAGGCAAGCAGAGATTTTTCGGTCACAGACAACCAGATATGTTGATGAGGAGGCAAGGGAAGGCGATCAGATTGGAGGGAGTTGTTTGGTATATCCGGATCGATAGGTGTATCCAATCTGGGAGCGTCCGGCCGGCTGGTGGCTGAGCACTGTGGACCAGGGCCCAGTTGGGCGAAAATTCACGTTTTGAGCGATAGCACAACAACCAGCGGTCCGGAGAGGACGGGATAAATCGTAGGATATTTAGCAAACGAAGGGCTTCAAGCTGAAGATATTTTCAAAGTGTTTGGACAAAAACTCATCGAGTTGATGTTTTGTTTGATGGAGACACAAGCTAAGTGGGGATCATCTTCAAGAAAGCACATGAAACCGCGGACGACCTGCGACCTGAAGGCTGGTCAGATTCAGATTGGGCGGGGGCCGACCCATCAAGCAAATCAACAAGCGGATACGTTATTACGATGGGGGCTTCGCCAGTCTCATGGAGGTCCCAGCGACAGACGAGCGTTTCCAAATCCTCCACCGAAGCTGAATATATTGCGGCGAGCGAGGCAGCTTGCGAGCTTGTTTGATTGCATGACCTGCTTATAGATGCGGAAATCATTAGTGAAGGAACTGCGGCATTGAGATCCAAAGAGGCAGGGTCTGTTTCACTCAGTGTTGATAATAAGGGCGCGATTGATCTTTCAAAGACAGAGGCGATCACCAAGAGGTCCCGCCATATCGAAATCTGGTACCATTTGCTTAGGGATTAGGTTGACAAGGAAGAAATCGCGATGCAGCATGTCTCCACAACCGAAAATATCGCAGACGGCTTGACCAAGCCCCTACCGATCGATCCATTTGTGGAATTTCGCAGGGAGGTCAGGGTCGTACCATTGCGATGATAATACACGTTGATTTTGGTGCGGGACGACACGCCGGACGGTATCGGGAGGTATCGCGCTAGGCGGGAATTGGAAATAAGTTTGATTTTGGTATTTTATTTTTATTGCGGATTTGGAGGATTTGAGCAGAGCAGCTACTTTGGGGGTTGTTTGGCGCTTGCGTTACGGGATTCGCTGCATGAGGGGGTGTTACGTAATCCAGCTACCCCTGCACGTGACCGGCCTATCGCCTTATATAGTTGTAGCTTGATCCTATAGATCCAATCAACAACTATCTTCACTTATCAAAAGTTTTGCAAAGCTCACTCGTGCTCGCGTCTCTAACTACTGAGTTTCACCTGACAAGTGACATTTCTACTTCAATCATCCTTCATTTGTCTTTCAATCACTAGTATAAGCTCCATTCGGCCAACACGCGTCTGAATTATTTTATCCTACAGAGGTCTCCGCCATAAGTTTTGGTCCTTCGTTACGGGGCTCTCCATCAAGGCGTTGGGGGCTGCTTAGCTGTTCTAGCCTTAGCCTCGCTGAAAAGAACCCCCGTTATCCCCCGGAGCAGCCCTTAAGTCTAAGCCCGCGTATGCCCAGTTCCGGGCCTATATTAGTATTAAGGGAGCCAATAATTCCGCCCCTCTACACGCACCTTTTGAAGTTCCATTCAGCGCTTTTCCATAGCCATGGCGGTTCGGGGAGCCGGGGACATTGACCAATTGGTTGCTCTGGCTAGCGCGAATGGACTCGAAACAGGAGCGCTATGGAGATCATTGATTGGCGAAATGCAAATGACCTCTAGTATGTGCAAGACCGCAAAGGAGGCCGACGAGCGAACTGCCCGACTTCTTGACGCCATCGCAAATATCATTGTCACCCGTCCAGGTGGCGGAGCTTTTGCTGTCGGTGCACAGGTCAAGCATCACACTGATCCAGCGCTCGGGACTGTCGAGCTATTTGTCGCCGCAAATGGTGACGTTCCCTCCTCCACCAAGGAATACCTTGAACAGGTTTGGAAGATGATGCAGACCATGGCTAGTAGAAATAGACAAGCTCGCCCAAAGGGGTCACCAATGCGAAAGCAGACTCCTCCAAAAGGCGATGCTGGCCGCCGTGATGCCGAGTTTCAAACACGTTACAACGCATTGGTAACAATGGTTTATCAGCACGGCTTCAAGAAATGGAAGCGACGTCTCGAAAAAACAAATGATCGGCTTCTAGAGTTTCTCGGCATCTTTTACAAAAATGTTCTGCCAGATCTCCCACAGGATAATCCGCAGTATCCGCTTGCCAACCGTGTATTTACTATTCTGGACCATGTCCATTGGATGCGTGCGCAGCTTCAAGGTTTAAGTGAGAAGAAGAGAGAACTAGAACTTGTTGCACAGGAGGAGTTTTTGAGACGGATGTCACAGGCAGCCCGGGTGATTGTGATGTTCTCCCCGGATGACTTGACCCGCATTGATATGTGGAACACGAGTGATAAAAAGCGTCGTGGGTGATTTCTACATTGAGGTTAGGAGGAGTGGTTAGCTAACGGATCTCAGGGAAACCCCTATCGCGGACTCTAGAGAAATTTGCCTACTTACATCTCTCTCTGCAGCATTTGGAACGATTCACCCGCTCTCCCCGCTTCTTTCGAGTCCTGAGGAAGAACTTGTTCAAGGTGACTTGTCTCACGAAGACACTGGTCCCCGTCGCCCTCCCCGGTGATGCCGATGGTTGGCAGGAAGTATTAACCAAGTCATCTCAGACATCCGAGTACCAAATAAACGAAAAGCTCAAAACGCTTATTAACACTGCCACGGGGGCCGAAATGTCGGGCAAAGACTTTCCGGTTCATTGCGAGTGCAGGTTACTCCAGCACTTTGCTTCTCTAAAGGACAGGCCATCCCCGATCAATTATATCGGAGTATCTAAACTGTCTTGCGCTGGCTGTTCGGCAGTGTTTTCCGCCTGGAATCAACATCTGCCACAGCGCCAGTACCATACTCGCGGGTCCCACGGCAAGTGGTCTTCTCCCTGGGCGGTCCCCCCAACATGGAAAGGGCCTTTCATCGCAGACGACGAGCAATTCTTCCACATGATCTACAAAGAGGTTTCAGGTCAGTTTGCACAGTCGCTTGAAGAGGCCGGGTTGATCGTGCGTCGAATCAGTGACAGTTCTGTACCGTCAGAATTTGAGGATGATGGCACTGAGGATCCGGAGATTGATTTGGATTGCACCGAGTATTGGGTGGCATGGTACGCAAATCAAGAGGCGCAGCAGGGGAAATAATAGCAAGGAGCTTTTATTTAGTTAGTTATACATGATTACGCCAGCCGATCTGACGCTGGCTACGCGGGCATACCGGAGTGGAACGTGTACCATATTCGGTGATAGCCCAACGGTAAGATCTGGCACTCTACTCCCCCTGTAGATCCGCCGCTCACCTCTCTGACTCAGTGAATCACCCTGACTCAGTTGAGGCTCACCCAAGACTCGTCGGTGCTCACCTTTGAAGCGGCACTGTTTGAGGGCTCTCAGGAGGATTGGCCGCGTTCAACAAGTGGCTTAAGTACGGCTGAGCGGACGGGAAGCCCTATTTTCCACTTCCTACGGTTATATGTGCTAGATCTTCATATCTTAACAATGTAATCCCGTCTTGCGTCTGGCGTTGAAAAGCAATAGAGTTACGAGGAACAGAGGCAACGAAAGATAGTTTAATACCGAGGTCAACCTTATATTCGACCCCGCATTTATAACGGAGCGAGATCCAAGGCAAACTGATACCTCGCTGACCTCCATACTCGTCCTTATCAAGCCCAGGCACGAGCAGTGAATGCAACAGAATGGAGCCGAACTCACCATCAAGGACCGTGCGGTCGACAGGGAAGCCCCGGACCTTGACACAATCCCAACGAGAGCGAAAGAGAGCGGCAGATCGCAAGTCCATCCGACAAGCTCGCGCAAGGACAAAGAACTATGTCGCTCATCTCGAGCAGCTGCTGGAGGATACTGCCGCGCCGGGTAACGCGGACCGCACTTCGAGACTGTTGCGTCGTCTGAATCAGAATTTCACTGAGATCAATCGTCTGAAGGAGAGCCTCGCCAGCATCCGCGACCTTGCGCAGTCCGCCCTGGAGGACGTCAACACGGACCATCGTTCGTCGTCGGCAGCAGCAAGCTCGAACAGTGCAGACGACAGTCACTCTGGCCAGAATTGTGCCTCGCAGCTGAGCATCACGGCCGGGGCGGAGGAGCGGGAGGAGGAGGGAGAGGAGGGGACGAGTCCAGCAGCAGTTTGGTCATCGCTAGATGTCGTCGAGCTCGCATCGTTCGACCTGGCAGACAAACCCTTCTCCCCATCCTCGCTACCCGATTTCTCCGGTCCATATAATACTGCCGATTTCAACACTCCGTGTTCTCTGCTCGACGGGCTACTACCTGCACATGGCACCTCCTCTGCTCCCTACAAGGCTCCAACACCACCGCCTTCATCACATCTTCAATGCTCGACGGATTCCCGACGGATCTGGGATGCACTGGGGGAGTTTACCTGCAGTGCTTTGCAATCTGCCGTGGCGACAGGACGGACCCCTGACCCAGACCGAGATGCGGATATCTTGATCACGGCTGTGATGCATGGATGGAATGCCCTCCCAGCAGAGCATTGGCTGGATGCGACATGGCAGCTGCTGCGGCAAACCGATCAGCAGATTCTCACTACACATAGTATGGTGGACAGGATCGCGATGCTGTATGTCATGAAGTTACAGTTGCACGTAAGTTGTATCAAGCTTGGATTCTTTTTGGACGCCGACTTACACGTTACACTCCAGTACCTACTGACAGGCAAATATTTACGCGGAACTCCAAGCTACCTTCATGCAAGGTAACTAGTAGTCACTCATGGTCTTACGTCTCTCAAGCAAATGCTAACGAACACCTCCAACCAGACCCTCACAAAGGCTCATCCGCCACCTCCCTCACGTCGAATACTACGTATGGTCAGTAACCTCCCTGCCCCCCAACGCTCCAAACCAAACCCGGACTGACCCACTAGTATGTAGGCCCGGATTCCGCGAACACCTCCTCGTCTGGCCAGAACGCTACACCAACGACGCAGCCCTCAACCACCTCGCCGCCAACTTCCGCTTCCTCTGGCCCCACAGCCCACACGACCTCTACACCTGGGACGGCTCTACGGGCACATATGCATTCTCCAAGGAATTCCTGCTGCGTGCTGCAGATATTCGATGCTGGACTGTCGATGTCGATTACTTCACTCTGTACCCGGAGCTTCGGGGGGAGATTCCGGTGTTTAAAAGTGTGCCGCCGGCTATATCGTGTACGAGTGCGAGTATGTTGTCGATGGCGGGGGCGGCGGAGATTGGGTGGGCTGGGAATGATAAGCAGGGAGGTGGGAATGTGCATGAGCGGAATTTACTCACGTTTTGAGGGTTTGTATTTCGAGTTTTGTAAGATAGTAGATATTATATAGGATCTGGGGTATAGCGCATGAACATCTTCACAACCGCATGACTTGAAGTACATATTGTCATTTGTAGAATAGTTGATAATGAATTCGACGAATATCTAACCTTAAAGCACCGTTATAGGCCAAGTACATAGAAACACGCCAGCGCATGATTTCCTCCCAAAGATCTTAATTCGGCACACCTTGAACAGCAGCATAAATAGCCTTGACATACGCCTCACTACGAGACGACCCAATAACACCCGCCCCCATCTTATTCATCATATACGCAATCGTCATCTTCCTCTCCAAATCCATAATAATCATCGACCCACCCCATCCACCCCAGAAGCAAATCCGCTCCTCACCCAACGGCAAAAACGACGTCGTCCCCGGATGCGGCAGCGCAAACCCAATCCCAAACCGCACGGGAATGCCCAGCACCAGATCGAACCCGTTTGACTGCTCTTTGAAAATCAAATCAATCGTCTTGGCGGACAGCAGACGCACGCCGTCGACTTCGCCGCCCAGAGAGATGGTGGAGAGAATGCGTGCGACAGAGCGTGCATTTGCATGGCCGTTGAGGGCACCTAGCTCTGCCCTTCTCCATTCAGGAGAGTTCGCCGCTGCAGGATTAGGAGGTGGTGAGACGAACGTTTTGTATGCCGGACTGTCTGTTGGCAGCTTGGAGAAATCGATATCAAGTGGTGGCGGAGGGATGATGTTCGAAACACGATCCCAATCCGATTCTTTGGCACCGATCTGGAAATCTGCACCCAGGGGGCCGGCTATTTCCTCTGCGACGAACTCCCTGAGCGATTTCCCGCTGACGCGACGTACGAGTTCGCCGACGAGATGGCCCTGGTTGTGGGAATGGTAGCCCGATGCCGTGCCTGGTTCCCACCAGGGTGCCTGGGTCGCCAGTTTGTCCGTGGCGGTGCGCACATCGAACATATCTTCCATGGTGAACGGCGGTTCCCAACCCGACACGCCTGACGTGTGAGAAAGCAGGTGACGGACCTCGATGTCCTGTTTGCCGTTTGCGGCAAACTCGGGCCAGTATTGGGCCACTTTGGCGTAGGCGTCGAGTTGGCCGCGGTCAATGAGGATTAGGGCTGCGAGGTTGGTGACTGTCTTGGTTGTTGACCAGACGTTGGTGATGGTGTCTTTTTCCCATGGTGCTGTGCGTGCTTCGTCGCTGTAGCCGCCCCATAGATCCATGACGTTGCGGCCGTCGATGTTCACGGTGATGGAGGCGCCGAGCTCTTCGCCATCGTCGATGAAGGTTTGTAAAAGGGCCTTGACCGGGTTGAAGGCGTCGTCGCAGTGTCCTTGAATCTGGGCCATTTTTAGATTCTCCTAAGCTGTTGGAGGGATGAGTGTGATAGAAACAGGTCTCGGATGTAGATGAAAGATGTCGAGAACCGCGATAGTATCTCAGACGAGCCATGGCGGGAATGTGCTGGTGCATGCTCATATTTATCTCGGCTTGCAGGCATCTCAGCGATTAGGCAGCCGTCGTTGTTCGTCCGTATATCGGTTAACCCCTGAACGCAGCGTATACGGCGCAGAGTTAACTCGGCACAGGGAGCTTGGCGCACCCGACTGTTCTGTTCGACTCGCTGCGTCCGACTCGGTGCGTGCGACTCGCGCTTCAGATGGCAACGTCTGGTGTCCAACGACCAGATATCGACAAGCCAACAGGGCCAGTCTACGCAAATGTCGAGAGATATCGGATGCTGGAGTCTTGAATCCCCGCGTTGTCGTTGGGACTGCGCGGGGGAAGAGACATCCATAAATAGGGTACAGCAGCGCTCTGCTCTGAACGAACTGAACTGAGCTTCCACGCACATAGTCGCTGTTCTCATTCTATCTTTGATTTGAAAACACATCTTTCGGATCTCTTCTTTGTTCAATGGCCCCATCGGCGACAATAAGCGGCACGGGCCTGGACTTCGACCCCGAGGCTCTGCGTGCTAAATACCGGGAAGAGCGTGATAAACGTCTTCGAGAAGATGGAATCAATCAGTATCAGGAGATCGATGAAGATTTGGGAGATCCATACGCTGATTCCAACTTCACCCGCGAGCCCGTCGTCAAGGAGGTTGAATTCCTCATCGTTGGTGGTGGCTGGGGTGGTCAGCTCATCGCCGCAAACTTGATCAAGGAAGATGTTTCGAACTTTCTCATTGTCGAAAAGGCTGGAGATTTCGGCGGCGTGTGGTACTGGAATCGATATCCCGGTGCAGCGTGTGATACCGAGGCGTACATTTACATGCCATTGCTGGAAGAGTTGGGTTATATCCCAACAGAAAAGTACGCGAGAAATAAGGAACTGCTCCAGCATGCAAAGAATGTCGGGAAGCACTTTGGCCTCTATGAAAAGACCCTTTTCCAGACCAAAGTCCTGGAGCTCAACTGGGACGAAAGCAGTCAGCGATGGACGGCTACAACAAGCCGCAACGACCAGATCCGTGCCAAATTCGTCGCAACTGCCAGCGGCCCGCTACACAATCCCAAGCTGCCAGGTATCCCAGGAATCAAAACGTTCAAGGGACACACTTTCCATACCACTCGGTGGGATTTCAACTATACCGGCGGTGACTCGTCTGGCGGCCTTGACAAGATCGGAGACAAACGCATCGGCATCATCGGAACAGGAGCGACGTCGGTTCAAGCAATCCCACACCTTGCAGAGGGCGCGAAACACCTCTATGTCTTTCAACGAACACCATCCTCGATCGATCATCGCAAAGACGGACCAACCGATCAGTCGTGGGTGGCTACCTTGACTCCCGGCTGGCACAAGAAACGCATGGAGAACTTCAACACCATCGTCACTGGAGGCCACCAGGACGAGGACCTGGTCAACGACAACTGGACCGACCTCCTCCGCAACCTTGCCGTGTTCGGCGGCGCAAATCAAGACACCGCCGCCCCCGAGAACCAAGACCTCCTGCAGTTGGCCGACTTCCGCAAAATGAACCAAATCCGCGCTCGCATCGACAGCGTCGTCAAGGACCCCAAGACCGCCGCCAAACTGAAGCCCTGGTACAACCAATTCTGCAAACGCCCCTGCTTCCACAACGACTACCTCCCCACCTTCAACCGCGACAACGTCACCCTCGTCGACACCGACGGCAAGGGCGTCGAACGCATCACGGAAACCGGCGTCGTCGCCAACGGCCACGAATACAAACTCGACTGCCTCATCTATGCAACCGGCTTCGAATACTCCGTCATCTACTCCAACCGCTCCCGCATGGTCGTCCGCGGCCGCAACGGCCTCACCCTCGACGAGAAATGGAAGCACGGCGCCTCCACCCTGCACGGCTTCCACAGCAGAGGATTCCCGAACTTGTTCACCGTCAGCCTACTTCAATCCGGTCTCACGCCGAATCTCACGCACATGCTTGCCGAGCAGGCGAGGCATATCGGCTACATCGTGAGTGAGTGCAACAAGCGCACGGTCAACGTCATCGAGGCGACTGAGGAAGCGGAGCAGAAATGGGTGCAGACCATCATCGAGTCTGGCAAGGTGCAGGAGAACTTTGTGAAGGAGTGCACGCCTGGGTACTACAACAATGAGGGGACCAAGTCGGAGAAGGTGTTGCGGAATTCTATTTATGGATTGGGATCGCCTGCGTTTATTGCGCTGCTGGATGAATGGCGAAAGGCTGGGAAGATGGAGGGGCTTGAATGTTCTTAGAGCTTTATCTTTTTTTTATACTAGTTATTAGTTAGGCGGTTTAACGCGCCAACCGCAATATATAGAGATCGTTCTACTATTCGCAATCGTATACATGTAATGGTGCTTTTCAAACTAGAAAAATAGACATTTAAGATATTAAATTCCCATTTCTACTACAACGAGGGGGTAACCAGATGTTACTATATCAAAAATAAATTCCCCAAAGTCACCCAGCGCTCACCTCACTCACCTAAGCATCACCCTCAAGCGGCACTGTGCGAAGCTCTCGGGAGAATTGAGGAGCTAAACACCTGCGTTAAGGATGTCTAACCAGACGAGATGCCATGCCTCTTTGCTGCCTTCTAATCCCCAACGCTGCATAGCAGTTCCCTAGTTCAAACCCCGCTTAGCAGCGCCGCCCAAAACACTCCGGTTCCGTCCGTTTAACGATATTGAAGCGCTGATTTGTCGCCCCCTTATAAGGCCTTAGTTTCAACACCGGCGTCCCATCCCCCTGACTCAAGGACTCAACCGTCCATGCCAACCTCTCTGATGGATGCGGGGTTGGCGAGTCGGTAGAAACAAGCATGAAGAGTGCATCGTTTGCAGTGTTGATTTCGAACAGAGACACCAAAGTGCTTTCGAGTCTTGCCACGGCGCCGTCTTTGTATTCTGGAAAATAGATCTGCGCGGTGATGTAGCGGTCGGGCGGGAATCGTGATTTGGTTTGTGTGCTGAGAACGTGCCAGGGGTGAAGGCCGTTGCTGATGTTGTCGATTTGCCAGTACTTTTTGTCGCCGCCGTCGATGAACTGGATGACGTCTCCCTCGGTGGTGTTTTTGTATGTGGCGTGGTATCCGTTCTTGTTGTCGGTGATGTAGAAGAAACCGTTTAGAACCTCGGCGCTGGCTAGAGTGACCAGGAGAACGGCAGCGAACAGGAGACGCATTTTGAGGGTACCGTGGTTTTCACTCAAAGAGTTGTGATAGAGAATGGTATTGTAAGGAAACCAGCCCGGTCCGTGCGCGAATTATGGAACGAACAACGAGGTCAATGGCCTCCGCAGATATATATGTGGTATATGAATTTGGCTCCGCGGATGCGGATAACTGTCCCGGGAGGATAGATGACTGTCATCATGCGCTGAATGCAACCTAGATCTGCTGGTAAGCATGATTGTCCCCAGAAGCATGGCAAGCAAACCACGTTTAGCATTTCGGATCACCGATATCACGCGGAATGTCACCGTTACTCACGCCCTTTGTCCTCGGCGGCCAGGATCTATTAGCCAGGGCATTGAACAAAAAGAGGGGAAGGAGCTGATGAACTCCTATTTTCAGATATCGATATCGCTGTTCTGCACTCTTTGCTTCAGATTTCAACGTTGGGATACGAGGAGTCGTACAATAGAACATTCAGTGCAACCCAAGCTTGCTGCCAGTTCTATTTTACGAAGCTTATCAGGGATAAACTGTGGTCTCACGGAGGGCAGATCATCGAATATTTGAATCGTTGATCCTGGACGCATCACTGTGACTAAGGCCTGTGCTGCGGGCACAAGGGGAACAGCCAACAAGGCCGGGGCTCACCCCGGTAGGCCTGCCGAACCGTTCGTATAAGGATGCCGACAACCCTTGCACGATGCTTCCCCCGAGCTCGTCCGGATATAAGCACCCCTGTGTTCCCGATGTCACGAACGGGTTCGGTCCGTATTTTGGTTCCCCCCACAGGGAGCTCAGACCAAATGCTTGATAAAAGCTCGGGCGCCTTCTCGACTTCTCCTTATCCAGAGGAGCAACGGCAACATCTCCTTCTTTGATTCACTGTGGTTGTCTGTACTCCCTTGAGACAATGCGCGTTATTAGCTCAATATTTGCCCTTTGCTTCTGGGCCACCCTCCAGAGCTTCGGCTGCTTCGCCTTCGATGGCAACTACACCATAAGCACCTTCATCAACGGCGATGTTGCTGTCATCGGCACCGATCCGAGTCCCGCAAGCGGCCTCATTGAGTTCAAGACTGGCGGAACCCAGCTCTGGGAGTTTGAACCTTGGGGCTATGGCGATTTCCACTTTATCCGTGATACCAGAACCAAGAAATATATCCGTTTCCCGCTGGTGCAAGATGGCACGACCGCGATTCTGACCGACCGCGGTGCAACGGCGATCCAGACCTATCACTCCAGATCCGAGACGACAGCCGTCATGTTTGTTCAAGACCCCACCTCTGAATATCCCAGTTCCATCTTTTATCTGACGGCGGAACGATACGACGGAAGCGCCACATCACCGCGAGTTTTGAGACTGAGAAAGTATTCCAAGGAGCAAAGTGGCGGGACCTTCCAGTTTTTTAAGCAGCCTCTAAGTCAGGGCTGAGTTCCTGAGGAGATATCTACTCGCGCGCGCATGGATTTGCCCTGTTCTTCTCAGATGTACGGAGGAAACCACATTCACTCACAATCTCCGATGGGTCGTGCTTTAAAAAAAGAGGACAGAGATTAGCATAGCCTTTCCTGGTGTTTAAGTGGGCCTGGCTTTATATCTATCCGCAAATAGTACTCACATTGTCACTTTCCCAATTGACTGTAACTGCTTATAACTTACAACACGCCAAGCAACTCCAATTTGAATGATCTTCTCACTGATATCGGCAACTGTTGTACTGTACCACAAGTCTTTTAGCAATATAGCAGAGGATCAGCGACTATTTTTCAACAACGTAGTCTGAGCTGAACTGGGGTATCATCAACTAAGCTTGCCTTCATTCCTGTGACACTGTTGGGTGTAGTTGCATGAGGTATGTGGCGGTCAAGCAAGACAGTATTAAAATTGCTTCGTTCGGCTTGAAACAGCGACTTAAGAACTCTGTATTGCGTTCGGATCGAACATATATCCAACTATCAATCGTGCAGTTGTTGTTGAAGGAATATGCTCATACGGTGTACACACCGAACATCCCCAATCGGGAACTGTTAGGTAGGGCGTGTAGACTTGACATACACAGGCCGGCGGCTTATAAATTCGTTGCCCTTTTCTACCATCATAGCCAGTTGGGTGTTTTCTTTTCATCGTCCGTACGTACTCGTTTTCCAAAGAACGTGATATTGAGAGAGGTCAGCAAAAAGCAATCAAAATGGTGGCGAGAGCCTAATTCCATCCTTTGATTATTATGCAAGATAGGATTGTGTGCAAGTTGAAACGTCTCCAGGTTGAGCCTTACACTGGAAATTGACGAAAACAACAGGTAAGATGCGTCTGAGGTATAAGGTTCGTGAAACGATAACTCCAATTCCGATAACATTCTTCGAACTGAAACCTGCTGCGGCTAATTAAAGGGACTCGTGCGATTCCTGCGCCTGAGCGTGTCCAAGCTTGCTCAAGATCGTGTCAACAGACCTTCTGAGATCCTCAGCTACCGGGACGATGATTCTTGCTGTTTTGTTGCCATTGTGGCCCGATCTGGAATACAGCTCATTTGGCAACATCTTCTTGCCGGAAGATTTCCAGATTATCAACTTGTCAAGTTGTGCGTCGTACCGAACCAAGGCGCTTCCACCACAGCTCTTCACCTCGCTGCTTATCATACTGACCAGTGATACCAGCTTCTTCAAATCCTCTTGATGGCATTCCTCCCATTTTTGAATTTCAGCTGTTACATCTTCAACCTTTGGTTTCTGGAATCTGCCACCTCGGTGGTAAGCCCGTACGAGCTTAGGAGTCTGGGATACCCAGAGTTGCGGTGCGACTTCTTCGATTTCAATAGGCTTGTGAGAAACACGCGTCTTTATCTCAAGGGTTGAGCTTAGTGGCACCACCCGCCCTTCTCGCTTGATTGCCAATGTGGACCCAATCGGAGTGGATGAAGATAGAGACAAGGATCCCAGCAGCCCAGAAAGCTCGTCGGGTTCCGGCGAATCGGTGTTGTATTCTGATGATTCTCGTACAGAGTCCACATATCCATCAGTTTCGTGACGCACAATCCAGGCCATGCCGCCAAAACGATATGATAAAATTCCGTGATGTCCAGTACTATCGCGTATCTGCCTCGTGGTGTAGTGCTTTTCAAATTCATGGCCAAATCCCCATAAACTCGTGTGGTAGTATAAATTCCTGGACCGCAGTTTCCACCCGACAGATTATCCCAGTATTTTTCGAAACTTCAACGTTGATAGCGAAATTCTCGAGTCCGTTTTCTGACAACCGGGGGTTGATGAATGAGGGAAGCTTGCGGATATTGTTTCGATCGGTAACAACATCGAACGCGGATATATTGAATGAAGGATCTGTGCTGTACAACGCTCGAAAAAGAGGTTCAAGGGGGCTTTCTGGGTGGCGAGCCGCATTTTGAGCAGTGTAGACAAGGCCAGAATCTTTTGCCAGCTGCTGGGGGGCGCTTGGAGGGGACCACAGAGGCGGCATGCCTGGTACAGCAATGGTAGGGGTCAATGCCTCCAATCAGCTGTAGGAGGCCAAGTGCTTTACATCGGTGATCGATGCTGCGGCAATGTTGGAGGTTTCGAGATGAAGCCGAGATATTTCGGCTACTTTAGTGGGTGCCATGTTGGAACTTGAACTCTCAATGCTGGTGACTCCAAGTGGGCGATATTGGATTCAACTCGCGTATGAACGTGGAGCATGATATGTCCCGTTCATGGAAGACGTCTCGGGTCTCCAGGTTGACCAACTAATCTTCCGTGGATAATGCATGTGCGACTGCGGAGAAACCCTCGTGTTAATGATTTTCATCGTATCGCTGTGAGGACTCAAATTTGCGTCTCGATTCGCGCACCAAACAGCTGTGTGAGATTGCGGTTTGTCCTGCATGAATTGAAGGCCCAAAATTCAGCCAGATGTAATTTTGAATCAGCCGTCAAACATGTTCAGAGTGAGATGCGAAGTTATCTTCTGCATTCCTTTCTTCCAACAGAGACAGGGTCATTTTGATACCATCGCAGAAGAGCTCCAAGAGCACAGCTCTGTCGGCGTGTAGGGTTTGGTGTTGACTAGTGATGAGAATCATGATACTGGCTGGGGGAGTTAACTGACTAAGTAACTATGTAGTTAACCAGTCTATGTCCAGTAACTTAACTAAGGGGCTAACTTAACTCGTCTAACTAGTCTCTATAAGGCTAGCACGCAAACATAGCCTCACGCTCCGAGATTTCATCTTTCCTTTCTGCAGCGAGCTTTCTAGATAATACACGCATTCATTGTCTTTCTGTTTCGCTGGTCTTCCCAACTTCTGCTGTCTCATATTAATGGCTTTACATAGTCGAAGCTGTGCGTGTCGGAATTGCTATCTTGACGGCGGGGACCACGCCAGGCAAATCATTTGCTCTCACATTGTTCCCGCTACGTGAATCGAGCAAACGAAACCTCATGGGATGCATGGCGTTTCTGACATGTAAGAGCGGGGTTGCTCCTTATATTGAGATACAACTCCGCAAGTTTGCCAATGAAGTGTTGCTTTGCAGATGGTTATACTGTAGGCCCCCTGCATCCTGCACAGGCCTGGCTATACCCAACCGAATACTGCCACATCATCAATTATGTCTTGCTTTCGACATTCGAGGCTGGATGAGCGACGGCAAATGCGGGGTGATCAAGGCGCGCCTGAATATCAAATGAGCTCCGCGGGACTTTACGGGGATGAATAAAACAAAGCACGCCTATAGGACATTCCTTCTCAGTCCAAGCTTTTCTTTTCGGCTTCCTGCAGTGTCCATGGGTCACTTACAGGATACACCATGCTAGCGGCAGTTTACCCGCAAGCTTCGAGGTTGAGATCCAAGTATAGTTATATATCCGGGCAAAGGTGGACAAATTCCCCATCTCTAGTCCTTGTGTTTAGACGTCGATTGAATTGTGATATTCAACCCCAATACACTTCATTTCTGAACCTGAAAGCATGTATTATCCGATACGTGACCAGCGGCGGGTCTTTCTTGCCTACAGGGCTCTCTTCGGCGGCCAGAATTCACAAATTAGAAAGCGAAAGAAGATACGACAGTTAGTACAATCGCATGCGAAATCTACGCGATCTTTGATTCAGTCTCTTGGATACGATAAGATCGTTGCAATTTCAAAGGACCTTTTGGAACGCGGAATATTTTCCTCGGAACTCCGGGCAAAACTTGCTTTTCCACTACTTTTCGAGACTACTGCTGCTCAAGAGGCACAGCATTCGAGATCCGAAGCTGGGGCGGCCGAGTCCGAAGAGAGGGAGTTTCAGCGAGCACAAGTCTTGGACGGAGAGAATGACCACGCGGACGCGAGACAAGACAACCATGAGGAGGATCTCTTGCCCGACATTATCATAGCTGATGGCGATCCGCCTCATGAAATGGAAGAACCTCCATGCAATAGTGAGTAACCCTCCACGCCAAGATGGTTTTGACTAACAAGGCCTTCTAGATGCTCATGACCCTGCGGTTACAATAAACGGTATCCAGGTTCCATCTCTCTACCCTTCGTATATTCCATACCGGGCGCAGCACCTACTTCTCACAAAAACCCAGTCCTTGCTTGAAGAATGTTGTTACATATTTACCTCAAGATGGGCGCCTGCCTTGCTGCTGAAAAAGAAATGGGATTGCCCCGAGGCTATAGAGCTGAATAAATGGATCCTTTTCCTCACGAAATATGCCGGGAGCTTGCCCGCGGATGCGCTGGATAATAGACACAAAACCAATATTCTCAAAACCTTTCAGCCGATTGTTCAACTACGCCATTCGGCGGTTCATCGTCTGCACATCAGCGCAAAACGGCTCGAGGAGTTTATCGACTGTGCCGTGATATTTGCCTCCACATTACGTGACCCCGTCCGAGAATCTCAGCTTAGCGAGCTACAGGGTAACTTCAAAAGGATGATCAGGTCTCAGGAGCTTAACAAGAATTATTTGGAGATGCAATTGCAAGAGAAACTCGACAAGATCCGTAAGCAACGAGAGGAGCTGGATAGAAGTGAAAAAGACGCCCTTGCTACTATGGTGAAGGAAGATGAAGAGAATAAGTATCTTGTTGGATCTTTGTTGGAGGAATCGATTGCCTTGGTTTTTAGTGCGAACAAGGGGACTGAGGACGATCACGACGGGCTTTGTGAAAATGAGCCTGAAGATTTGAGAAATTCGCCTTTGCCAGTTAAAAACGGAATAGCATCCTCTGAATGTTCACAGGCCACGGCATTGGCGGGCAAGCGATTCAAATCCAAATCGGTCGAGACTCACAATACCGAGGCAGAAACACAATTGGAAAGGCCAGTTCGCGCACAGTCCCAATACGAGGAGGTACTACTTTCTGAAGGTAAGCAAACAAAACCGGCGCAAACTATCCCAGAGCAAGAACCAGGAGAACCGTGGCCAGAGCAGGACATACCAGATGAAGAACACCCCGAAGAAGCATGGCCGGAGCCAGAGATGCCAGAGGAAGCACACCCCGAAGAAGCATGGCCGGAGCCAGAGATGCCAGAGGAAGAACAACCCGACGAAGCGTGGGCGGAGCCAGCGATGCCAGAGGAAGCACACCCCGAAGAAGCATGGCCGGAGCCAGAGATGCCAGAGGAAGAACAACCCGACGAAGCGTGGGCGGAGCCAGCGATGCCAGAGGAAGCACACCCCGAAGAAGCGTGGGCGGAGCCAGCGATGCCAGAGGAAGCACACCCCGAAGAAGCATGGCCGGAGCCAGCGATGCCAGAGCAAGAACCAGGAGAACCGTGGCCAGAGCAGGACATACCAGATGAAGAACACCCCGAAGAAGCATGGCCGGAGCCAGAGATGCCAGAGGAAGAACAACCCGACGAAGCGTGGGCGGAGCCAGCGATGCCAGAGGAAGCACACCCCGAAGAAGCATGGCCGGAGCCAGCGATGCCAGAGCAAGAACCAGGAGAACCGTGGCCAGAGCAGGACATACCAGATGAAGAACACCCCGAAGAAGCATGGCCGGAGCCAGCGATGCCAGAGCAAGAATATCCGGAACAGTCAGGTATGGTGATATTGAATTCCATGAAAGACCAAAACCAGACATTTCACGATGAGACCTAATCTTTACCATCATAGTGCAGGACATCTCTGAGATGTTTAAGAAACTGGCTAAGATAACGGCCTCCATCAAGACATTGTGTCTCAAAAAGAAGAGGGACAAAGCCACTCAACTTAAAATTGCTGAGCAAGAGAAGCTACTTCATAATTTGGCCGAGTTTTGGCAGAAGCAAAATGGAGGGAAGGTGAGTCTTGCCCTAGTCACCTAGCAAAAGTCATGCACTAACGAGAGTGTCATATTGGGACCGGCTGAAGGTCGTTGAGTAACTGCAGAAAGGAACTTCTTCAAGCGTTAATGATGTACAGGACGAGTGGTAGCTATTGATATTTTTTGCAGGAAGGGTTAGGTGTTTGATAGCAGACACCCTTGATCAAGAACTGCTCCTGTGTGTCAATTATGTCCTGCTCTGTATGATCATAGAGCGTATACCAGTGATACATTTGAAATTGGACTTCGGAGGTTTGGTTTGAACGTAGAGCTTGAACCCCCTATTGACGAGTTAAAAAGCTCCGTACACCCCCTAAGCAGTGGACCCCTAAGGTTTGTGCAGTACATACAGTGCGCATGTATGTACATACAAAAGGGTGATCCAAATGCAAAACATTACGTTGAAAGATATTGTGCTGGGGGCTATATAGTGTCTAGCGTCCCTTCCGCGATACCATGGCCTTAGTCCGCGATCAGCCACCCTTCAAAGAGAGCAAACCATGACCCACTTAGACCTCAGATCTCAACAGATCCACAGCTCAAACATCCTTATCAATTTGGGGAATTTACAGCCTTTGCCCGCAGACCAACGCACTCACGCTAAAAGGAAGTTTGGGGGCATCTTGAGTAGTATCAGGATGATGCTGGTGCGCCGCATCAAGATTACAATCATTGCGGCCTTATCGGGAGCACGTGTATATAGAACGTGTGAATTGAATTGTCAGAGGACAACGTGCGTTTTTCCAGGCTGTCGAACTGGATATCGAGCCAGGGAAGGTGTCGGTTTTAAAATGCAGAATGACGTGATTGCATTTGCCGATATGCTGGTGAACAATTTCCATATACTACGTTTGTGTTCTTCCCGTTGCCTTCCTCACTACAGTCCCCTGGCTCTCCTTGTAGTCAGAGCGACGGGCGCGAGAACTCCGCAGCAAGTTAGACCTGCAAATCCATCCACGATTCAGCGAGCCCAGGAAGAGTATAATACTACGGGACTTTAGACAGATTGTCCGCCTTACGGACCCTTTGCCTCATTCGCGACAACCATCGCTGTGTCATTTCACGCAAATTAGACCCCAACGCGTTCTTGAGCCGATGGAATAGAAAAGGCGGAAAATATATCGGTAAGGCCAATGAGGGACACAAGCAAGAGGTGCCCACGCGAATGGTCCTCAGATTTGTGTCGTTTGAGACGTTGTTGGCTTGAGATGTAGTGTCCGTAAAGCACACAATTTGTACCGTAGCAAAACAAAAGTGAAGCCGGAATTGACCACTAAAGAAGCCTGGTGTTCCCGAAGCACCAACAAAGCAGGTTTGGAGAGAGTTTGCGGCGGAAGTTGAAGCTGACGTTGAAAGAAACAATTCCCGAATCGATACCGGCGGGTCTTGGCGACAGCTGTCATGCATGGCCACGTGCAGCGTGTGGCTGGGATGTGGATGCTTGTTTGTTTGTGTTGATTTTCATCATCTAGTTATATCGACTCCTCCACGAAACACACCAAACACATCGATCATCATGAGCCAGGTTCCAGTCATCGACTCGACCCCTCTCTTCACCACAGACTCCTTCTCCTTTCCTGAATACCTCACCACAATCTCCCAACTCCATTCCGCCTTCAGTACATGGGGTGTCTGCATCCTCACGGGGACCAATTGCATCCCACCAACCCTCACAGATTCCCTCTACACAGCCTTGAATAAATTCTTCTCACTTCCTGACCAACAGAAAGAGCAGCTCCATCTGAAGAACGGGGGATTGGCATGGAGAGGCTACACGCCGTGGGGTGGAGAGGGAACAAAAGGCTGTACAGACCAGAAGGAGGGCTTTTAGGGAGGTCCGGAACTGGACCCTGAGGACAAGCAGCATCCATTGAAGGGTGTACCAACATACGGACAGAATCAGTTCCCTGATGAAGATGTGCCGGAGATGAGAAAACTGGTGCTGGAATATATCGAGAAGGTTACCAAGCTGGGCTTGACCATCAGTGATGCGATGAGTGTGGCACTGGGGTTGGACAAGGGGGAAGTGAGGAGGAGGCTGTTGGAGCCCGAACCCATTCAACTCTTTCGAGCGTTCAAATATTCGAGGAGGGAGGGTGTTGATAGCTGTGGCATTGGAGAGCATTCGGATTTCGGGTTTCTCACAATCCTCTCACAAAATGAACCGGGTCTTCAAGTCATCTCCCCTTCAGGCGAGTGGGTAGATGTGCCTGTTGTGCCAGACTCATTTGTGGTGAACGGTGGGTGTTTCATATCGTGCGTTGACCTGCATGATAGCTAATCCGAGTGCTTTACAGTCGGCGACATCCTTGATCGCCTCACTTCCGGTCTCTATATCTCCCCACTGCACCGTGTGCTGCCACCAGCACCTAAGTCCGAGCGGCTTTCCATTCCATTTTTCTTTGATCCTGCGTGGACAGCTGAAATCAAGCCTTTACCCCTCCCCGCCTTCACTAAAACTCCCGACTCTGCGGTCCTCAAGCGCTGGCAACACCGGTCGACGTTCAATAGTCTCCAGGGTATTTGGGGACAATACCTTGGAGTAAAGGTCCAGAAGGTTTTCCTCGACCTTGAACTACCAACGTTTTCTGCAGTCAGTAGAGCTAGCACGAGGCACTTGGTAGAAGTTAGAAGGGCGTAGGGAAGGCGGCGTCGCGGTCTAACGAGCTCTTAAACAACTGTATCAACACTTACGATATTGATGGTATCCCTTTCTCAGGCTCTAAAAGTTCCTTCGTACCATTGTGCAAACAGCCCATGAGGATCCTCATCCCATCTTCAATCCCTCCTTTGCTTCCCGCGTCTCGTCCTCCCACCACTCCCTAAATAACCTAAGTCGCTTCGTCCTCTCGGCCGCCAACCTCTTTCCCTCCACCGTTTTCATCAACCCCTCCAAACACTCCAACTTATCCGTAAAATGCTCTATCGTCCCCCTCAAACTCCTCCCCTTCCGCCGCGAGTCCTCCTCCCCCGCCATCGCCCCGCCATACGTAAACGCCCGCCCAACCCCCACTCCCCCCATCGCATCCAACCGATCCGCATCCTGCACCACGCCCAGCTCCGGAATCTGCACCACCAATCTACGCACCCGCTCCCGACTCTCTGCAGTCTTCGTCTCCGCCGAAAACGACACGTTGCTGACGATCGTCTGGACGGTTTGCGCGAGATCGGACGTTGCACCGAGGGATATGAGGAGGTTGTAGACTATGGCGTCAGCACAATCGCCGGGTTGGAGGTATTTTTTGTCGCCGACATCGTGGAGGAGTGAGGCGAGGGTGATGATTAGGGGGTCGTAGTGCTGTGCCTGGACGGTGTTTGCGTTGTTTGGTGGGGATGGTGGAGGGGATGGTGAGAGTGGGACAGAAGCAATGAGGCGGGCGAGACCGAGGACGCGTAGGACGTGGGCAAAGTCGTGAGAGCTGTCGTATTGAGACATGTACTCTTGCACATATGATGTGACCTTTTCGACGATATCAGCCATTGTAAAGGTTTCAATCCTCTTGGTGGTCCATACGGAGGTAAATTGATGGTTCGAAAAGTAGGAGGTTGTTAAGGTTGTTATTGGATCAACGTTTCAAGCAAGTGTTAGGGGCCTTTCCGGGGAGACTCCACTCCCTTTTAGCGCCAACCAGGGGAGTTCACCCCCTAATTCGCCCCTAACTTTCAGGCATCATTTTGCTTTATGGGCTCGGGGTTTTGCGGAGGGCATTTCGGGTCAAGATACTGGTTTGTTTTTCATCAAAGACATACAGTAAAAACGCTGTGAGGCCGTTAGACGTTCTGACAGAATCACTTGAAGTTTCACAGCATTCAGCACCTGGCCGCGACCGCTTTCCACCCACCTTGACTATTGGATCAGACGCGTGTGACGCACAGCTGTTCGCGTCGCGCGTCACGCGTCGTTAAGCTTGAGGCTTGGCGAGCTTCTTAACAAATCCTCCCGGGATCTCATCCACGATGGCGACTCAAATTCTATCCAGGTATCATCTGCTATAAGTACGGAGGACGACCAAGCGGATGAGAAGAACGTTTTATCTTCCAGAGCTACATGTGCCTCTCTTCTGGTTGGAGTTGGAATTACTCCGTTTTCTCCATGAATGCGGAGAAGACATGAGGCTCTTGCTACATACCACCTCTCAAGACTTATGCCCGCAGGCAAGGGGTCATCGCCTCTGCCGGCTTCTAAAAAGCCAATATGTTTGAAAAGCTGTACTCCGTACGGAGTACGGCATGGATACCTTCCAACGCCAGTGCCTTTCAACAGTGAATTCGATGATTCTTTGTTCGTCGACTTGCACATCCTCAGGACCTCAGCAGCATATGGCTCGAGCTCACCCTGGAACAACAGAGTTGAAACTCCATGACCAGCGCTGTGAATGAACTTAGTGAAATGGCTGGGGAGGAGCCATTCAAAGCAAACCCCTCTGTGAAGGCAGATGGACAGTATACTGAAGCACTGCGGTACTATACATATGGCCTCAGATTTCTCGAGTCTCACAACTATTATCAGGAATAAAGTGTTGGCCGGCAACCTGGAAATGCAAGCTATTTAGACATACATACTGCTTTCCAGGAACTACTGTCAGCTGCTGCTAATGTTAGTTCAGCCCTGCGGCTCGCAGTGCACGCAAGCTATTCTCTGATCTTATATAACAAAAGCGATCCTAAAGCTCGGTCGTCTGTTCCAAGATGGCTCCAAGAAGGAGGAAAATTCCAAAGTTGAACAAGAAGACCGAGCAAACGCCAATGGAGGAAATACAGCACGCTTCAGCAGAGTTTGTCCGCTCCCAGCACCAATCCCAGCCGGGAAGCGGCTTGACAAACATTCCCTATCAGCCCAACCCGCGGCCCACGTCGTCTATATATTCCCGGCCGGTCAACTATGAGAATCAGGGCGGAACCACGGAAGCGAACACTAGCGTGATAGACCAGTGGCTTTATCCAGCGTTGCAAAGAGCATCTCGCAGCATCTCATCCATGACTTCCTTTGGCGGTCTTTTGAGGCGCTTTGAAGCGCCCTCTGAGGCAAACGGACAGACAACCCCAGAGCCGAGCGAAACTCCGCGTCTGCGAGGTCCAGCGGCCATCCGACGCAGTCAAGACAGCCGTCGCACCTCCGAAGGCCGTCGAAACCGAGAAGGCGGACGAAGTCTTGAGGTTCGAAGACGGACGCACCACGTCCGCCAGCCGCGCGCCGCTCACATCCCCGGTGCATCGGCGTATGAATGTCTGTGCCCTGAATGCGACCGGCGCTGGAGGATTTTCAACATCGTCTTTGTGGTGGTGAGCATCATCATCATCATTATGTTGAGTCTGGCCATGTGTCTTGCGCTCGGGGTCTTCAACAAGGAACCATCCCAGGATGGTGGTGGAGTATCGGTATCTACGAACTCGTCTCCCACAACCCTTCCTAACATTGTGACAAGTGACATTGGCACTAAACTCAGCTCCCCCACAGGAATAATCTCCACCACAGATGACAACACCACATCGTCCCATATTTTCTCCTCCTCTTCGCCATTCTCTTCCTCTTCCCGCACGCTACCCGCGATCATATCCATCAAGACAGTCTGGGTCACGGGAACACCCCCAGAGCAACCCCCCGATAGCACCACCCAGGTTCAACCTACAACACCCATGCCGCCACTTCCGACACTGCCAGAGCCACCGAAAACGTCCATGACTACCTCTGAAGACCTTACAACGACCATCTACTCGCCCGTGACCACCATCTACGTGACTTGGGGGGTTTGACTGCGACGATAAGTGACAAGAGGCCGAGCTTTCAGTTCGTTCCGTGCACGGCTCGTCTCAAGTCACGAGTTCTTTTCGAGGCACAAATGAGAATGCTTGCATCTTCTGCCGGTAGACGTTGGGGTTGAATGTACTGTGCAAATGGGAGGCTTCGGACTCGGATTTAGATTTTGGGGGTTTTCGGCTTGCATTGGTGGTTTGCGTTTCGGGGGCTCATCTATTTCACAAAGCGATATTCGTTTCTTTTGATACCACTTCCAACTATGAAGCACGGCGTTCTTTATGATTTTTCTGGCACAGGACGGTTATCAACATCTACTATGGACGAATGGAAGACTAAAACATTGGTGCAAATGACACACTAAGTTCGGCGTGGCAATGTCGCTAAGATGGGAAAGTAACATAGTTCTTTCAGCCGCTTGCAAGAAAAGGTTCGATGTGGACAGGATAACGTCCCGTTTGGTTTCTGGAAAGTACAGTTACACCGGAACCCAATCCCACCTTATGTACATACTACGTACAACAAGCTCTTTCGTAGAGGCCTAAGAACCCGTTCGACCTCATGGATGACATCAATTCGCATTGCCGATCACAGTTGATGCGGTATCTTGTAACAAGTACGCTAGATGCCACTTTTTTAGATAGCTTTGGGATGTACTATTGTGTGGCGACGGGCATGACATCAAAAATCCGGGATAGTATCTTGATTTCATACTGTAGTTTGATGTAGTGGAAAGTCGATCAGCATATATAGGCGACCCGAGCTGGGGCGAGCTCTTTTGTTTTCCTATTACTGTTTTCTACGCCAAATATCACCAACCGATCACAAAAGATAATACTTAAATTCAATCCCAACTACACTCCCTGCCCCAAAATATACGCAACACAGATCCCGAAAATGTCCAACCGCGCCGAGCGTGAAGCTGAAGACCAGTACGAGCGACAAAACGACCCGTCGCCCGTCAGCGGCACCGTCCGCGACGATTCCTACGCCACAAACCGTGGACCCATGAGCGGGCCCAAGGGAGCTAATATCCCCGTGCAAAAGGACACCGACCCTTACGACGAGCCAATGCAGCCGCCCATGTCGAATACGGATGAGCAGCTAGGTATGTTGATTGTCAGTTCCGAGATATTATGTTTGAAACGGTCTTGTTAATGCCTTTGTGTGTTTTTGGGGGAGAGGTAGAACGCGATGAGCGCGAGGCAGTCGATAAGTCGAACATTATTGGTGGTGATCGTACGAGACATGCGAAGCCGCAGCATCCGTCTGGATATTCGGAGGGGCCTGATGAGGATCAAGTGCGCACCCATGATTATGATTATCCGTAATTGGTGTCGTTGAGAGAGTGCGGGAGGGGCGGTGTCGCGTTCCAATTCGGGTAGTTTTTGGTTAGAGATGGGGTTATGAACTGCATGGTTCGTGGCTGTTGTATTTCCGGCCTAAGTAGTTAGTTAGTTCAGTCATTCGATGATACGGCAATTGACATGTATTCATTTTCGATTGGAAAGGGATGAGATGACTTTGAAGCGGATGTCTCGGTCGTTGATGATATCACACAAACAGAGCAAATAGAGCAAACGGAGCAAACAGCATAACTACTAACTAGTTAAGCAAACAGGGCAAACAGAATGACCCAGCTAGACAGCAATGAGCATGAATCCCAACAACGTCAAGTCCCCAAGCTCAAGACATCAGCCCCTTTACCGCAATTTTTACTGCCATCATTTGTTTTCAAATCACGCTTAAAATTTTGTACGATGGAGTGCTCCTTGGGCTGTATGGTCTAACTAGCTATCTGTGTATCACGATCATATTGCTGCCCTCAGTGGAGTGAAAAGCACACCTCTCCCCAACACCCCGAACACAGTTACCTCGTACTGTTTGGATAGGTACTGTGCTCGAAGCTAGGTACAGACTGATATGCTTTCTCATAGATACCCATTTAAGTAAAGCAAATGCATGACGCGGTAGCGATGATGCCTAACGAGTTGGTTGAATATCATGGATGCAGAAGATCCAGTACCGTGATTGAATTATGAACATTGACGGGACACAGAGATATACCCCATGGTTTCGATAGCCAGCTCACAAGGCGAAGCTTGACTTGATGGGAGATTGACGAAAGCACCGCATGCCGAGAACATAAATAAATATCCGAGAAACAATCTTAGTTAAAAATTCCCTCGATCGTACGCCCAACGCCAACACTAACCGACAAGGGCGGTAAACATGAGATAACCTCCGCTCCGAGTTAGGAACACCAGCCTGTTCGCAAGGTGGACATTCTTGTCCTCGACGTGGAAGCAGCGCAACTGCAATAATAGTTCCAAAGAGTGCAGTCAGGACCACCACCACGAGAACGATATAGACTGTGACCCATTTGCAGACACGCTTCGACAGCCGTGCGGCTTCCTGCTCTGCGGTGACATTTTGGCCGCGACAGTGTTGACAAGCATTTGCTTGAAGATGTTCACGCCCCTCTTCAATACGCTGTAGGTTGCTATGATTTTGCGTGTCGGTCTTGAGATCGATATCGTGGAGGGTTTCTCCACCAAAGGAGCTGGTTGGCGTGTCGGAACGGGGTGTCATGAAGCGGTCCATATGGCTCTTCATCGTTGCGTCGTTTTTGCTCGCAGCGTGGAAAGGAAGTCAACGCAGTCGATGGTAATAAGGGATCGGGTTGGCTGATCCTCACAAAGCAGAAAGGTTTTCTGATAAAGGGGAACCGATGACGAAGATACTGTTGAGAAAAGGTTTCTTGGAGACTGTGAGCAACATTTATACCAACAGCATTGCGAATACCCAAATCATGGCACCGAAACGTGAAGAACAACGACGTTAGCTGGTACAGTGTATTGTACGAATGCCTTGAAAAGTGCATCCTAGAGCAGTGATACCACTTGAAGTATCTATACTTTGCACTTCACGACCAGCTGTGATGAACAAGGACATTTCCAGTGAACAAACATCCTGCCGATTCGATAAGTGAAGAAACAAAGCAGATTTATTGGCCTGCAGAACCATGAAAATGCCCTTTGTGAAGAGCAAAGGCCCATGGGAATTTTGTGGGAAGACTCAATATTGCATCACTGCAGCCTAGCAATAGTTAACGGGCATACTAAGGATATGGAGGAATTTTGATGTCTAGGAGCTGACCGAGCTTCACACTCTGATGAGCGTCCCCAGGAATGGCAAACCACGGGGATAGTGAAGAGACAGGTTTTTTTCAATTCAAGCTCCAAGATGGTTCTCGCACTCCACAGCCACGGCATCTAGCTCTCTCGAGACTAGAGGAGCCCTCGTGCCGTCATCACAATAATTAACAGGTGGTCCCTTGGAGTCCTTCATTCCGGGTCGTCGTGATATCAATCCCGCTCGTAATAATAAGTTGTCAGTTCCTCGATCCGCCGCTTAAATCTTCCCAAACACGCCAGCAACTGCCTTGATTCGACCTCGAACACGGCCGCTTTGTCTCCACGTCTCCCCAGGAAACGTTGCTCGTATCTCGCATCAATAATAGTAGTGAGAAGAACGCCTTGAGGAAATGCAACCGTAACAAGCCACTCGCCGGACTTTCACATGGAAAGCGGTGATGGCGAGTAGAACGGTAGTCCTTTGGATATTGAACTATCAGGCTGCCATGCCAAAGATAGAAACACACCGCCAGATACGCAGTACAGACAAAATGGGACATGAAACGGACCTGACAGCGGCCTCTGCCGCCCTCCACAGCGCGTTCTCGAACACATTAAGCCTCGGCAGTTATGGAGCAGAATAACGGCTCTCTCAGTACCATCCATCCGGGGAAAATAACCTCAGTTCCAGGATGATCTTCCGTGGTAACTATCTTGTGCCCTGACACATCTTTCTCTTGAAACAAACTGGACAAGTCCAGACTCACGGCAGGTCTTCACCACTCCACTCACACCATGCCGGGAAGTCCAAGGAAATCAAGCTGCAGTAAACTTGTCATGAAATTAAGATGAGTGGCTTCGAACAGTGCTATTAATAGTTGGCCCGTTAATTAATACGGAGTAGTAAGGCTGTGGCAGGGCCAGGGACAGGGATAAGGAAGTTAACCCCTAGGCACCTTAATCGCCGTGCAGAAGAGCCAGAGCGCTCTCAAAGGCCTGGACAACGTTTGTATCTACAGTTCATGTCATTGTCAATGCTGATATTGATAGAGGGGCAGAAAGTGATGTTGATGGCATACAATGCTTCTTTTTATCCTCCAGCCGGTCTTCAGAAGCCCGCACGTAGTCCATCCTCGTCTTGAACCTTTATCAATGTGTCAGCGGCTTCCAGATGGCTAGCAGCCCAGAGTCATCCCGAACCTTTTGTATGCTCGATTCTCGTCACAGAACACAGTAGTTTGGGACCAAGCAATAAATACCTAAAATGAACATGGAAGAGTTATAGCTTCGTAGTCTTTTACGGATTTGTATTCCATATTGAGTAAGCTATTGACCTCGATCCGCAGTGTTTTTCTGCAGCGCATTCTCCGTGTCGGACTGTTCGTTCATGGCCCCGATGAACTGCTCTTGAAGCTGATCCCAGCTACAGTCGCGAATCTCCCATTTGGTTGGTATCTCTGGGGCTAGCTTTCCTGGATTTGACTCTGTATCCGTTACATCCATGCCGTTGCTATTTGCGGCGGAGAAGGCTAGGTATGGTAGTGTGAAGATGGTGGCATGGTTAATTTATTGGATGGAGAGGAAAAGTGTGAACACTGTTGAGTGATCAAGAACTTTATGGGTTCAGACGACAGTCATGGCTGCACTCTCCCAACAACTTCATCGTTTAGCTTCAACAACGGACTCTTTTGTCGTTCATCAGTCTGAAGCTCGATCATTTCAATCGGTGAACGGTAAACACTTCCGCTGTTCTCGTTTCACTCTCTTCTGCCGTTTGCTGACTTCGTTCAAGATATTAATTTCGAGCAAGGCCAGGATCAACCGTTTCCAATTCTGCTTTTACCCCGTACACTATACTCTTAAAAATGCCCGAGCAAACGAGATCGCGAGAAAAAGATCCCGAAACAGGGAATCTGGAATACGAAGCGCGGAGAATTGACGTTTCAACGTCGCATCCAGACGGGCCTTTTTCTGCAAACCGCCCCTTCGTACTCGACATGCACGGCTCTCAATAATCGGCCTTTATTGTTTCGTGTGCCTGGATGGCATCGCATTGAAGTTACGAGGAAGAGCAAATCTTCTTCTCATCAGGGCCTTCTCGAAGAAGCCACCGGTTAGGCGTTGCCTACCAATGAGCTTCAGCAGGACCGAGGTGCGTTCTAGGCACATGCGGGCCGGACCATCTTTTGGCTTCATCAAGAAATGAGGATTCCAAGAAATGACCGTATCGAATCCGCGTTTACTACTAAATAAAGTAGTAATTATTGCACTTGGAGGGCACGCGGCTCAAGATGGACCAGGGTGTCAAGCGTCCTTTGATAGTACCGAACTTGGCTCATCCGTTTGCTATATTGAGTGAAATACTCTATATCCAGCATGAGATGCGGGAAGACGAATATATAAAGCCCTCCGAACCTCCCTGAGGTCGTGAGAATCTCTTCTCCAACCCAAAGCAAAGCGAACAAAGTCCCCATCTTAGGACCGCAAACCGCAGCCATGAAGTTCACCTCCATCACTTCCCTCCTCTTCCTCACCGCCGGCGTGCTCAGCCAGGAACCCGGCTCCCTCGACGACCACACCAGCCTCGTCTTCGACGACATCTTCGAAGGCGACATCCTGCTCGAATCCCGCGCTGCCCAAAACGGTCCCTGCACCGGCAAGAGCGGCGCACCAGGAGTCTGCATCTCCACCTCCGACTGCTCCAAGGGCGGCGGCGAGTACATCAGCAACGCCTGCCCGGGAACCGCCGCCAACATCAAATGCTGCACAAAGACCAAGTGCGGCAGCGGCGGGAACTGCCGCTTCACCAACCAGTGCAGCACAGGCAAGACCCAGTCCGGTCTGTGTCCGGGACCTGCTAGCTTCCAGTGCTGTCTGGCGCAAACGAGCTCGATCAAGGGACGGACGTTCCCCAAACCGAAGATCCCCGCGGTGGGCGCGTGCAAGAAGAACGCCGTCAATGGCGGGAAGAAGATCGTCGCGGCCAACAAGGGCAAGATTCGTGAGATTGGCTGCTACCGCAAGTGCAAGTGTCCCAGCAACAGTGAGCATTGCTGCGGTCTGGCTCTCGATCTGATGTGCACGTCGCGCGCTGGCGTAAGTTGCAGTATCTATGTACCTAATTTCATATCAAATGCGCGGCTAACAACCTCCATAGAAGAGAGATAGAGACGACTTTGGTCGCGCCATCGCCGAATGGATCATGAAGAACAGAAAGGGACTTAACCTCAAATACATCATCTGGGGCCAGCGCATCTGGAATCCTTCCCGCGACAAGGCTGCTCCGTGGAGCAAGTGGCGCAAGATGGAAGACCGTGGCTCAATTACCCAGAATCACTGGTGAGAAATCCGCCCCTTTGTCTTTAGGACCGAAGTCATGGACATCGATACTAACTCGTTACAGGGACCATGTCCACGTCAGCTTCACTTAGGGAACTGAGTCAGAGTTGGAAAGGAAGTATTAGGCCTGAGGGGAGTTGATGATTATTTGGTCTTCAGTTGATGATGTCTAATACCGTCCTTCAATCGTGTCCATACTACTACTATGCAGTGAATTTTCTCCAACTTGTGTACTGTACTGTACAACAGGTAGTAGCTATATAATGGCGAGCACGCTTATCCAGAAATGAAAGAATGACAGCCCTCTATTTTTCGTTAATCCTACTATAGTAAGCTATTTGAAACCCCCAAGAGCCGTAGCCCTTGAACGCGACAATACAAACGCAAAGCAAGCCAGGCCGGATGAGCCATGACCAGGAATAAGGTGAGCCACAGCAGGCCCGGCAAAAAGGTAATAAACAAAATGAAAACTCCATCCTATGATTGAGTCTGCAGCAGCATCATGAATCAACGTGTCTTCAAGTTTTTAGGCTTGACGGGGAAAAGAAATTATGTTCGTTTGATGGAAGATGCAAGAAACCCGTGCTTTTTATCTCATCAAGAGGACTGGCGGATAAAAACCCTCTACAGATAAACAAAAAAAAGAGGAATTAAACAGCACCTTGACCGAACCCCAACCCAGGATGACATGTAGCATGTTTGCATGCATCATCGAAGCCATCAGGAGAAAAAGAAAGAAAAAAGAAAGAAAGACGACCCAGTCTAACTGCTAGACTCCTCGTCGGGCACACGAAGCTCAACCACAGGAAGATTCCCATCATCGTCGTCATCATCCATACCCAAGATACTGACTTGCTCATGATCATAAATGCCAGAAAGCAACGGCTGCCGTCCCTCAGATCCACCGCCAAGCGGCTCGATCTGCGTTTCCGAATCGCTATCACCACCCCCGACAGCTTTCATACTCGAAGCATCGTCCAGATCGTCGTGGTCCGCATGCTGAAACGACCACGTCGTGTCCCCCTGGTTGAGGTACGTTGCCAGGGAAGGCGGCCCGTATCCAACCCCGTAGCCGTCAACTTCCATGCCCAGGTCGCTGCTACCTTCCAACGTCGATAATCCCCTGATTCCGCCTGGCACAGCATCGGTATACTCCGGCAGCCTGTCATCGTCCCTGTCATCACCGTCGCCGCCATCATTCCTGCTGAGGATTCCGCCCTGCAAACCACCATCTCCCGCTTGGTGAGCTGCTGCGACTCCGACTAAAGCGCTCGACGACCCATTGCGGGAGAAGCCGTCGAGGCGCTTGCCTTCCCCCGAATTCCCATCCGAGTCTTCTGGGGAATCAGAGTCTGCTGCGTTTTTTTGATACGCCGCCTCTGTGATGCTGGCCAGATACGGTCCGCCTAAAGGGTGGCTCGAGCGCCGACGGTAGAAGAGCAAGTATGCCGCCTTTGTAACGACACTTTGAGGATCACGGACTTTGGATACATGGGAATCTAGACAAGGCATTAGCAACCGTGTTGTTCTCCGGACTGAAGATAAGGTATCAACTTACCATTATAGTCATACCAATTACCATCAACAAAGCTTTTAGCATAGGCAGTGTAATGTCCTCCACCAAGACCACCATAATGATTGTCCACGGCAATCAAATCGTAAATCTGACTTTCACCGTTATCCGGTCCCTGCGCCCGTCCAGTCATGTCCAGCTCTAGAGGGAAATCAACAAGGACGTCTAGTTTATCTCTAAATATCCGATTGGCACTAAATCGTTTAAGATGCATGACCAGAATGTCGGGAACAGTCCACAACTCAAACTTCTTGCTCGCACGGCGATGCTCTTTGCATCGAGGACAGTACCACGCATCGTTTTCGGAGAGAATCTCTTCCCTGCCAAATTCGTCTAGACAATCACCAAGGGTGATACCAGCCCGCTTCTTTCTCTGGCGGAGCTGGCGTTTCTTGTCGAGTTCCGGATCATCAAGCGTCGGCATAGTTTCCCAAGTTGGCGCGCCACGGAGAGCTTGTTTGTCCCGAACGTCCCCTCCAAACAGAGCATCATGCGCAGATTCGCTCCAATCGAGTACGATAGCTTCACCTGGGCGGATATACGGTAAGTTTCCTGGGGGTCCACGCTTAGAGCCCAATCCTTTACGTTTATGACCCTTCTCTTTCCTTTGGATTGGACGAACTGTGCATGGATCTGATTCGCTTTCCGATCCGCTGTTGCCCTTTGTTCCTTCAGAGCTCGAGTCGTTGGACGCGCCTCCGGTATTCTTATTTTGAGCAACTTTCACGGAGATGGCTGGCCCGGTAAGTTCATCTTCACTGCTGACAGGACTATTGTTTGAGCGGAGAGGTGCAAAGTTCTTCATTCGCTGTGCAGCTCGCTTGGCCCCTTTCTTCGGCCGTACTCTGTCGAGCATGGACGGGAAATCTTTCGAGTTATCAATCGTAGAATAAGCAATACCTGCAGCGTTGTTCGTTTTCACAAACTTGACTTGAAACAAGTTCTGAAGCGATGGCGGAATGAAACTTCCAGGCTGAAGGACTTTGGGTAAACTCTTTCTTGAAGTGTCGACGCTACTATCTTGCGAGGACTCGTCAGGGGCATCACACATGGATACATCAACCATACCATCTTCACCCTCAACGAAACCTATTTTGATCTTCGAGTCATTGGAGTTGATGTCATCGTCATTCATGACCACTGCATCGGAATCCTCTGTGGAATTGGAACGCATTGTCTCATCGTCCTCGTCTATAGTAAGAATCTCATGTGTTGTGAGCGTGGCAACTTGAGCCAAGATCTTGCGGAAAATAGCATCGTAATCCATCGCCTCCTCGCGGGTGATGACCGCAAACCGCGGGACACCAAACAGTGGTCGCTGGGCGGAGTACTTGGCATTAGGCTTATGGATGCGGTTAAAAATAGGAACGAGTATGCGGTCAGCCTTCTCGGAATCGAACGAGGCAATTTCACCGTCATCATCAGTCAAGTTCGTGTAGAGCATGCTGTAATTGTTCCTCTTTGGCTTGTCCGGGTCATAGCTGGTCGGCACTGTTTCTAGCTCGTACATTGCAATGACTTCGTTGTCAGCGATTTTGGTGTCGCTGATGGCTGTGGTGTTCCCAAAGAGTTTGTAGAATTTGCGGCTATGGATTTCCGCCATGACAAGGCGGGTTGGATCAGTGCCCAGTTTCTTCGCCGCATATTCCTTTAAAGTCTTGATGCTGGCATTCTTATCAATCTCAACATCAAATAAATATGGCGCGCCACGAGCGGGGAAAAAGCATAACTGCTTGCTCCATAGATTTTCGACGGGGAGCTGGAGCGTTAAATTACTGAATGGATCGTAGATGATGCTCACTTTGTCGCAGGAAGGGCACACGACCGTAGACTTGTACATGCCGGCAAACAAATCAGTAACGACCGAGTCATTACGAGCTTTATAAATCTCCCAATTCTTATCAGCGAATCGTTCCAGCGCAGCCCTGTCGTGAACCATGTCATCTGTCGAATCCGGTTTCTCAATGTAAGGTTTTTTGTAGATTCTGTTGAGATCCTCTTGCAGACCATCAAGAAGGAAAAGGACAAACTCTTGCGAGTCTTGTTGGCCATAGCCCGAAAATGAAGGTCCGTACCGTCCAACAGTGAGCTTGAAATTGCGAGGGGAGACAGATGCAGTACCATTTTCATCGAACATTTGATGGAGAAGGTTGGCATACGCTTTGGCAACATCACCGTTGTGGGACAAAGGATTGCTTGGGTTGAGGTCCTTCTTGTACTCGTTTGCCAAGAAATATTGAGTGAGCTCCTCGACGCTGCGGACGCACTGTAGCGCTGAATTCATGTAACATGTGTTTCCAAGATTGCTCAGACCTGTGACACCCCGGGTCTTGCCGTCTTTGCGCTTCCGTCCTCGGGTCACTGCGGCGGGAGCAGGGGATGCGCGCCCGCTAGAAGTGGTACTGGCGGCAGTTGTGTTCGCCTTGGGCTTGAGTTGAGTCGCTCCTTTTCCAGTCGTGGCCAAAGTACTAAGTCGACTTGATCCATACTTCACAGTATCCGAGGCCCATTCACCACCACCAGCACCGCCGATTTGTTCTTCCAGGACAATGACGTTTCCACCGCTAAGACCAGCGAGATGTAGTGTGACACTGCCATTGTATTTCTCATTTGCCGTCTGGTCTTTCATATCAAGAAGCTCCCGTTGGGAGCCTTCACTCAATGCAGCAAACTTGTTAACATCGAGAACCAAGCTGTTTCCGGCACTAGTGGTGATGGTAGCGCCGGGAGCTGGCGAAGCACTTCGGGAAGCGGCTGGGGTAACGCCGGAGCTTCCTAGCCCTTCAAGAATTCTCCATACACGAACTTTGGTAGTAGGCTCGATGGACGCGAGTTTCTTAGCATTTCTCAGCCACTGCTGGAAGGGCGTGTGACTGCTGGCAAGAGTTTTGATTGGAGCTCGTGCTTTGTCCGCAGCACCTTTGGAAGCTAGACTTGTTGGGCTCGGCACCTTGAGGATGGTGAATATGGGCGGATTTAACTCGTATTGAATGTTTTCGGAGCTCCCAGGGGTATTGGTATTATGAGCATATCGCACGATCGCTGGAGAGTTCTTCGACAGACCGTACCACTTCATGATCATGTCCCATGCCTCCGGCGGAAGAATTTCGAAATCCTCGCCCATTTGCAATCCCGGGCGAAGTGGAACGAACGGTTCACCGGCTTCATCCTTGAATAATGTGCTAGGATCGGTCACCAGGACGAGATCAGAGTTGTCAACAGGGCCTATCTCGCCATCCGAGGAAACGATGTCGGGCTTGTCTAGGCCGGCCCCTTTGCTACTCCTCGCGAGCACTCTATGCAACCAACTGGCAGAAACGACGTATCCCCGCTGTTTCTCCTTGGGAGTCTGCAATGATAATTGCATGACGGTAGCGACCTGCTCGTCAATGGAAGGGATGTCATGAACAGAATGGCTCGAACGGCTCGAGATGGCTTGGGATCTCTCTTCATAGGTCGAACTTGTATATGTTGACATGCTGGAAGGCATTGGGTAAACGCTATCGGTTCCTGTTCCGGGGTTCTTTTCAAGCGGAGAATTCAGGCCCTCGGATGGGCGTGGTGTATTTTCAGCAGCCTGATCGAACATGTCAACCGAGTTAGCGCGAACATGTCGTCCTGGGCGATCATTCTTCTTCTTAGGGCTCGCATGGTCTACCTGGCTCTTTCCGTTGCTCTTTTCTGTGGGAGGATCCATCTCCATATCATGTCCGTTTGCTCTCTGTTCATCGCCACCCATCTCTGCGGCGGGACGCTTCAACGCGGGCGACGACGACCGATAATCCGTATGACCATTCTGAGCATCCTGCATGTGTTGATCTTGGTTGGCAGATGTGCCGTTTGCACCCTCTGACGAGGACATGTTTCTGGATCTTATATGCTTCCTCGTACCACGCAAGGCGTTCGACGGGGCGTCTCTCGTGTTGCTGGCCGACGATGCAAAGCCAGCAGCTCGTGTAGAATCGGAGTTTGCAGCGTTCGACGGCGGTTCCGAGGCCGTGGAGGAAACAGAGGAAGTGGACGAAGCAGAGGAGGACGAAGAAGTGTTGGTAGCGGATGGCGTAGGTTGCAACGAAGCAGGCGAAGAGTGGTGACCGTAGCGTTTCAGAGAGCGGGAGGGCTTTCTTGACGAAGCAGTGGGGTGAAGGAAGTGAAAACCCGTACGGCCTCCAGCTTTGCGCAGCTCAGCAGCAACCTTGCGTCTCTTTGAAGAAGACGTTGTGAATGTGAGCTGACCACACGAGGTGGCAGCTCTGGGGGGCGGCGAGGCGGAGGGAATTGAAGTGAAGACAGTGCGAGGGCGAAGCCTCAGGCGGCAACTCCGCGCGTCAAGAGAACTGCACAACAGCCAACCGTTAGCCCTGTCCCCGTTGTAAGTGCGCATAATGAGCCCGTTAGCGAGCAGCGATGTCTGTACGAACACTGTATCCGACGATGGTTGGCTGGAGGGATGATTGGAACTCACTGGAGGGAATCACGTCCAACAAGAGCTGCTCATCGCTCTGTTATTAATAGAACCTGGCGAAAAAGAGACGGCAAAGCAGCCAGCACAAAGGGACAGTCTGGTCAGTATCTAATTCAGAGCTGTATGGTGTGTGCCTTGTTCGTCTTGGGAGCGAAAGTGTGAGATCGAGCGAGATGGCGAGATGGAGTGGGAGAAAAGAAGGTTTGGGGCAGCTGGTCAGATTTTTCGCGTCTTTCTCTCAATCAGTCAGCCTGGAGTGATCATCTCACACTCGTCGGGGGATCAACTGCCAGTGTCATGCTCATCGTGATGCCCGTTGTCCATGGATACTACTGTCGATGCTACTGCTCACCTGCTAGCAACACGCTCGCTGATACTCTCCTTTGTGTTGACATCTGCTCACGCTCTGCATCCCCACACGCACAGATCTGAGATCCGGAACCCTGCACGCAGATACAGCACATAACCCTATCTGAGCCTTACATAGATGTCGACCAGTGTTCACAGGCATACAGATAATCAATGTGGAATGCATAACACTGCACCTGAGCTTATTCGTTAACAGTTACATAGTTGCATCGAAAACACCCATACAATCAAGCCAGCTGTGCCGCCATGTAGCCGTCCCTTGCACCGATACGCCAGGATGAATAAAGGCCGTCAGGAGATTTCACTTTCTTCTCAACGGACAACAATCTTATTGACCTCCTCTTGGGCCTCTGTCCATGTCTCCAGGTTCTTGCGCGCCCAGTCAAGATGACATCGAGCATAGGCCACCTGCAAATGCACCTTGGTCAGCTTGAGGGTAGTCTAACAAAAAGGGGTTATACTAACCATGTAGCGTTTAATATCGTCTTCTTTTTCTCTTTGGAAGCGCTTGAGATCCTGCAAGACTCCTGAGCTGGCATCTTTGACGTCTTGTTCGGATACTTCGAGCGCTTGCTCTAGCTGTACATGGGCAAAGAAGGTCAGCCAACAAGACATTGCAAAGTGTCAATCTTATGGTTGTGCTCTCACCTGAAGTAAACTCTCTTTAGTTTTCCCAATCTGATCGCGCCGAGTTCTCTCGGGGTCAACATCTACAAACCCATGTACGGCATGACTGATGCGTCCAAAGATCTTGTTCGCCATAAAACTGCCACTCGAGGTATGTTTGTGACCTTGGCCTGGAGTTGCCTGGTCGGTTGAGCGCTGTGGAAGGCCCTGGGACGCAGATGGGCGGGGAGTCTCGCTATGGGTAGGGGGAAAATCAGAATCGATGGATGCAGTATCTTCCATGCTAGCCCGTCTGCCATCCTCGCCCTGGCCAGGGTTGCTTGCTGCAGACGCATCAGATGACGATCGCCTCGGCTTGCTGGTTGATGAGCTACTGGTCTTATTCAAATACTGCTCAATTCTTTTGGCTTCGAGCTCACTGCGTTCGAGCGAATCGAGAAGTGCCTTCTTCTTGGCCAGTTCTTCCCTCGTCATCTCCTCTTGTATTCTCTTCAGGACGCGGTAGCGGAGAACACTACGGACGACTCCAGCAAACTGGGCACTTTCTCTCATAGGTTCGGCAAATGTAGCGTTCAAGGAATGTGAGAGCTCCTCCGTTTCAATGTACGAATTGTCGGCTGCCTGTCCAACACGTTCAATCGCTGCGGCCACGGTTTGTGACGGCTCCGACAGAGAAAATCCGTTGAAGCGTGCGCCCAATTCCATCAAGTCGGCCGCGAGTAATGACAGATGGCTTAGCATTCGCCGATTCACCTTTTCAATGTTCCCCTGTAGCAATAGCTCGAGCTCTCTTGTTGACGCCTCAAAGTTTATAAAGTACGGGTCTAGTTCTTGCTCAGTTAGGTTTCGGGACGACGGAGGAAAACGGTTAAGGAATCCTGGAACAGTGGCCGGAATAGCGGATTCGGATCCAGTCCCTCCACCTGCCGCCTTCAGCTTTGCCGATGAAGACGGGACAGGAAGCCAGTTGTGTGCGGGTTTCGGATTCGCCGGATCGAGCGGTGGTGCCTTGAGATTGTTTTTAGGAACTGAGGAGGCGGGATGGGAATGAAGAACTTCGCTCTATATATTAATTAGTCCCGATCCTGTAGCGAGATATGGGATCCACGAACCCAGCTCGCGTTCGGGTCCAGAAAACGCCACCAAACACCATCTTCCCTAATCTCCTTCATTCTTCGGCATCGGTTCAGAAATACACTCAACATGCGTTTGCGGAGCTCAATAATCGAAGTATCCTCTTTTGCTTTGGTGGGTTTCGAGGCATAATCGGCCATGCTGTGTTTCTCTGGGATCGGGGGAACAATGAGCGTAGGGTGGAGATTCACAAGGGCGGCGCGTAAGGAGTTAAATTCTGAATATCGACGGCGAACCTCGAGATCCTATAGACAGGTATATCTTTAGAGCCAGTTGGAAAAGGGTAGTGATGGTGACTGTCAACGCGTACCCCTGTGCGGATGGTGTACACAATGAACCCTCCACCACCTTCATGGTTCTTGCCAGCGTGCGTGATAACAATTGGAAGATCAGGGTTCTCATAAAGGATCTGCTGTATCCTGCTCTCATAGACGCCCTTTGTGCGTGGATAACTGTGTGGTGCCGCATGCCCCGCGTAACTGTCTGCAGCAGCAGCAGCTTCCCCGTGCTCGGCTTCATCGTCGCTTGGTGTTGTTGCTCTCGCGATGTATTCCGGAACATCGTGGCCTGGTGAATCCGGGGATCCGGGCTCATTGACTGCTATAGAGAGTAACAATAAGCTCATGTGCGGGAGCTGAACGCAAGGCAAACACAAAACAACTCACTGGGCGACATGGCGGGCGCGTTGAAGGGATCGATCACGGGTGCTGCATGACGATCAAATGCGCCGTAGGGATTATTATCTTCATCGTTCCACATGGTGCTGTTCTGGTGATCCCAACGAGCACGGATGGAGGTGAGACCGTGAGGCAGAGATGCTGTGGACGAGATGCTGTTATGAGATCATTGACGGGGTGGCTGAGCTAACTAACAAGTGGGTTGGGATGTTGCAACAAACACTTCTTTGTGTCTGACAAGGAGAATCACAGATGAACGTTCTCAGACTGAGAGAGCAAGATGTTTGTTTGGGTGATTCATGCAAAGTGCCTGATCCTGACTCTGAGTTGGTGAGAGAGAAGTGAGAGACGATGATGGTGATGGATGTTCCCGCCTTCAGATCGATCAACTCCCAGCAAGCAACAGCATCTCAGGTGAGCTCACCACAACACTATCCAGACAATCAGAAAGAATCAATTTGAATGCACTCTATAGAAGCACTGCTAACTATTACTAGAAACATTCTCGATGCCGTCGATGCCTTGATCAATAAGTCGTCCCTACGACTTCGGAGACGTAGCGGGTTTGATCGAAGGATCCATGCTGCTCGAACTTGACGAGCCCGCCAAAGGGCCTCTGCGGCCTCGAATATTATATGGCCAGACAAACGACTCGCGCTTGCGCCGGGTTCTTTGAGGTGCACTTTGATCTGAGATTTGCGACCGTGCTGGGGGCACCATGCTATCCGACCCCATGGGCCTGCTGAGGCGCTCTTTACCCTTCGATGTCCCAAATATACCGGTCGACTGCGAGGGCTGGGTGTCTTCTGGGCACAAAACAACGTTTCTCTATTAGCTGGGAAAGACTTGGGCCATGGAGCACCGGACTTGTAACATACCTGCACCGTAGGGCTGTGCGATGTGATGCTGATCCGGATTCTTAGCACGCGGGAGGATAAATACGCCTCGTCCTTGATGCTGATTTCCGCTAGAGGGTTCTCCTATCGCTTCGTTTGCTCGTCCTCTACTTGGTGCGACATTGGGGCGAGTCGTTTCAGGATGTGTCCTATCCTTTTCTTCGGTCGCTGGCCGGCTATATATGGTTTGTCTGCGAAAAGAAGGGAACATGGTCAGCATCCACTACAAACCTATATGTTACATCCCTCCCTACCCATATTCGTTCGCCTCTATAGGTGGCCCTGGCATTGTATCCTGGGCTGTGTCTGGGTCTTCTTTCTGTTCTGCTCCAGTTGTGCTAATCTGCCCGGGTCGCTCTCTAGGGTTCGAATGAGGTACTGGGTTCCGATTGTGCAGGTCTCGCCACTGCTTCATATCATCTTGCTGCTGGTCGATCTGATCTTTTGGTTGCTCCAGGTAAAGGTCCAAGATATTATTTATCTCGTCCAGCGTGTCAGCACTCGAACGGTACGGCGCTGTTGCACTTGGCTGCTGCCCTAAGTGCGCGGTCTGTATTCGCCGCGGCCGTATGGGCGTTGGCATGGCTATACCAGAGGATGGCTGACGTCCACGCGTTTCTCCTGTGTTTTGCGGCTGCTCCGGCAGCGAGTGTTGTGCTCTTCGCCGAGGTCCTTGCTCAGCAGATTGGCGTGGTCCGGTAGACATCTGGCTGTCATATCCACTTGCTATGGTCGAAGATTCGCTCGCTTCCTCCGGTGGATGGCGCGCAGGCCGGCAACTATCACGAATAGATAAGAGAAAACGCTTCATATTGCCATAAAGTTGCACACCGGCAATCCCAATCAGTATAAAGGCCGTTCCAACGATGATGATTGAAGTGACTGTTGACAGACAAAGCGTTGCTAGAGAATATTGCTCAATGAGCCTTAGGGAGATTCTTTCGCTTTCTGACAGTGCTGGCGCCATTTTGTCAGTTGCTGTATAGCTTCTCGTCAAGTCTGGTCAAATCAAGACGTCGACTGGATTCTTACCTTTCTTTTATCTCTGTCTTCTCTCTCCCATTAAAAGCCAGATGTTTGCGTTTGCTCATTATATCGTCTAGCTCAATCTATTGATTGATATTTCAATGGTGATCTTGTGCCTATGATCTATGAGGCAAAGTGGAGATCCAGTATGTGAAGCACAGCACAAATCTTCACACTTTACATTGCTCTCTCACTTTTCAAGATGGAATCGGATTTTGTCGTTGATTGCGGATTCGTCAATGCAAGTTCCCGCCGCTGTCAATTACTTCAGCCGTGTATAACAACTTGCATTCGTATTTTCTCAGAATGCAACAAACGGCCATGAGCAAATACTATAGCATGTTACTATAGCATACCATTCAATCCAAAGTAGTCCGCTCATCCTCCTCCCTTTCATCGTTCTTGTGTCTTACTAGTCGAACAAGCTCCCAAGATGTCGATGGCGCATCTTCCCTTCCAGTGTCCCTGCGACTATTTTCCTGTTCATTTTCAGCTTCGTCGCTTGTTGGAGTTTGCTCTTCGGTAGATCGAATATCGCCCACGGAGGCAATCATACTCTCATTGATTGGCCCTAGGGACGACTCTTCACCTGGATGGTGAGCTCTTCGTTTACCTTTAACCCTCCCAGCCTTCCCCTGCGCTGCCTTGCGTTTACTTCTTAGTTTCGATAGTCTTTCCCATCCCCGTCGAAGAGCTCGAATTCGCGATTTGCCGCTATTCTTCTTGTTTTGTCTTTTAGTGTTGACTCTATCTTCCCTTTTTCTCCGTCTATGGCCGCGACGCAATCCCCTGGATGCTTCCCCCCTTTCCTCAACCCCATCAACATCACCTGCCGCTCGAATCGTCGCGTCACCCCCAATCCCTCGTGTCCTCTGCCCACTTCCAGATACCAATATACTACCGCGGCGGCTTGAGCTTGAGCATTCACGATCGTCTCCTTCCTGTCTTTGTCGCGAGGAACTATGATGCCTTTGTCGTCGTCGTCGCCGTCGCTGCCGCCGCTGCTGATGTGCCAATTTACGCCGACGATGGAAGAACCACATTCCCAGCGCGAAGAAGAAAAGGAAAAGGAGGATCGATGCGGCGAGGACACCGCCCTGTTGCTCGGAGGTCCATGAGTCCCAGTTCGTTGGTGATCGTGGATGTAGTATATCAGCGGAGTGATGCTGTTCGTCACGCTTTACTCGTAGAGTGGGCGGCATCTCGAGGGATGAGTGCTCACATATGCTATATTTCTCGGGTTAGAGAGAGCATTCAATAGTCTTAGACAGAAGACATACCACACGATAAAATGTTGACTATGATAAGTTGCGTCCTCGGCAGCAGCTTAGGCAAGCTTAAGTGATCTGTGCAAGGTTTCAAAGGCCTACAAGTAATTGAAGGATAATAACAAAAGATGACCTTAAAAGTGAGGAAGAGTGTGAATCCTTTGTGAAGAATCCTATCATTGAGCACGCCTAAGGGTGTATGAAAAACAATGAAAACCTCAACGGCCAGGATGCCGAGTATCATTGAGTGAATGAGAATCAAACTGCGAGTGAAGCAAACAAATCTCCCATCACCACATATCGGACAAATCTGCCTGCATCTAGTTGTTCCATTGCGCGTATTAAAAAGCCACCGCTTCATTTGGCGCTCTCGCCCCCATTTTGACCTCTCTGCTCAGAACGCTGTTTGTCCACTTCCGCAGCCAAATCTCTCACTTGCAGAGCCAGCCTTTCTTCGCGTTCATGGCGAGCTGCTTCGAGTCTGCGCATGTCGTTCTCGTGTTTCCTCATACGGATTTTGTGGGTGGCTACCTGTGCGAGGTGTACTGCCCCTTTCCAGATCACGAATATGACGACAGGGGTTGCGACAAGGAGAATTAGGATGGTGTAGTTTGGGTTCATTGTTTCTGTGCAAATTTTCTCAGCATTAGTGATGGGGTTAACTGATGATAGGATCAGTCACGAACCTTTGTGATTCCCCTGAATGAGGAGATCTGGATTACTTTTGGGCTATTGAAGGGGTTCGTGTTCATTGACCGGCTATATTGATTATTGACGCGACGCCGAGCTAGATATCGCTGTTAGCTGCGTGAAGATGTAGAAAGGTCCGGACTGGGGAATGCCATCACATACCTTGAAGCCTTAGTGGTGATGGGAACGAATGAAGTAATGTAGGAAGATAGAAAGGTGACGCGGGGCAGTTCACGGATGATTTCGCGTTGTCGATGTCTTCATGAGAAAGGAGGTAAACATTCCACGCGAGCCCCCCATCGTTGTAAGAACACAATCGGCAACTCCCGGCATAATCCGTTAATTCAGGTTTAACGCAATACTAAACCATGACTAAAAGCAGTGATGCTTGCTTCAAGGAAATGCGCATGACTTGCATCCTCTGGATCAAGAGCAGACTTGATTCCCTTGGTCCAAGGTCCATATATCTCACTGTCCCCGCAAACATCCAAAAGCTCCTGAAGCGTGCGACGAATATCGGACAGGTCCAACTCAGGGCACGCCAGTCCCTTTGTGAGAAGCACCACTTTGGCACCATGGATAAGTCGCATGCTCAAAGCAAAAGAGTCTGGTCTGGACATCCAGCCCAGTAACCCCTTTGCATGGCCCTTGCGCAACTCATCGCATAACGCCACCAGCCCATCCGATACCCAGGAGCAGAATTCTTGGCCTAGATCCGTTGTAAAATTTATGTAGTCCAACCGAGCAAGGACGCTGGACCAAATCTCAGTTTCTCGAACGTCGTCAATGTACAAGTTCTGTTTCTCCTCCACAAAAAGAACCGTGCTTTCCTTCTGAAATTCCGCTAAGTGGTCCGAAACAGGGCTGAACAAACGTCTGCCGCGGCGATTGCCCATGAAACGCACGAGTGCACCTTCAATAACCTCTGGAGACGTGGAAAAGGCCCGATATAGGAAGCCTGCCATCCAGACAGTTGTTGCAAGTGGTAGTCTAGGCGTGAAGATTTCGACATGAAAACATCTTGACGCAATGTCAGCGGCCGTACCTCTTAACTCCTCGTCGTCGTCGTTTAACATATCATATAATATGAAGTAGATCCCAATCATGGCAGGAGAATATACGAAGAACGGGTCAGTAACCCGAAGCCCCAGAATGAAACACTTCATAGATGATATAGCAGAATTTCTCGTTGAAAACTCCTACAAAAACGTTAAACCAACCGTGCGCCTAAGTGAATGAAGACTGGAGATATGCTTACCGTTTCCTCTGCCATTGCAGCGGACAATATACGAGTATATTTCTGCAGGCTCGTCTTTCCTTGTGCAGATCCTTCAAGAGACACAAACGATTCAATCCGGAGTGGAAACAGGCATCCTTCAAGGTGCATTGAAGCATTTGACCGTTGACGATCCCAGAGTGCCTCGTGGTTTTCCTCTGCTGTAAAGATTTCGGACCCAGCCCAGTCTCTCAGGAATTCGAGTTCAGTGGGCAGTTGCTGGTGACGCTCGTATACAGCTTCCAGTGATTCTGCGAGACTAGAAATGGCTTCCGTTTTAAGTGTTTGCGACGATGTTATTCCAATTAAACAGACATATAGCCGAATAGCATAAAACTGGGCATCTTCACATGGGCGAAGAGCTTGGTGAAGTCTGTTTAACGCCCCAGGTGCGGCGTCGTGGTCCGTGGCGGATATGGTTTCAATGAGTTGCGCAACATTCTCCGGAGTATCGTTTCCAAGTAGTTTCAGGACGACAACGTCAAAGGCAAGATATCGGATTAAGAGAGACAGCGACCGCGAGACTGAGGAGCCCGATTTGGACCCTAAAAGCCTCTCAAGAAGCAGTTCAAATCCAAAATCTTGAGATATGGTTTGACAACGAAGTAACATGTTGTCTAATTCACGTCAACATCTCTAGCCTTGAATAATGGATTGTGCAGCCTCACCTTTTTGACCGCACCCAACACTAGCATGTAAAGCATCGGCCAGTATTTCAAAAAAGCAAGCTTGGATATAGGGTGTCAACTGAGGAGAATAACAATCTCTAAAAGTGTTTTCGATAGTTGTCATCACAGCATCGAGATTATCTAGACTGGTTAGCATGACTCGCAAAGCGGAAAATGACCATGTACATACTACGCCAGTATCCGGATGGAGATTGCCACAGCTTCCGAAGCAAGTACTTTATGCAAAGGAGAGTTCCATGTATTTGGTTCGGAGACTGCGATGCGAGCTCCGGACTAGAAAGCTCCTGTGAAGTCTGCAAAAGCTCTGTTCGTTTTATCAATGTAACATACGTCCTTGCAGCATGATCCCTTATTCCCCACACCGGATTCGAAAGCTGACACAGCGCCAACTTCTTCAAGATCTCATTTTCACTAGAAGGGCGGGATGGGGCCTTATTTCCAATCAGCTCGAGGGCAGGAAAAACTCGTTCGGTGAGAATGGAGAGATCCCATTCACCGGATGTCTCTGGTTCAGGCGTGTGTGTCCTAGGGATGGCAGGATCCAGAAGCCCGGAGAGCAAAGGAACCAACCCGTGGTATCTTTCAAAAGGGACACTGTGGCTAGAATCAGAGCCGGGCATGGCGAATATCCCACGACGAGTTTCTGGCGTTGGCCGGCTCATTCGGTTTATCAATGCCCGAAACAGCATCAATCCACAGTTGCGAATTGCCCAACTGAATTCGGTTAGAATCAAATCCATACTAGTTGCAAAACCGAGACTTACATTTTGGATCCAAGACAGTCAGCGGATATATTCAGAGATGGCATGATGTACGGCTCGGTACTTGTGGCTAGCATTGTGGTTGTAAAAATATCTTTCAGGCAATTCAACGCATGGACCTGTGGTAATTCAACATCGGGTCTATCAACTGCCTCCATGGGACTGGTACGGGCAATGTCTTGAAGTTCTTCCATCATCTGTCGGAACAAATCGCTTTTCGGTTGTGATGAGGCAATTGCGGTGATTATGGCCGGGAGACCAGCAGACCTTCGCGTCAGCGACGATCCCTGATTATAAATGATGGTCACCGTTTCCTGAGAAAACAACAACATTAGTTTAGCCCGCAAACCAAAGAGAATCGGTCATGCCCACCTTACACCATGTGGATGGCAACCCTTGGGCTGCGCTGTCATCGGATTGGACGCACCGCTGGCAGCAAGAGGTAAAAGTTTGAGAGACGGTTGAGAATGCGCCCCTATGTCGTAATTCAGCCAGTTGCTCAAAACTTAATTGACCTATCCTCATCAGTGTTTGATGTCCAATCCCATCTTCGGAGCCGCTCGGGCAAAATGTTGCGTTTTGCAGAATAGCATTTAATAGAAGACTAACAATACGTTAGAACTTCGATAGTAAACTTCTGATTGAAGTCTGAATGTACCTTGATTCGCGCAAAGCGCGCCAGGAAAAGGATAAAACGTCTTTTGGACCAGCCAAATCCTCGTCCGGATCTTCGTGCTCACGTTCGGGCGAGTCAACGCAGAGGACGTCATGAATGCCAAACCAGACACTCCAACAAATGGAAAGCATCCGTTCCATGAAGGATGACCAAGCTGGGATTTCATCATTTGGAGAGGAGACCACCTTGTAAAAGTTTGGCGTTCCCGCAATGTATCTAATGACAAGTTAGTGAACTGTTGAACTTCGATTGCCGGGAAGCTTGGACCAACCTCAATGCAGATATATGCCCCTGGAGTGGCGTATTGTGAAGAGTAGCGTGAAATGCTTCGCTAGAGCAGGAAATACTCTGTTCCAAGTTCTCCAAAAGATTGTTAACAATCCAAGATGCAGTCCACTCTTGGGATCCAAAGGTGGATTTGTCTTCGTTGCCATCAGCACCCGCAAGATCAAAAAGCAAACGGTACAGGCGGCCAACCGTGTCAGAGTGGTCGGCCCGGCTGGTATGTCCTGCCATATCCTCAGCTCTGGATAGCGCAGCCACCAACTGGGAATAAGGGCTTGGACCAGAAGGATCCAAAGTGTTCTGAAGGAAGGTCCGGGGAAATAGACGTAGGATCATCATGGAAGTCTCGCGAACATCATCGTACGGGTCAACAAGCAGATCTGCAACAGCACGAAATAGGCGATGATGTATAGCATTTATGCTAAAACGCCAGACTTCTTGCTCTTGGCCAATTTTAGCAAGATGCACAGGATCAACTTGATTATCGACCCCTGACTGGAGCAACAGCATAAGGACCTTCAATGCTAATATATGTCTCTGGTAGGAAGCAGTGGGCTGAAGTTCACTCTCAAGAAAATGGAAATACCAATATAAGAACCCTTTGGTATCTCCAAGCACAGGACCCTTTAGGCCAAGCTGCTCGTGTTTCGTTTGAGATTGGTCGTCGACATCCGCTGGAACCGCGTTAGAACTGCCTCGGAGCCTAATAACCAGTTTTCTCAAAATGCCTAACAGCCGACTTCGTGTGTGAGAGTCGGTTTCGGCATGCATAAAAGGTAGTGTGTGCATAAGAACACGTAACTCGGCTGTAGAGAATGGTTTTGCTGTAGCAGGGTCTGTTATGAGCATGGAAAAAGCCGGAATTCTTATATTCTCATCCGCATTGACTAAGAATTGATCAAAGTCTTCCGGTTTAAGAGTGACAGAGGATTCAGCAACTGCTGGGCTAAGGTTTGCGATTGCTACGTTCGATTAGTTTAGTTCCAACTGCTATTGCTGCGAAGCTCACCTTCTTTCTCGTGAACAAGCCCTAGCTCCTTTCCCAATTCTAGGATTGCAAAGAGAAGACTATATTCTTCATTTGAGGCCCTTGAATGCGAAGTCGGTCTTAAGCAACCAAGGGGCAAGGAAGTTACGAAAAAGAAAAAGTCTTTCCGATCCATTTTGAAGAGAGGGGAAAGGACATGGTTAGCAATAGGCTCTAGACAATCGAGGTTTATCAGGGATATGTATTTCAATGGCGAGACCCAAAACGGATACTCTTCTTGATAATAAGGGAATTCATGGACAACCGCCCCCGGTTTAAGTCTGTAGCACAATTGAGAAAATAGCATTCCAGCTGGTAATGAAATGTCCCGGTTATGAGTATTCAGCAAAAGGACCAGGCAGAATATCTGGGCGGCATATAAACGCAGGTCCGACGGCCGAAGCTCCTTTCTCTGCTGTTCATCCACGAGGCTATCCAATGGAATTTTAAGGTTGATACAATGTTCTCCAAGAAGCGGTATCCAGCTGAAATGATGAGCCCACAGCCACTCCTGCGTTAGCAATAACAGGTCGACCACATTGATGGCTTCTTTTCGAACCAGGGCTTCCAAGGAAACAAGGGATGCCTTTAGCCGGGATCGAGGCTCAAATAAAATGATGTTAGGAACCGCCACTTTGACTATCTGGGCTCGGACTGATTTGGCGGTGCTGGCATCCATGTATTTCGATAAGATCATGATCAACGTAGCAAGTACCTGCTTCATGGGCTTGGGCCTGCCATTCACATAGCGGTCCAGATAGATTTCGAAGACAGACATCCATGTGGCTTCCGACCGAACGAATTGGCTGAGCTCCTCATAGTCAGACCTGAGAGCGGACTCCATGTATCCACTGACCACATTGCAAATGGCAGTATTGTGTGAACCAGGCAGGTTGGTGGCTGAAAATGTATGAAGAAGGCATTTCCAGACCTGCTGCAATTGCCTGGGAAAGATATCAACATCTACATGCACACCTCATTACTGAATTGGCCCTTACTGTATATCCCGGGATTGCAGTATAAAAGTGCACAAGGGGCCTTTCGCGATGTCTCTCAGGAGTTGCTCCGGCACGACAAAAACATCTTTTTCAAGAAAATACGACTCCAAACTGGGTGTTCCGCCCACATTCTGAGCAGGCTGTATCCCAGTCGCCCCCATCATGTAAAGAGAGAAAAATAGGTGAATATGTGTGGTCGTGCTCTTCCGTCTCCCCTCGTTTCTTCTGTCGTCAAAATTTCCCGCGATGGTCGATAGTGCACTATCCCCGATCTGGTCTAGCAACATCCCCATTTTTCTGCCAGTGCAAACCGAACAAACGCGCGATCAATTCAACTTTTTTTCAAGTCGAACTCTTTCTGGGGATGGAACAGAACTGCACAGCCATATCACTCCCCATTCCACCCACACGCGATAGCTCTCACTCAAGGCGCAACCAGGCGTAAGCATCCATCGCAACTTTTCTTTATTTCCTTTATTTTTATCTTATTACCACTTGTAATATCTTCCCATTCACCATGTCGATCTGGGATACCCTGTCCGGCCGGAAATCCTCAACCACCTCAACCTCCGATCATTTCGACCCTACAGCCGCCCACGATGTCTCCTCGTTCCTTTCCAGCACAGCAATTCCCGATCCCTCAGAGTTACATCCACTCGCAGGACTGAATCGCGAAACATTGGACTATCTTACCCTCGAAGATTCAACCCTGAACGAGCTTCCCGGTTCTCAATCTGCGCTCCCCTCCCGAGGCTGGACGGATGACTTGAGTTATGGCACCGGAATGACATATCTCTCAGCTTTGTCTATTGGAGGTCTCTGGGGTCTGACAGAAGGACTGAAGAAAACACCGCCCTCTGCTCCCCCCAAATTGCGCCTCAACTCCGTACTCAACTCCGTGACTCGACGTGGCCCGTTCTTGGGTAACTCGGCCGGTGTCATTGCGATGGTGTATAATGGGATTAACTCGACGCTGGGATACGCACGCGGAAAGCATGATGCGGCGAATAGCATCCTTGCCGGTGCGCTGAGCGGAATGCTGTTCAAGAGCACACGGGGCTTGAGACCCATGTTGATCTCTGGTGGAATTGTCGCCAGTGCCGCGGCCGCCTGGACCGTATGTTCACCGACTCATGCATTATTATCGTCTCATATGCATATCTTGTCTAACATATCACTTCCTTAGATTACTCGACGCGCCTTTTTCTCTTAAATGACCACCCCGTTTCGCCGATTCCCTCCTACCCTCGACGCGTCGAGACCACTACCGCCATAACGATCTCATAGGAGCCCAAAAGGTTCATCGCCATATGAAATGGCCCGAATGGCGATAAAATAACCAGAAAGCGATCTATATAATTGACTTTGAACCTATCGACCGCCATTTTCATCCCGTGTATTATTTTATTTCTCTCTTCCTCCCGACGAAAAAAAGGACGCATCTTCCACTCTGGCGCATGTACTGTGAGGGATTACCGTGGGCACTGGCCTGCGCGTTTCGATCTCTGGACAGTGGGTTCTCCTGGTATGACATGGGAATTGATTTCTTGTATTGTATGTACATATAGAAGCTTTTGGATGGTTGGTTTGTGTTTTCCCATCTTGTTGTGCTTACCGCGATTAGCTGGAGGAGTTTGTTCTTTTTTTCTCTTTGCATTTATTCAGTGAATGGATTGCAATATGCATGCATAGATTGAATGGAAAGGACGATTTCTGCATGATACCATACCACAGCCTTTATGATCGCTCGGGCCAGCTGAAGTTGTTTCCTTTCACGGCCAAACAAAAGGAACCTTGGCTGTTATGCCTTCCCTATTACCATGGCACCTTCTAGTCCAATACGCTCAATGCTTGGTGTTGACTGCCTCATGTTTGCCAAACACACGCCATCGTCTGTGTGTGTTGTGTTTGTGTGCTCCTTCCCATTGAATTGAGCTCCCCAAGTTTCCCTAGATTGAAATGGCAAATAGGTCAGAGCTTGCTGCTAGCAACAATGATCCATGTCCCCTGCTCAATTTTGATATTCCTCCAGTTGTATATGCATAATATAAGTTGACCTTCCACATGCAGCGAATCCACTAAGATCAGCCTCGCCCTTTTTGGCCGTCGAATATTATTCAGGTATTACTACTCAATTTAATCACACATTGTTGAAGACTGCCCGGGCCATCCGCCTAGAAGCCCAAATGTCGCAGCCCAGTATAAGCTCGCGGACCGTAAGTCCTGATGCTGAAATCACGTATAAGACGTACAAGCCTACAGTTCAAGAGATGGTCAAACTGCTTTGGCAAGACGGATTTTATCGTGGTGTGGTTGGGTGGGTTAGCAATGGGCCGACGGAGGGACCACTTGACGACCAGCCGCCGCAACAAAAGTTCATCGACTTTAAGCCAGGTCCCGATCAAGTGGATACGCTCGAACTCGGCGACTTTGATATGGACCTGATCATGGAAGAAGCTGCAGAATATGACGAGCACGAAGATCATGTCAGGGCGATGGTGCGGAAGCACAAACCGCTGATTCCGGCGGCAATCGAGGAAATCGACCGCATACTGATAAAGGCGGGAGTTTCGGAGGAAGAAATCAGAAACTTGACGACCACGGGAACTGCATCAGAAGCGTATACGAAGTTGAGTCGAATCGAGGAAGCTCAACGGCCATGTGTTCCTGAGAGAATTCCTTTCCGTATCATCTGCGATCTCCCTGGGCGTGTTGGAGAGGCATATGACCTGCACTTGAAGCAAGACTGCACTCTGACTGATCTTATTGATGCGATCCGACGGCACAGCCTGATAGAGTATTGCCTTGGCAGACACAATAATAACGATGAGAAGATGTTGACATACAAACTCACGCCAAATTGCCCGGGAAGCGCCTGGGTAGCTAATGACATTGAAGGATGGACCGTGATTCATCATGAAGATACCTTTCAGATAATGAAAGAACTGAGTCAGAAGGATAACACGAAAATTGCAGCAATATGTCATGTAAGCCATGTCTACACCTGAAGATGAGTCTTGTGAGCAAACATAACATCAACTAAACGCTGAGCAGGAGATGACGCTTGAAAAAATATTACAGGAAGACAAGGCCATGCTCTCACAGGAATCAGAATCAACCACACCAGAGGATATCAAGATGGTCCTTGCTGAGATGTCGGAATGCCTAACGGAGAGTTGTGAAGGGGAAGATGGGCGCAAAGCATTCTTTTCAGGATTGGACGGGTACTGGCAGGGTGATGAGAGTTTGAGTCCAGATGAAACGTTGCCTGGCACGAGCGACGAGCCGTGACGAGGAGTTGGATGCTGAGTCTTCAAAGATGAAGTTGATGTTGATGTTGACAGAAGAGCGGACGTTGGATATTGATAGAGCTAATCAGATTCGGTTAGTGCAGCCGGCAGCGGAATAACCTTAAAGCCTAAATTCAAGCCATCCCGCTGCTGAGTCATAGTAATCCCTCGTAAAGCGGCGCGCCAATTACGCCCCTCCATTGTCGCATCCCATGACCATCGATGGACGAGGATGGCGGCAAACGGCTTCACGATCTCAATGGACAAGTGAGTTGGATGGAAGGGCCTGACTCACCGCTCAGATCACACAGAGGTATCTGCCTGTCCCATTGCTCTTCAAAGTCCATTGTACGGATGCTAATCACCTTTCTTTCACCTCTCAGTGCTGCTGTTACACGAACAAAGACAAGGGTTCCCCCACCCGATGAGCCCTTTCTCTCGTCTCTCGCTGCAGGGAGCTATTATTAGATCTTCGCATCGGAAACGACCTTCACGACACTTGCATTGATCCCCTTTTGGCCTCCATCGCGTCCTTTCCTGCGCTTCTGGAGACCATTTGACCGCCGCTCGCCGCGACCACCGTCCATCCCCAATGGGAGAACGCACCACTTCTCGCTCGGATCCTCCCAACGACGATGGTTCAGCGACAACTGGTCCTACACTGTCTCAAGCGACGGACTACTTTGGTGCCAATGCCATTGATAACTCTGGCAATTGGGCGCAGCCTCAGCCGCAATGGCCATCGAACAATCATGTCGGCCAATCCTTGACAATACGGAGTCCCGATGCGGACCGCAAGGGTAACCACTTGACGGTGTCAACATCACCTCCTCCAAACGCGCCCTCGACGCCGGCGGAAAGGACTCCGATTCTCAGCCTACGGACAGATTTCGCAGATACGGAAGTCATGACTCCAAACGACCAGCAGGATCACGACTTCCTTATACGGCCCAGCACATCCTCCACCAGCTTAACTCGGAGAACATCAAGCCTTCGCGCTGTGCTAGGTGCCTCCCAGTCCAGCGCAGGGTCTCTTTCACCCGGCTCAGTGTTTTCGTCTCCTCAGCTCGCTGCTCTGACGGATATCACACCACTACCTTCGCCGCTTCACGGCCATTCGCCTTGGAGGTCTGGAAGTACGCACTCCCTTCCGCGGTCGCCATCATCAGCATCGTATCGCGGCTCGACATTCAGCCTGAAGTCGCTGGATCCTCATAGACTCCCTCGATCGTCCTCCAGACCACGACGCGCCCACGAGCTTGCCCACGCCCCGAGTCAGGATCACGTCTCTGTGAAGAAGGATAACGTGCATATGACCGCCCCGCGACCCCATGCGCGTAATAGGAGCTTGAGCGAATATGTTCCACCTCCCTCAGGAGTTCTGAAATCGGGATCCGGGGGAACAAACGGTGCTAGCTGTGCTTCACCCCCGCCACGGCAGACCGTGCAGAATAAGCTGCACCGTGAAGAGTATCTGGCCGTTCAGCGTGGCATCACCATACCTCGCACAACTCTTCCTACACCACCCGGTACAGGTCGTGGTGCAGATGGCATGGACAGTGGTGCGTTGCCTGGAACGAGCCTTTCCTCGGCCCCCGTATATCTCGTGAAGTCCATAAGAACGCAGCAACCCCGGCGGTATCGAATGATTCGTGAACTTGGACAAGGAACCTTCAGTCAGGTTGTTCTTGCGGTCAGGGAGCCCGTTCACGATGCGGACGTGCATCCGATCGGTGGTTTTCCGCTTCAGCCACGATTGGTCGCCGTCAAGGTGGTTGAACATGGCCCTGCAGGCGGGGCGGATCAGGAAAGAGTTGAGGTTTCGTTGAAGAGGGAAGTGGAAATTCTCAAGTCTATCAACCATTCGTCCATTGTTCAACTCAAGGCGTATGGAAACGACGATAAAGTGGCGCTTCTCGTCCTCGATTACTGCCCTGGAGGCGACTTGTTTGAAGTTGCGAGTCAGGGAGCCAGGTTTCTGTCGCCGCAGGTGATACGCCGGATCTTTGCAGAACTGGTGGCCGCCGTGAGGTATTTGCATGAAAATCATATCGTGCATCGGGACATTAAACTCGAAAGTGAGTGTCTTCGAATCGCTTTTTTTCTCTTTCTTCCATTCTGCCTATGCTTACTTTGCTTCAGACGTTCTCGTTAATATCCCCGCTGCAAATATGCAGCACATTCTTGATTGGCAAAAGTATCCGCGGGCTCTTGTCACCCTCACCGACCTCGGTCTCTCCCGCCGCATTCCACAACCCCCGGAGAGCCCCCTGCTCCACACACGGTGCGGATCGGAGGACTATGCCGCCCCGGAAATTCTCATGGGCCAGCCATACGACGGTCGGTCCACCGACGGCTGGGCCCTAGGCGTCCTTCTCTACGCGATAATCGAGAACAGACTTCCCTTTGACCCGCTGCCAGGAACTAGAGGCGATCCCGTAAAGCTTCGACAGCGGACACCACATCGCATCGCTCGCTGCGAGTGGAGCTGGTACCGATATGGCGACGACAATGGGGAGTGGGATCCCACTAAAGGTGCTGCATTGGATGGCGCACAACTTTGTGTTCAGGGTCTGCTGAAGAGGAGTAGTCGGCGGCTGGGGCTGGATGAGGTGGCGAAGATGAAGTGGGTTGAGGAGGCTATCGATGTCCCTGGGGGGTTGAGGAGGGGCGATATTGAAGTTCCTTAGAGAGAGGAGTTTTCACGTACAGTACTTTCGGTTGGAGCTGGCTGCAGGGCCGTTTGGTGCATATTTGTTGCGTATCATTTACTCAATCAAATATGTATTGGGCTGAGCTAGCATGGTATCATTGTTTCCGGTCTGCTTTGCTTGTTCTTTTGCTTTTTTCCTTTCTTTCCTTCCTTTTTGTGAGCCGATTTAGCAAGCTCACATGTTGACGATTTATGTCTCGGATGTGATTGTTGTGTTTTTATATACACTGTACATATATTTTTGATAGGTAGCAGGATTTCTTTATCTTGTATCGATGATATGGTTTGGGCGGCGGAGGAGGAGGAGGAAGAGGAGGGGGATGACTGGTATATGTTGTCAGTGATGATGGATGATGAGGTGAGTCTGTCTATCCAACTCGCTGGTAGTTATAGTAGTTTGCTTGACAATGTTGTACTACAAATACTATATATGGATGTATGTAGTACATATTTTAGAACTAGATAGCACGACTAATGGGAATGTGATGCAATGGCGTTCTTGTGTCCGCTTTGGTTACTTGCTTGCAGCGGTTGCGACGTACGATTAATAAATATAGTACTATACGCACGGCAATATTCTTGAGACCTAGTACCGAGTTTGCAGAATGTGAACACACGGGGCCTTGTTCGAAGTCATTGAAGACGCCATCCCTTCTCGAATTGACTGCTGCACTGATTCAGAAATCCACCACCAAAGGGCCCCAACTCGCTCTTCTGGTGGGTAGTCTAATCTGTGGTAGACGCATTGGGCCTAATATGTGAAAGCAGCGTTCTGGCCTCCCTACCTACATACATAGCAGTCTCTGCGGAAAATCACGGGCTGAAAGGCTTGTATGTACGGCCATGGATGAGAAAGCAAATACGATGTAGAAGAGGCGGTGGCATGCTGGCTGGGCAAAAGCTGTCGTGTACTTGTCTGCGGGGATGGCGGGGAAGTGTGCTCTGGGGTAGCTGAGTACCTTCAGGCTTCAGTGCGACCTGAAATGCGAAAATCGGAATTTTTCTGAAGAGGGTTCTGACTATTCCGTACTCCAAGTTGTAGTAGTGGGATCGAAGTTATTGACTTAAGATGTTGATTTCTATGAGCGTTTGAAATGGAACGTTCAAACTCGCCATGCAAGGCCGGTACTTTGCTTAAACCTCAGCAGTAAAGGGTCATCGCAAAGGCCACGGCTTTCCAGGCACAAAGAGGACTGGTCAGATCCTAAACTCAGATAGTTTCTCGCTACCTTCCTCTGGCTCATAGCACTGTTTTCTAACCGTACTCCGTGTGAGATATAGTAGAACTGCCATTCCCATAAGTGCACCATTCATAAATTGGGTAAGTAACTTGGTTCAGATACGAGAAATCTGACATAAACGAGAGTCGAAGCAAGTCATCTGATGACGGTGCCGAGGACGACGTTCTTCGCCGGAAGAGGATCATCAAGCAACAGCAGCGCTACTCCACTGATAAGAGCTGGGATTCGAGCTTCCTTGAGAAGCATCATCGATGCTGCCATGGTTGGGCACCATCCTTTTTCGGCGCGGAACACTTCAAGCATTTTCAAGGCAAGGCAGGGACCAGCCGGATGGAATCCTTTCGCAACACAAACGATGGAGGATCAGAAATGTGCGAGTGTTAATTGGAGGAGATGGTGCTGCCCGCGACTGTTCAGTCCAGGGTCTCCACACGGATTGTTGGGGTGCCATGGATGATGGCATCTCTGAGCAGACGCAGACAACGCACCGGAGCCCTGCAGCACACAATCGCAGGGGTCGGATGGCACAATTAATGATACTGACAGGATTCTGGAATAATTGGCAGCGTGTTGAAGATCACCCGAAAATCCTCCGTGCTGTCAAAACGATTATTGGGGAATCTTGATGCTGTCTCCGCGTCGTCGTTGGCGGAGGCGTGGGAAGTGAGAAGGATCACGATGCAAACACCTCAAACAGCCCAGATACACGCTATGGCGGATCGAGGTTAGTGCGTGTAGATCATTAATATGTGGAGTAGCGACCTTACTGTACTGGGTTAGTGCGTAAACTCTGGTTAGACCTCGGTCGTTGTTTCTCCTCTCTCCTCTCACACCTCCCATCACCACTCACTCGCTGCTACGCCGTATTCTCATGTCATCTCCCACAGCCAGGGAGTCCAAGCAACTCACACGATGATTCCGTCCAACGTGGACGCTAACCCAGCCGACTGGACACCAGAACTACCCCCAGAAACTCCCTGGACGCCGAAAGTAGCCTCCAGATAGTCAAGGACCACAGGACGTCCGTTGTGCTGACAGAAGCCATGCCTTGCAGAAGACGTACTGTCAACGCCTGTCTGCTAAGATGATATCTTTTCCTGCGTGGTGGGATTCCCCCGTGTGCCCGCTCGCCAAGCTATGGACTATGGTTCCTACCCCTGATGGCCGGCAGGGTTACCCCAACTTCCCGCCCGCGTTAAACTTCCTGTGAAGATCCTTGATCCAACCTGCCATGTTATCAAAATGAAGGAATCGCGCTCTGCAGTCCGCTACTGCAGAATCTTAGCGCTGCAACCTTAAGTCCGTCGCTTCATCATTCACTTGGACTAATCTTCAGCGAGATTAGCCGCATCCATGGCGTCGCATAGTCCTTGATAAAGGGCGTTTAATGTGGTGCATTCATTTACCAAAACAAAATGAATGGAAGTTATGTCCTTCCATTTTCATTCTAGAAACTCCTTGGGCAAACACGATGTTTCTGTGTGTCTCGTGTTCTCCCCGCCATCCCCCGCGATCTCAAGTTAACGTGGTGGGGATGGGTTTCCGCCTCCACCCCCCGATGTAACGCCCCCCGGAGGCTGCCAGCAACTACCCGGGAGTGGTCTTGGGCAGGAATCTCTGCATTCCTGCACGCTGCCTCTGCAGACGTCTCGCTCAAGGTCCTCACTGCGACGGAGTACGGAGTATGGGAGTGAAAGTGGGAGATTCTCTGGTGGCTAAACCCACAGGTTATGATCTTCCATTTTATGCCAGCGATATGTGCCTTGCGGAGTTTGGAATACCCTGTTTGCTTCGGGATTTGTCTGGTCCATTTGTTTTAGGTCTCCGAACCCCGAGTCCACATTTTTCCGGTCTCCATCCCGCAGCTAGCTCCTCTTGGAGTGGCAGCATGTGTATCTTCAATTCCCACTCCACAGTCGTTTAGACTGCCACTTCCTGGTCCCTGGTAGTTTTGATTGATCCTGGCTATGCTAAGCACCGGTTGCAGTGAAGGCTCGTGGCGGGGTGCTCGACCTGGGGAGTATAAGAACTCCCAAGTGACCCGGATGGTTTGCCCAAAGCAACTGTCGATCCGTCCTACCTGGGAATATTTGTTTACCTCCCATTCCAAATTCTCGGCTCCAAGGGTATAATCATGAAGACCCTTTCCTCTCTTCTGTTGCTGGCTTCGGCCAGCCTGGTCACCGCCAGTGGCCGCGAGGCCATGGAGCGCCTCATGCACATGAAGCTCAGAGATCAGGAGATGATGGAACAACAAGGTCTTTTCCGCCCAGAGAGATACCGAGCCTCCACCGCTGTCACCAAGTGTGTGAACGGCAAGGCTGGCGAGTATTCCTGCGACAACGTCGACATGCACGGTTTCTTGCCTCATTCCCAGCTGGGCAGCTCCACTCGGCGAGGAAATGACGTTTGGGGTAAGATTCACCGTTCTACCAACCCGAGAAAATCGCGAAACTAATTCGGGAACTACAGGTTGGACGTCCCCTGATGGCCGAGAATTTGGCGCAGTTGGACAGACCGACGGAACGGCATTTGTGGAGGTGATGAAGGATGGCAGCATCGTATACAAAGGAAGACTGCCAACCCAAACCACCAACATCGTCTGGCGTGACATGAAGGTGATTGATGGCTATGTGTACATCGGCGCCGAGTCACCAGGCCACGGCCTCCAGATCTTTGACATGAGAAAGGTACGTCGCGGAAGCTATCTCTAAATTTGGCGACGTTCTAACGTCTCTTTGCGATAGTTGCTCAAAGTCAAGGAGCCAGTTGTCTTTGACAAGAACAAGGATATGACTGCGTGGTTCGACGGCTTCGGAAGCTCGCACAACATTGTCGCCAACGAAGACACCAAGATGATCTACGCCGTTGGAACCGGTCGCAACACAACCTGCAAGGGAGGTCTCTTCATGGTTGATGTGTCCAACCCCGCCAAGCCCAAGTCGCCAGGCTGTGCCCATCAAGATGGATATGTTCATGACGGTAAGCATTTCAATACCCTTATTGCTTAAGAATCGACAACTAACACTCGCATCCTAGCTCAATGCGTCATCTATACCGGCCCAGATGTCGGCTTCTGGGGCAGAGAAATCTGCTTCAACTACAACGAAGATACCCTCACGATCATGGATGTGACCAACAGACGCAAGCCCAAGATCATCTCCAAGACTCCTTACCCCGGTGCCGCATACACCCACCAAGGCTGGCTCACCGACTCCATCAAGATGAACTACCTGCTCTTGGATGACGAGCTCGATGAGATGGACAAGACCGGCATGGCCGCTAATGGACACACCACCACCTACATCTTCGACATCAAGAACCTGAGAAAGCCCAAGCAAACCGGTGTCTACCAGTCCCCAGTCAAGTCCATCGACCACAACCAATACGTCCTCGACGGTCTCACCTACCAAGCCAACTACGGCAGTGGTCTCCGCATCGTCGACATCAGCTCCGTCGACCGTGAGCCCACCGGCAAGCTCTTCAAGCAGACCGGCTTCTTCGACTGCCATCCCGAAGATGATTCCCGCGGTGGAGACGTTGCGTTCGTCGGCACCTGGAGTGTTTACCCCTACTTCAAGAGCGGATATATCTTGTTGAACAGCATTGAGCGCGGTATCTACTCGCTCAAGTACACTGGACCCAAGAGAGCGCATGGCCGATGGTGGTTTTAGGCCGGCTGTTGGTTGGGCTAATGAATTTATGTCTTTGAGATGAAAGATTTGCATATTATCCCTTTCTCTTCATGTATATATTTGCATGCTATGCTCTCAGAGCTAGTTTTGAATCAATACTATTACATACACAACATGACAACTTTGCGCCTCGCTTGATCGCTATTCATAAGACAAGTTATGCTCTTTGCAATAAACCATCACCGCTAAATTCCCCAATAAACTCCCAGTAAATCATTCGCTGTCCGTCAACATCCTTTCCCACTCTTCCTGCTTCTCGATTGCACTCGCCATGTCCACATGTCTCCACTGCTCTGCCGATTCCCACTGCTTCCTCTGAAGATCCAACTCTTCTTGCCGCCTATCGAAATCGGCATCAATCTCGTCCTCCGTCTCACTCATCAAATCCGCATCTTCAACGGATTCCGCCATCTCCTCCGGACAATCCGGAACACTGTCGTTCACGTGAACCGTCATCAGCGAGGTCAGTTGTTCCAAATTCGCATCCGGGACCACATGTGCGAGCCCCTCGATGACTGCCCTGGTCATGTTCGGCCGTAGATACTGGGCCTGACCCCGACCTGGCCAGACGCGTGCGAGCTCTGCGACAGTCGCGTTTTGAACTCGTTGTTCCGACTCGTCCGGTCCCAGGCTGGTTCGTACATGTACCAGCCTCTTGTCGTGGAAGAGCATGGCCATGACATAATGGAAATAGAGATAGCGGGCGCGTGGGCGCACGGCGCCGGGAGGAAATATCAACTCCTGTCCGTGCAGGTCTTCAAATGTCGTGAAACTTGAAGTTGTTTGACACTTCCACAGCCCGCACCGGTCGACGACGAACCATTTCCATTTCCAGGAGTGAGGGGGCGCGTCCGCATTGAGGATTTGGGCGGGAACGATGGTTATTTGCAGACTGGCAAACGTCGGTGCGATCGCGAGGGGGAGGAAAAGTCCGTTTCTCGCCGTGTTGAGCTCGTCGTCTGCGTCTGGCCCGAATATATATGACATCAGGCGCTGGCCGAGCTGTAGCGGGAAGATGTGCGTGGCTTGTGCTCCGCACCTCGACATGTCGTGCCCGTGGAGTACGGACCACACTTGTTCCTCGCTGTCGCCCTTGTATTGCCTTTTCAGGTCATCGACGAAGCCCTGCTGACCTGTGATTTTGGTGCGCGTCCACAGGTTCATGAGAAACTCGAGAAAGGCGGCTCTCGCCTGTTGTCCCCCTTCCTCCTTCTTACTCGCGTTCTCCAATATCGTACGTCTCGCGACGTATCTGTCCATCTTTCTTTTTGCCGCTTTATTAGCGGCAATTATCTCGAACTTTGCCATTTCATGGACTCCCAGACTTTTCTCGTCTGGGCTCTGTTCTTTATATTCAAGACGGGCTATTGTGAGGAGCGCTTGTCCTTCTTTCAGCCGAAGGGCCCAGTATTCGGCCCTGTCCTGGCTCTGGAGACTGTCCATGCTTCGTTGGGCCATGTCCCTTTCTTCCTTTGCCTTTTCAAGGCGTGCTCTCTCCTCCGGAGACAGTGTGTTAGGGAGGTTTAGGGATGGTGGATTAAAGGGAGCCATTCTTCTTGCGTTTGCTTCCTGGTTGGTAATATAAACACTTGCAAATAAGGGTGAAGTTTGCTTCAAAGTACTGCAGTTTTTTACTTTTCTAAGGCACTGAAAATGTGAGGGCAAAAGTTTTCATTTGTCCTTCGAGGGGAATGGGTTGATTTATACCTGGTCGTCGTTATGACACATACCTCGCCCATGGGACCTGCCCCGAACTGAGTCACTGATATCCGGAGAGACGGGTATGACACAACCTTCCGCTGGCTCCGTACCATGGTTTTCATCTGATGGTGTTCTTGTACTAGCAGCATTGCTTTTTGGGCGATGATTCTTCATCACTCAACGGGTTGATTTCGGTATGACTAATAGGTACATCAATGTAAGTCCCGTCCTAGACTCCTCCCGCTTCTTCAATATCTCCAGTGTCGTTACTTTGTTGTCATCACGGCTTGTTCGGTTTCGTTTTGCTCATTTGTGAAATCTTGTTTGGCTGTGTTCAGTACTTGATTCGCTTCCAAGAGGTTGACATGGTAAAACTCGCCTACCTCACTTGATGGTTTTTTTTATCCAGTCAGGAAACTCTCGCGCGCTTCATCTTGAGGCCATAAGAGATGCGTTGCCAGAGGCCGAAAGGCTAAAATGACGCACATCAAGGACATCCATTGTCGTGGCCGAACGACACCCGGGAGAATTGGTTCCCGTTCGTGGAGCTCAGCAAAGGTTATAGAATCGGCTACCATGTTCTTTCACAGCCCGGATTTATCAATCACTAGCCATTTCCAACCCCACGGATGCTCCATATTCCTCGGCACCACAACGATTTGGTGTTTGTCAAACGCCTTTTCGACGGCGATCGAGAAAAAGGCCATTTCTCGCCGAGTTAATTTCGTTTTCGGCCTCTGCTCCGAAAATACGTCATTACTCTTTGGCCGAGTTGAAGTGAAAAAATGTGTGCCGCTATCGCTTTTGGCCTTGCCATAAAGTGGCCGCTCACAACAGAACACACATTGCCGTCAACGTTGCCCCTGTATTGAAGTGAGGTCGTCCACAAAGGCGGACTGGCCTGGTCGCTTCGTTCGTGTCCGCATTGACACCAGAAAAGGTGGCTCAAGCCTGTTGACCCTCCTCCTCAAGGATAGGAGGACCTTAGGCTGAGAGGTCTTTTGACTGTTATGGGTATATTGACCGGACCGGACTCCCTTAAGGGACCTTAGAGGTCAGGATTGTTTAAAGTATTGATGAATTCGACATTGATGCTGGCCATCGTGACAATGTTGAGTAGTTGAAGAAAGATGGAGAAAGCGAGGAAGAAGAGGATCGTGAGAGGATTATATAGTAATGGGAGGAGCTGGCTGTTGTTTCTTAAAGGAGAAGGATCGTGGGAAGTGAGGCTGAACGCGGCAGAAGGCACCAATCAGCCTGCGTTAATAAAACAAGCTTTGACAAGCGCGAGTGCTCTAATACAGGCGTTTTGATTGGCTGGGCTGCCGCGGCAATGAGTCAGCAGCGACATCGGCGGGTAAAGCGCTGAGCGAAGCTGTCGCTCTCATTCCGCAGACTGATATATGGCGGCCATCTGTGTGCGGTGATTTGGATCGATTGCTTTCTCACTCTGCTTCACTGCAACAGGCTGGTAACGCCATCATCCAGCTCAATTGACCGTCTCCCTCGCACACGTCAAGCTCTTCACACCCCTGTCCAAGCTGGTCAATCATCCTAGCCAAAATGCTTCAGCTCCGGTCGCAAGGGCCCCGGATGCCCTACCGGCAATGGCTCAATTCAACCTCATAGTAAGTCACAAAGTGTGTTATATTTTCTAATATTCAACTAATACCCTTGCAGCCGTCCCTTTTCGACATCCCGCTTCCACCAAAAATCCTCCTCGAATAATAACCCCGCAAAATCCGAGAAACCATTAAACAGCGTCTCGAGCCACATCACGCAGCCAATCTCCCAGGGAGCTTCGCAAGCTATGCTCTACGCCACTGGGCTTTCGACTGAAGACATGTCGAAAGCCCAGGTCGGCATCTCCAGCGTCTGGTACACAGGCAACCCATGCAACATGCACCTCATGGACCTGAGCAACCTCGTGCGGGACAGCGTGCGCAAGGCCGGGTTGATTGGGTACCAGTTCAACACCATTGGCGTCAGTGACGGGATTAGTATGGGCACGAATGGTATGCGATACAGCTTGCAGAGCCGAGATATCATCGCCGACTCGATCGAGACGGTCATGGGTGGGCAGTGGTACGATGCGAATGTCAGTCTGCCGGGTTGCGATAAGAATATGCCTGGTGTGGTTATGGCTATGGCGCGTGTGAATCGGCCTAGTTTGATGGTGTATGGGGGTACTATCAAACCGGGGTGTGCGGCGACGCAGAATAATGCGGATATCGATATTGTGTCTGCCTTTCAGGCGTACGGACAGTTTTTGACCGGCGAAATCTCCGAGGAACAACGATTCGATATTATTCGCCATGCATGCCCGGGCGGTGGTGCCTGTGGTGGAATGTATACAGCAAACACCATGGCCTCCGCCATCGAAGTGATGGGTCTCACTCTACCGGGTTCCTCATCCAACCCAGCAGAGTCCGCAGCAAAGAAGGCTGAATGCGCTGCCGTCGGTGATGCGATCAAGAAGCTTCTTATTGAAGACATCCGGCCATCCGACATCCTCACGCGGTCTGCCTTTGAAAACGCAATGATCCTCGTCAACATCACAGGCGGTTCCACCAACGCAGTGCTGCACCTCATCGCCATGGCCGATGCCGTGGGCATCAAACTCACCATCGACGACTTCCAGGCCGTCAGTGATCGTACCCCCTTCCTTGCAGACCTCAAACCTTCGGGTAAATATGTCATGGCGGATCTGTACACCATCGGCGGCACACCGTCCCTGATCAAGTTTCTCCTGAAAGAGGGCATCCTGGACGGCTCCGGAATGACCGTGACCGGCCAGACTTTGGCCAAGAACGTCGAAAACGTGCCAGATTTCCCATCTGATCAGAAGATTATCCGTCCACTCAGCAATCCCATCAAGAAGACTGGCCATATTCAGATTCTGCGTGGCAGCTTGTCGCCGGGTGGAAGTGTAGGCAAGATCACGGGCAAAGAGGGAACGCGCTTCGTCGGTAAGGCGAGGGTCTACGACGCTGAAGATGACTTCATTGCTTCCCTGGAGAACGGCGAGATCAAGAAAGATGAAAAGACCGTTGTTGTAATCCGATACACCGGACCCAAAGGAGGACCAGGCATGCCAGGTACATTACCCTTCCCTTCATATCTTCTTGAGTATGGCTGCTAATATTACTACAGAAATGCTCAAACCCTCCTCCGCCCTCATGGGCGCCGGCCTCGGCGAATCCGTCGCCCTCATCACCGACGGCCGTTTCAGCGGCGGCTCCCACGGCTTCCTGATCGGCCACATCGTGCCCGAAGCCGCCGTCGGCGGGCCCATCGCGCTCGTCGAGGACGGTGACATCATCACCATCGATGCGGAGCAGAGAGTTCTCGACCTCGAGGTTGGCGATGATGTGCTCGCGCAACGCAGGGAGAAGTGGCAGGAGATGCAGGATGCGGGGCTGGGGAGGCCGACGGGGTTGAAGATGCGTGGCACTTTGGGCAAGTATGCGAGGTATGTGACGCCCCATTGAACGCTGAATGGTTTGTGTTGAAGAGATGCTGACTGACTGTTGACATTAGGGCCGTGACGGATGCGAGTCACGGATGTATCACTGATGCGGTGTAAATTTACTAATATGTTTGTGACTGTTCTTTTCCTTTCTTATCTTCCTTTCGAAATGTAAAAAAGCAGCGATTTGAATTTTTGAATATCACATTTCTTTCACTCTGTCAGCAGAGACCGCTTTTCAATGCGATCGGACCCTCATTGTCCCTGTCACCCCCTTAACAATATGGCAGGTCTATGCACAACATGTTGGAAAATACGAGGTTAAGTATACTGTCAAATCTGTCCGCCTTGAAAACAATACGCTCACGGCCTCACTGCAAACGAAAAAAAAACAGGGCATCCAAAGACAAGAGGAACAGTAAGGGGGCGTGGGTATAACAAACTACGTCAGACCAGCAGCAAAAAGTGAAGAAGATAAAGGAAGAAGAGGAAGAAGAAAAAGGATCGACGCCGCGCTGTGATTGTGACTGATGCTTCTGATAGGGTCTGGAGCAGGCCCATCCGTATAAAGATAACAAATGAGAACCTGATCCGCGAGGATCACCCGTGCTAGTTAGCCCCCCGTGCGCATGTCCCGTGCACTGACTAGATAACATGTTTATGCAAGCTGCGTTTCGATTGCATGGGAGGGGAGGTTTTCCTCCTTCAAAACAGGGAAATCGAAAGACAACAACCATCGAAAGAAAAAGGAGGGAGGAAGCCCCTGCAAGACTGCAGTATGCATGTACAGGACCTAGAAGTTATATAAACTAGTCTACGACCGCTCACTCGACTTTGCGCCCGCGGCCTCGGTGGCTAAAATCTCCACTCGCCGCTGATACAGCGCCATCGAGTGCATCATCACATCGCCAAACATCGTCTCCGCTAACTCCTCGTTGCGCACCAGATACGCCTCCGCACACTCCTTGCTGCCCTCCTTCCCACCCTCGTTCCCCCGAAGCACAATCAGCCGTCCGGGCCGTGACAGCGAGGGCGCTGGCCGCGTCCATGCGGCCGACGTGGACTTGCGCTTGTCGAATTTCCGCCTCTTGAAGAAATTCAGCTGGCGTGCGAGGAAGTTGGCGGGCCGCGGTGTCGGTGGTGGCGTCTGGTACAGGTCGATCAGGGAGCGGATGTACGCGCGCTCGGCGAGCGTGACGGGGTCGCCTTCGTTGATGATGCTGAAGAACAGCCAGTTCTGAAAGTCCTTGACGCTGGGCTTGTTGAGGAGTTGGGTGGAGACGGGCGGCGCGCCAAAGGTGATGCAGTGGATGCGGTTGAAGGAGCGGCGGAGCAGGGTGAGGTCGGATTTGGTGGTTTGAGAGAGCATGTGTGCGTACAGCAGGCTCGCGATGGCGCCGCCAGTCGAGTGGCCGGTGATCACTAGCGATCCGGCGGAGCGGGCGGGGTTGTCGAGGAGCATCTGGCGCAGGCGCAGGGCAATGGGTTTGATCATCTGTCGTGCCACGCCTAGAAAGCCGGCGTGGCAGAGATTGTCGGAGCTGTCGAGGAATCCTGTGGGAGCTTCGGGCTCGAGGGTCATGTCGCAGGCCCAGTCTTTGACGGAGGTGTAGTTGGTTCCGCGGATGGACAGTACGACGAGGTCGATATGATCCAGGGCTACGGACTTGATCACCATGGCATTCGTTCCGCCTCGGACGTCGCACTCGACAAAGGTTTCACGCTCCGACTCTGATGGCATACTATACGAACGTTGCGAGAACTGTGCGGCGAGGCAGAGGATGGGCCATATTGGCAGCGTGCTATCACCTCAGTTAGCTCTATTCTCATGGAGAGGGAAAGAGGACTACTTACACTCGCAATGGGGAGAGGTGAGAAGGTAACTGGGAATTCCGATAGTTGTATACTGTCGAGGAAAAGTTGATCTGACGACCAGGAGGGACCACTAATGACGCACGTTTCGCCGATTTCGTCTTCGGTTCTGGAGCTGTATATGATCGAGACGGGCCGACGGGCATGACTGCACACAAGTTAGCAGATGCTGGTTGAGCCGTTCGATCAGACAAACTCGCCCAAATCACTATCTCTCCCGCTAAACGATTGCTTGTCTATGGAATTAACCAACGTCACGAATCGCTCTAGTACGATGCTAGAAAAGTCCTGCGAGACATCCAACGACGCCTCCCTGTCACTCTCCTCTATCTTTGAGACCGGCGAATCTGGCAGCGGCGGTATACTGGACCGGGACAGTCTTGCAAACGTACTGCGCCGTGCCGGAGGACCAAACTTGGACGCAAAGGAAAGCTGCCTTGTGGATCCCGTGGGCGACGAGACGGAGCCGGGAGCGGTCGGTGGAAGATGGACATGCGAAGACGGAGCCGACACGGTGGGCGACGCAGTCATGTAGTTGGTCGTCCCCGTGGTCGAGGACTGCGTGAGGTCCTCCTCGGACGACATGGCCGGGATGTACAGAGCGCGGAGCTCTTTGAGATCACGTACGGCGCCATGGACATACAGCGGACTATCCTGGGAGCTGGAGACTTGCGACAGCGAGGTTCGCGAGTCAGACTCCTTGGGCGACAGCAGGGTGGAACTGGGACGGGTGAACGGGTGAAAATAGGGCGATTCCGATACAAAGAGCGGGCTTGTACTACGGCGTGGAAGGTCCTGGTTGACGCTCACCGCGCTCAGGTATGCACTGTTTCGATTCATAGCGCCGATGGGAGATTGCAGAGCACACGACTGAGAGATAATCTTCAACGTCTTGGTTCAGGGAAAATAAAAAGACAGCGATTGTGTTGGAGCGCAGAGAGTTGCGTGCCAGTGATCCCCATGATGTCTGACATCACCTCACCGCGCAGTCGGTCTCACCCTGGGTACCTGTAAAAAGTGGGTTAGCAAGTCGATCACTTTGGTAGATTCGCCCGTCTGCCCTGTGGCTTGCATGGACTAGATGGCCGTTGGGACAAGATCTGCTCAGCAGAGACATGTCGCATGAATGATGGACGTGCATTGGAGACGCGTAGCAGCTTCGACTTCACACAGGATTAGAACTGCATCTTCGAAGCAGGGCTCGTCTCACCGCAGCAGGTTTGGCGATATCATCCCAGGGCCCTGACCGAATGTCTTTGATTTTAATCTTCTGTCCTGGGCTGGTTCGCAAGGATATGGTATCGGGTAGCACGACAGGGAGATTATCACCAGGATGCATTCTCTCTGTCTCTGTCTGTTCTTCTTCCTGCGAGCTTCGTTAGTTGACTATCAAAACACAGACACGGATTGAGACAGACGTTAGAGTGCAATTGGCTGTGATGCAGAGATGACGAGGTGGCAGTTGGCCAAACAGAGCAAGTCAAGCAGTCGATCGCCGCGTTGCTTTTTGCGCCGCGAAAACAGGAATTCTGGCCCCAACGGAATCAGTAAGTCGGAGTCAGTAAGTCGGAATCAGTAAGTCGGAATCAGTAAGTCGGATTCAGTAAGTCGGATTCAGTAAGTCGGAATCAGTAAGTCGGAATCAGTAAGTCGGAATCAGTAAGTCGGATTCAGTAAGTCGGATTCAGTAAAAGTCTGCGCCCGTAAGCAATTTACTAGATGATCTCTAAAGATATTCGAGTCTATTCCAGAAATTATGAAATTGGTGCTGTCGTCAAACTAAGACTGGAGTACTACATTGATCTGGGGCGATGCACAGATAAATGAACACAGGGTTTCATTCGAGTCTATGAAGAAAGGAAACAGTCGACCATGGATATCAACCACGCAATCAATCGACTGATTGCCGCGAGAACCGCCCACGAAACAAGACCCCTTCACGATACCACACCCACAGCATAAAAGCCCACTTCCTGAAACATACTCGCGCGCATCTGCACCACCGCCGTCAGCTCCAGCACAAACTCGTACAGTATGACAACGTTGGTCAGCGCATGGCCCAGCGTGACGTCCTTTGCGTCCGTCTCCGTTCCCTCACTGCCACTGCCACTGCTGCTACCCACCTCGTGGTCCTCAGATCGCTCCCACGGAAGCGGGGAGGGACTGGAATGATTACGTTCGGCTGATCGGGGCCGGCCAAGTTCGGCTGACAGAGGGTTCGCCAGCCGTCGATGAAGATCGATCGGTAAGACAGCGGCCGCAGAGCGGGATCGTGCCCGCGATCGCGAGGCTGATGGGTGCGGAGACTTCCTGCGTGCGGGGGAGACGGAGTCGGAGACGGAATGAGCATTATTCCCTCTTGACGGTGCGCGAGGAAACAATCGCGACGAGGGGTCCGACATCAATCCTGGTCCCTGCTGCAATCTCCGTCCTCTGGAAACTTCCGTGCTACTGGGATCGCCTCTGACCCCGGTAGATGTACTCGTTTCGTCGGAGAAATGTGGCCCCGTGTCTAACATCGAGTCTTCCTCGGCCGCGTCTTCTTCCCTCAGACGGAGCAGATCCCGTCGACCCGCAAGCAGGGCGTCGAAATCCGGTATCGATTCGCGCCATGTTTGCACTTGATCGACGAGATCACGCAGAACCGATATCAGCGCTGGAAGGCTGTCGCCGGCCAGAGATGGTTGTTCGTAAGCAACCTCAAGCGGTTTCTCGGAGACTTGACGTTGCGGGCTGCCGGGCTCCTCTGTCGACAGATCTGAATCGCCTGCCACATTGGGATCGGTTGAAAATTGATACTTTTCCGGAGGGACGAGCAGCCAGCCGTCCAAGGATATCAGGTTCGAAGTCGCGAGAGCTGCAATGGCACTGGTTAGGGCAAGGTTGGTGATCACATTGTTGGTGAAGAAATGCCCTAGATGATCCATCATGCCCCTGAAAATGATATCCTCAACCTGTAGCCTTGACGGTATCCTCATGGAATCGGGCCCATCGTTCCACCCCATTGTGAGTGTTCGCGGGGCGAGCAGACTAGAGGCATTCGCGAGATAACTCCCATAAGACTGATCGAGGGAAGGACTGTTGTAGATTGTAGTCGCGAAGCTGAACAGTTGCTGCAACTCCGCGTTGAGAGCACCGAGCGTCCTCAGCCTGGGTAACGTCTCTGGCGTAGGCGATACCTTGATCAAGGCATTGGCAAAGTGGTGATGTCGCTGCAAGATGATCGTGATGAGTTTCAACGTAGCCACAAGCGTCTGACTGTTCTGCGATTTGATACTCATCGACACCAGATCCACCAGATTGAACAGGGTCGGGGACGGTATCGCTGCCGCCTGGGCGAACGTGGCCAAAATGTCCAAGGACTTGCGACGGCTCACGGACATCTTTGGTTGCTCCACTGGTTTCCTCTTTTCAGCTTCTTCCTCGGACGGTGACGCTAACAGAAAATGGAGGATTCGATGGATAAGCTCAGGCTGGTCGATTGACTCCAGGATTCGCGATAGATATGTAGTGACAGCCGGAGTCGAACCGCCGTCGACATCGGAGGATTCAAGCAATGACGGGTAACTAGAAATAGTTAGACCGGGGTTCGCAAGAAGCAGAAGAATACTCACAGAAGCTGCTCAAGAAACAAAACTTGGAAATGGTCTAGAAGGGTATCATTTAACTCAACGGACTTGCAGTGATCAACGGCATCTTGCCAAAACAAAAGATAGGAAAGAAATGAATCCATATTGCCACCAAGATCATGGCGGATGAAGGCTTCCAGGCGGGTATCGTCAGATAGGGCGACAATGGGTGGAATCTCGGCGTCGTGGACGAGAGGGAGGATTCTATAAAGGCATCGATTAGCTGATCCCATGTCACAGCCAGACGAAGCACAACCACATACCTGCCCAGTTGACTATACAGGCCGCCCAAGCCAGTAGCCATCAGCGTTGCCATATCACTCTCAATGAGCCAACGCTCCAAGTCCCTTGATCTCGACGCCGTGTCGATGATATACAGCAGCCCCGTCCTCGCAAAGTCCCCCTTTCTCCCCGCAAAATGGACATAATCCAACAACAAATAGAACAGCGGAAAGTCCTCCTTCCGCGTCGCCCCCGCAAACGCATCTCCCGCCTCTCTCACGAGCCCCAGCTCCTCCGCCGCCGCCGCCTCCTTGGGATAAAACCACGCAGGCAGTATCTCCGGCCGCAGCCGTATATTGTTAGCCACGCCAAAAATCAACTCCACCAATTTCCCCTCACACTCTTCCCCCACCGAGCCCGCCCTCCGCACCAAATCCACCAGCGCCCGCGAGAACGTGCGACTGTCCACGATCCCGTCGACTTCAGCGTCGATCAACATGTTGAAGAACACGGCCGTAGCCGAAACGATGCGCGCATCGTCCGTCGACAGTGCGAGTTTGGCGATGGTCAGGTAGACTTGCGATGTAGCGGCGAAGCTGAGGCAAGGGTGTGGTGATGGGCCGCGGGATTCGTCGCTGAGGATGGCGTTGAGACGGTCGAGGCAGGTTCGGACTCGGGGGATGGAGGGCGAGTCGGGGGAGAGGGAGGGGGAGGGGGAGTTGCGCCATATTTGCTGGATGACGGGTCAGTGAGGGAGTAGATTAGGGAGTTGGAATGTCATCAACGTACGTAGAGAGCGTTGTAGATGTGCTTGAATGCCGTGTGTCGTTCAGCGGCGGCGTTGCGGCGAGGGGATCTGGATGTCGCGGACGAGGAGGCTCCTCCGATCAGACGAGACCACTACAGAGTCGGGTTTGTTAGACATCTGGTTAGTTGATCAAGGGAGGATATGAGTCGTACAAAGTCCATTATTCATGCTGCACGCTGAGTGAGTGTGAGGTCGATGGGACGATTGGGAATCAGCAAATGTTGATGTCCATCCTGACACACGACAGTCTGGACCGCGTCACAGCTCCTGAGCTGACAGCACCACAGACCCCGCGATCAGCAAATATGTTGATGGAACGCCTCCTCCGCAGATACACGGACTCCAGGCTCTCGAGACTTTGAAGCGGTGAAAATAATGTCTACGCGGCGCGGCGTTGGCCTGGGAGCGTTTGTCCATCGCTCTCAAACCACACAGTCCTACGCCAACCACGGCGCCAACCTCCGCTCAACACACCTGGACTCGCTCCAAACCCAACTGTCCGTCTTCCAATCCTTACTGCATACCTTTGCCCTCGAGCATGCAGACACTATCAAGTCGAATCCTACATTCCGCGCCGAGTTCGCCCGCATGTGCCATGCCATCGGCGTTGATCCTCTCGCTGCCAGTAACAACGTGAAGAAGGGGAAGAAGGGCAAAAGGGGCCTACTACTTGTCTCCAGTCTGGCTGGTGGAGGCAGTTTTTGGACGCAGGTATTGGGAGGAGATGTCAATGACTTTTACTTTGAAGTCGCAGGCAGAGTGGTGGAACTATGCAGGGAGACCAGAGCTGAAAACGGCGGGCTGATCAGTGTGGAAGACTGTCGGGCTCGAGTGGCTCGAGGGAAGGCCATTGGGGGTGGGCTGGAGGTGTCAGAGTGAGTGTTTTTATACTCAGCACTTTGTTGTTAGTTGAGATCTACTGATATCTCAGCGACAGGGACGATGTTCTGCGTGCTGTGAAATCGCTAGAGCCACTGGGTTCGGGCTTCTCAATCGTCAACGTGGCCAGCAGACAGTTCGTCCGCTCAGTCCCTAAAGAACTCAACACGGACCAGGCCATTGTGCTCGAGGCTATTCAGCTGCTAGGCTTTGTGACCGTGTCCATGTTACAGTTGAATCTGAGATGGGAAAAGGCGCGAGCGCAAACGGTCATTGACGACCTTCTTGCTGATGGCCTGGTATGGCTCGACGCTCACGGGGACGAGCGTGAATATTGGCCCCCACAGAATCTACTCGACGATAAGTCTTATACATGATAAGTAGGACTGTTGTTGAATGTCCGGCTCTGCATCGTGCATCGTTAAAACCAGAGTATGATGTTCCGATATGCCCCATTCCTGGGGTAATCTGCTTTGGAAACGGTCCCCTTACTCTGCGCGAGGATGAATGAAAAAAACTTGTAGTTACAAATAGTACACGGGAAAAGGGTAGCTAACGTCGAATGAAAATAAAAAAATGAAAATGTCATAACTCCATGCTCTCGGAAAAGAAAAAGACCGGGCAGATCGTTAAACCATGCTGCATAACACATGCCCGTTCCAAAAGACCGCCCAACGCCAGATCTCAGTATAAACACCTAGACTCGCGATCAAGAGTCGTCAGGATCCTCCTTCTTGCGGCGGCCACCGCCTTTTCGTTTGCGGCCTTCGTCTGGGTCACTCCCGTCTTCGTCCTTTTTGTGCGGTTGATCGGGTACTTTGGAGATGATGTCGGCGAGAAAATCGAGGACTTCGTCTTTGGCGATGGCCTCCTTGAGGTGTACTGCGGTGACGCGTTTCGACGACCGATCGCGTGCCTGCTGCGCGGCCTTGGAGACGAGCGAGATCATAAACAGTTCGAGTGCTTTGGCTAGAATGAGGTAAGACTGTCAGTGAAATCTCAATCGCAGAACAGGATCTAAATGTTGACGCGACTTACACACTGCGATTGGCGTCACTTGGGCCACCTTGCCCACATCCTCGTCGGCCTGCATGATCCGCTTGATCCTAGCCACCGGGAATTTCGTTTTGACCTCAATGCCCATGGACGGGCCTAGGGACGGTTCAGTCTTTCTGATCTTGGACGGATGGGGCTCGGGAGGTGTCTCTGGGCGTGGGTGCACCGGTTCCAGCGGAGGTTGACGGGGCTGACGGGGTTGACGCGGCTGCGGCGCAGGTTGCGAGTATAAGGGTTGGGGCTGCTGCAGTTGCTGCTGCTGCAGTGGTAGTGGTGGTGGTTGATGGTGTTGCTGCTGCTGCAGAGTTCGTGAACGCGTTTGAGGTGCCATCTCGGCAAAACTGGAGATCCAAGGCGGCTGAGGAGAGTACGGGACGGAGGGACGGGGGACGTGAGGATTGAAAAAGGGAGAGGCGTCGTAGGAAGCTTGCGGAGTCAGCGAGGGCGGAAAGGCATAGGGTGTTTGCAGGTAGGGATCGGGCACGGGTTGTTGCTGTGGGGGGGTTCCCGGGAAGCTCGAGAAGTCAGGGGACCGGGGTCTGTAGGAATTGTCTTGATCTGTCATTGCTAGCAAACACTCATGTCAGCCGATTTAGCAACATGCCTTCTTTAGCAATACCGATCCCGTATATAAGAGAGTAGAGGACGGGAGGGCAACCTACCTAGACAGGCTCCAGTAAAATCGAAAACGACGCTGTAGGCGCAGCACACTCGTGGGGTTTATCACAGTAGACGCGTTTGGGAGAAGATTAGCGCACGAAGCGTAGTCAGCCAGCGCCAAAGCGGTGAATCCGAGAGTCTTTGTGGTGAATGCGATGCGATGCTTGTATGCTTGCTTGCTTGCTTGTCCACTTGCTTGTCCAGAACAGGCCCAAGCTCCAGGCGATAAGGTGCGCACGTGGCGATAAGTGGCAGCAAGAAGAGCAAAGTGCGTGGCAGAGAGCAACACACCGCGAGTAGCGGGCAGGATTGGGTACGTGGCAATACAGCGAGGGCGCGCAGAGAGAAACAGACGCAGAAAAGGACGCAGACGGGCGAGGTGATGGGCGTCACTTAAGGCCCTTTTATCGCCCGCGCTGCCGCTGCGCATCCCTGGCCCTCCCCACCCCGTCATCCGCCTATCGGATCCTTCATCGCACACGGCTGCACTATTGCGAAATTTTCTCATCAAACACACTCACGACGTTGACGACTCGACTACTCGACAACTCAACAACTTCGACTTAGACACCAGACTGACTCTCTTATCAATAAGATCAGTCAGATTTCTCATGATGATACTGACTTACGTACGTCTCGTCTGCCGGCTGCCTGGATACGCTCCTTCGTACCACTTGACATCTTATGAGACGTGATGATGATCCGGTCCTCAAATCATACTCTTCACCCGTACTGTTGATTCTATTAGGCTACAAGTCGGATCTCTGATGATAGAGCTACACTGGAAATGCCTCACTATCCCATCACAGCTGTTCCGTGCGGGTCGAAACCAGGACTTGATCCTGCAGTATCACCGCAGGACAGTGGATGAGGATGAGCATTGATGATGGTTCAAATTACTTGATCTAATCTGACTGATCCGACTGCCTTTGATATCATCCTTTTCTCTCTGTTCGGCTGTTCTCTTTGCAGCAATGACTGTACGTATCCTAGATAGCTCATGAGGTCGACTGTGTGATGCCGGACAAACATAAATCCGGCCGGAACAAAACTCTGCGGCCAAAAACAGAAATGCGTTTGTTCAGCCCGTCACCTCCATCATCACCACCACCGTCGCCCTCACCACCTCTCCTCACCTTCATCTCCATCTCCTTTATTGGCAATGTCTTTTCTCCAGCCGTAATGAATTATTGTTTCTAGTGGTCATCGCCTTTCACTCAAGAATGATCCCGCGATCCTAATCTTGCTCTCTTTGCGATCATCTTTGAGCAGCTGCTCCGCAAAGAACGTCAGCGCTTCTCCTCGATCATGGCTACCCTCGAACAGTCTTCGGCTCTGATGGACATTGCAAGGTGAGCTCTAGCACTGACGATCCAGAAACTGTGTTTATTCTAACATTCCTAGGTCCCTCGCCCAAGATGAGATCCCGTTTAAGCTCCGATGCGCCATCTGCAACAAGCTGGCCTTGAACGCATTTCGGCTGCCCTGCTGCGACCAAGCCATCTGTGAATCCTGTAAGTCGTTACCTTGGACACTGCACTCACAGGAGTACTGACCGTCCTTCCAGGCCAGTGTGCTCTTCCCGAAAGCTGTCCCGTTTGCGCCCACGATCCCCTCGATGCGGCCTTGTGCAAACCCAACAAGGCCCTCAGAACCACCCTAAAGGCCTTTTTACGAACCGAGGAGAAAAAACGCGAAAGAGACCGGCCATCTTCAAAGCCGGTGGATTCTCCAACTCCTGCTCCCGTTCCTGCCGCTCTCACTGAAACCCCGACGGAGGAACCGGCTGCTGTCGTGGAACCCCAACAGTCAAACGGAGTGAGCGAGCAGCAAACCGCCCAACAACCCGAAGGCCATACCTCTGCCGACGCCGCAGCCGAAGATGAACAGGCACAACCGCCTGTGACCAAATCTCCCACCGTTGATCTTGCCACCACTCAAAATGAAACCTCTCCAACTGAACCGGTGAGTCGCCCGGATGGTGACACCGTTGGTTGTTCTGGGTCTAACGGGTCAATGCAGCACAACACCACAGACTCTCACGTCGACAACACCGAAACCGCCGCAGACAATCAACCGAAACCGTCCGAAGTACTCGCACAACCGTCTGGCGAACAGGCCTCCACGACCGACGGCGATCTCGAAATTACCCAAAATGCACCCCAAACCGATCCAACGTTACCCAACGGTATGGGAATGGACCCAACCAACCCAACCGGACTCCAGCCAATGGGATGGCAAGGGTCAATGGATGTCAATCAGGTGATGCCTCCATTCATGGCCAACGGAATGCCCGTCGGTGGCATGATGCCATTTTCTAACCAAATGGGTAAGCTACCCATGCGTTGATACCCGAAGCCCTCTCGAGTATATCCCATTCTGACCAGTTCTTTTAGGTCCACCCGGCATGCCTGGAATGGGAATCGATCCAATGGTTGCTTCTCAGGGAATGTTTACGGATTACGGAATGAATATGAATGGCATGAATGGTGATATGAGCATGGGAATGAATTTCAATACGGGTCAAGGCATGTATGGAGGCTGGGATGTTCAGAACAATATGTGGAATGGAGGTCCAGATAAATTCAATGCAAATGCGTTCGCTAATCGCATGGGTGCCGACTATGGCTCTTATCCTGGATATCCTGGATATAATATGTCTCAACCCCAGGGGAATTATCCTCACATGCACCAGCAGCACAGATATCCTAACAATGATTACCATGGCGGCTATGGCTCGTATGGTCGCGGTCCCGGTCGCGGGCGTGGTTTCGTTCCCGGCGGTCGTGGTCGCGGTGGTTACATGTCCGGCATGCACGATAATTACCATTCTGCTAACTTAGGAGCCTTCCAGCACCAGATCCCACCGCACCTCCAGCAGCAGCAGCAGCAGCAAGGTCACGGTGCCTCGGGCCCTGCCGGTGTCACGGATACACCGGAGAACGTCCAGCGCAAATTCAACGCCGAGCTATGCCCCGGTGGTGAGGAAGACCTGGGTGAGAATCAGACGGGAGATGATGCGACCAAGCCAGCAGACGAAGCCCCAGCAAACAATGAATCTGCTGCAGAATCTAAGTCGGCCCCTGGAACGGGTGACGACGCACCGGAAGGATTGTCTGCCATCCCAACGACTACAGAGCTCGAGTCTGGCGAATCTCACCCGCCTGATACCACAGACGCAAATACCGGTCTTCGTCCATTGGGCAACAGTATCCCCGTCGTTGACGACAGTTACCAGCCCGGTTATGGGCACCAATATTACCCCGGTGGACCATCTGGTTTTGGACCGCCACAGCCACCCGTGCCTGCCGGCTACGGCTTCAACAATGAACCACGCGGCGTGGGAGTTGCAGGAGCTCCAGCCGCGCCACGGGCGATGCGAGCAGGCTTGCCGAATACCAGCATCCGTAATGCTAGAGGCTTTTCTATTCTAGGCCGCTCCAACCCGCCACCGACGCCAACCCAACCCAATGGGGATTCATCAAGGTTCGTAATACCCGCAGCTTTCTCTCCCCGTAAGATGACATGAAAAGGTAGTCTAACTGTTCCAAAGCATGTCACCTGCGAAGGTAGGAGGCGACAGCAGGCCACATTCACAGCCGAGATCTCGCTCGGAATCTAAGTCTCGTTCACAATCACCATCCCGACGGTCACGCACCCATCATCGACACCGTAGTCGTTCGCGCCATCGGAGCTATTCACGCTCACGATCGCTAGAATCCTCTCACAATGCAAGTGATAAACCAGATCGACATCGCCAGAGTAGGAGATCCCGCAAGGAATCGGACCGTGAAAAGGAATCTAGCGCGCGATCAAGATCGCCTTCAGTGGAGACGGCGTACAGATCGTCGCACCGCAGCAGCCGTCGGGATAAGGACCGGCGGGATGATGAGAAATCAGGTTCGCGTCGACACCGCCGGGACGAGGAGGCCAAGGATAAACCGTCATCCAAACCCACGGACGTCATGGATGACAGTGAAAGCCGACGAGCACTGCGTGCAAAGGAGAAAGAAGAACGACACCGGCGTCGTGACCGTGACCGCGAACGGGACAAAGATCGAGACCATGATCGAAGTCACCGTGACCGTGACCGCGAAAAGCACCGTGACCGCGACAGGGACCGAGACCGAGACAAGGAACGCGCCAAAGATAAAGATCGCGGCCGTGACAAGGACCGTGAACGCAAGCGTCGACGAGAACGATCCGAATCGCGAGCTGACAGTGAACATTCGCGACGCCATGCGAGACGTACTCGTCGTGAAGAACCCGAAGAGCTCGCTAATGGTAGTGGCCGGGAAAAGAAGGGGGCGGATAAACTCCAGTCCAACGGGACGTCGAGCAAAACCGCGGCAGCTGAAGAAAAAGATCCACATACCCTCGAGCGTGAAGCGCGAAACAAGGAGAGACTCTTAAAGGAGCAGCAACGCCGCGAGGCGATGAATGCTGATCGTGATGGTCGTGGTAGTCGTCGCCGCGAAAGCAAGTTAGAACGAGGTCTACTTGGCGGACGGCGGTTGAGCTACAAGTATGAAGATGAAGCAGGGGATAAGGCGAGGGCAGCGCGCGTGGAACAAGAGAGGGAGGCGGCGCGATGGGGGTAGGGTGGTACGATTTGATCCTTGCCTCTTTGATATGAGCAATGTGGCTCCTCGTTTAGAAAGCATGGCGCTTTGCGATGGTTTGAGATTCGATAGTGCAGCGTTACTTGCTCGATGCCGTTGTTCAATGGAATGCGTTTCCTTTGACGGTCTTTTTTTGACATTGATCTTGCGCTGGCAGAGGATATGTCGTGTATGAAATAATAGAGGGAGATTTGAAGATAGAAATTTACCTGTTGATTCTCTTCTCCATTGCAGTATCAATTCGCGCCTTCATTGTAATAAACTGTCTAACCTGGATTAGGTTAGTGTATCTTGGAAAATAAGGTGTCTTATCTAATCAAAGCCAAGACCAAAGTTAAACTCTATTCGCCTTTTGCTCCGCTCGGCTTAACCGGATTAGGCGGGCGCGACGCGTTAGGGCAAGGGCTGCCGCGACCCAGTGACCCGGAAAAAGTTTGGTTAGTCAGAACGCCGCAACTTTTTTCGCCGGCGGGCTCGTTCTTCTTTTCTTCCTTCTCTCCTCCCCCCCCTGGCAGCAGCCAGGAAAGGCACCTATACGTTTGAAAAGAGCTTCGTTGTCATAGTCAAGATGAAGTACGTTCTTGTTTCCGGAGGTATGTATCCCGTTTTCCGCTGTGGAAAGGTGGTTCCCCCCCGCTAATGAGTGTTTTGTATGTAGGTGTCATAAGCGGCATCGGGAAGGGCGTGATAGGTATGCTGATTGCGCGGTTCTGGGGGAGGGGAAGAGTTGTTGGAGTTGTGGTTAGAGTCGCGAGGGCTAACAGATATGGTGGATGACAGCCTCTTCGACCGGCCTGCTTTTGAAGACTATTGGGCTTAAGATATGTGATCCAAGCTGTTCTGGGTGATGATCGTTCGATAAGCTGACCGTCAATGCACGTCACGTCCATCAAGGTCGATCCATACATGAACGTCGATGCGGGGACTATGGCGCCGACTGAGTATGCTCTTTTTCTCTCCCCCAGGCCGTTGCCGACAAGTGCTGACATGCATTGGACCAAAGGCATGGGGAGGTTTTCGTTTTGGACGACGGAGGAGAAGTCGATCTTGATCTGGGGAACTATGAACGTTATCTCAACATCACATTGACGCGGGAGAATAACATCACCACCGGCAAGATCTACAAACATGTTATTGAGAAGGAGCGCAGAGGTGACTACCTTGGCCGCACCGTGCAAGTCGTACCGCACTTGACGGACGCGATTCAAGACTGGATTCAGCGTGTCGCGAGAATACCCGTCGATGACACGAATGAAACGCCAGATGTTTGCATCATTGAGCTTGGTGGTACTGTTGGAGATATCGAAAGTGCACCGTTTATTGAGGCGATGCGCCAACTGCGACGGCGTGCTGGCAAGGATAACTTTGTCAATATTCATGTCTCGTTGGTTCCGGTCATACATGGTGAACAGAAAACGAAGCCGACACAGCAGGCGATACGCGATGTTCGATCAGCTGGGTTGAGCCCTGATTTGGTGAGGGATACTGATATACTGGGATATTTGAGATTGCTAATGATGTATTCGAAAATAGATTGCGTGTCGTTGCTCCATGTCCCTCGACAAGTCGACGATAGATAAGATCGCGATGTTCTGTCAAGTTGAGCCCGAGCAGGTATTTGGCGTGCATGATGTGACTTCCACGTACCATGTTCCCCTCCTCCTCGAGAAACAAGGCCTTATCTCCGTTCTTCGTGATACATTGAGAATTGATGAACTTTCGCCGGCACAAAAGCTCATTGCCCAAGGTGAGGCCACTTGGAAAAGATGGAAGACTCTTACAACCTCGCAGGAGCGGCTGTTTGAAACAGTCACCATCGCCCTGGTTGGCAAGTACATCAGCCTTCACGATTCATACCTCTCCGTCATCAAGTCGCTAGAACATTCTGCGATGGCGTGCGGAAGAAAATTGAACCTGGTCTGGGTAGATGCATCTCATTTGGAGAAAGCAACGGCGGACGAGTCCCCCGAACTGTATCATAAAGCGTGGCATGAGGTGTGCACCGCCGATGGCATCCTCGTCCCCGGTGGGTTCGGTACCCGGGGCACCGAAGGCATGATTGCAGCCGCGCATTGGGCAAGAACGAAACCCAAGCCATATCTGGGTGTCTGTCTCGGCATGCAGATTGGCGTGATTGAATATGCACGCAATGTTTGCAAGCTCCCCGGCGCGGGATCCATTGAACTGGCCGGCGAGAGCATCGAAGACCCCGTCGTCATCTACATGCCTGAGGTTGACAAGGTCAATCTGGGAGGCACAATGAGACTGGGTCTTCGACCGACCATCTTCCAGAAGAACACGGAATGGTCCAAACTTAGAGCGCTCTACGGCGTGGCTAACGAGACGATCGACGAGCGCCATCGCCATCGCTATGAGGTGAACCCAGAGTACGTAGACCGGCTCTCCGATGCCGGACTAAACTTTATCGGCAAGGACGAAAAGGGCGAGAGGATGGAGGTTCTGGAGCTCAAGGATCATCCCTGGTTCGTGGGCGTCCAGTTCCACCCTGAGTACCTCTCCCGTGTGCTTTCGCCCAGCAAACCATATCTTGGATTCGTCGCCGCCAGCGCAGGCGTACTGGACGAAGTCACGCAGAACTTGCAGAACAGCGAGTATCTGGTAAACGGGGTGTTGACGAATGGAATCAAAAGTCTCCGAATCTAACTTGGCGCGTCGTGTTTGGTCGTCGTGAAGACGGGTCTTTGGCTTTGGACTCGGGAAGCGTAACTACAGTACAGCTTGGCGTCTGCTTTGTGCTGGCCGGCGCTTGCTTTTGCATATTGGGATATTTATTAATGAGAAAAGAATGAAATGTAGATACCTTTTTTGTAATTTGTCGCATTTGCACTGCCGATCCCCCTTTTTCCAGATTCGAATACTCGAGACAACTACTGCATAGAAGTAATTCTTTGTTTTCGATCTTCGAGACTTCGACTTGTCACTATGGTGTATGCACCTTAGCTTTGCGAGGCAATACGTAAATAGTGATAATGTTCAGGACCGCCACCGGACGTTCAATAGTAGCTTCGCGTATTGGCGATGGTAATTGAACGTTGCGAGATATACCAATGCGTCCTTCAGATTCGACACATCATTCAGGCAAGTCATACAAATACAACTCAAGCAATCGCTCGAATTATTTAAGGAGGGTTTTGATCGGACTAGTATCTTTTGCTGTCGTGAGGGGACGTTGAGGTTAGTAAATGTCTGCCATCTCCCAAAATTGGCATGAGCACTGAGCAAAACCGTTCACCCAAGAAAACTAGAGTTGTATATGTCAAATGCAAGGCTAAGTACAAAGGGTAGAAGTAAATATACATTGTCGGTCTATTGATAGACTCCCAAGTAGTAAGTAGCAAAGGGATACGCCGATAGACAGCCCATTTTCCGGGGATATAAGCAAGAGCAAGGCGGGCCATGAAACCAAAACTTCAAGGTAATGCACGTATATGTCTCATTTCAAGGCAACTAAATCATACTATCGTTGCCGGAGGCCAAAATTAAAACACCCAACACGGTCAAATTAACCAAGTTTTGCTTTGAGACTATCAATTTCGTTGGTCAGGGCTGCCATGTGTTGGGCTTGAGCGGCCATCGCTTTGGTTTGTTCGGCAATCAGGCTCTTGAGCTGTTCCATCTCTTTGAGAAGGCAGTCTTGTGGACTAGGCGGGAAGTCGGCGTGGTTGGGAGTTGCAACACCAGGTGTGACAAGCGGTAAATTCGGGAGTTGTTCTGACCCATGCGGCTGATAATCAGTTAGAATGGTCCCTTCGCAACCGCCCAAAAGCGTTTGTGGGGTCCGGGGAGCGCGAATAATTGAAAATAGCTTGCTTACCTTTTCTATAGAGACTTCCTTCTTCGGAGGCTGCTGTTTGTTCGCTTTCCATAAGCCAGGTGGAGACGTCACAGATTCTGGTTCCGCCGGAGATACAGCAATCGCCGGAGGGCGTTCAACGGGCTTGGAAATGTGTTCAAAGCTGGAGCTATCGTCGGCGTCGTCCTCTTTTTCTTCTTTGTCGGCATATTTGGAGGCCATGGCAGCCATCGAAGCACCTTGCTCTTTCATGCTGTCGCGAGGCAACGATATCACAGCAGGGCGTGCAGGTTCTTCTCTAATCTCTTTGGCAGGGGCCTTGACAGGTTCGGCAGGCGCAGGAGCAGGGGCAGCGGAAGTCGTTGGAGCTTTCTTTAGCGCGGGCACAGCGTCTGCTGGGAGCTCTTTTATGCCTTCTCCCTCGTAGAGGCTTGCCATATCGATCTTTGGAGGAAGTGCTACCTTTCCTCCGAACCATTCGTCCGAGGACATGGCCGGCTTGACACCCGTTGTGGGAGGATATATGTCGTCCTGGAAGACCTCTGCTCGGCGGGGAACGATAAAGGAGACAGGTTCAATGTACGTATCGTTGACGGTCTTAAATGCGCGGACAACCTCGTTTTCGTGCATGTTGACGCCACGCTTGGGCATGAATCCGATGCCACGCTGTGGATCGCCTGACTTGTATTCTGATAGATACTCGAACTTGTCGTTCACGTATTCAAAATAGCGAATGTTGCCATCACTGGAAAGGGAGAAAGAGGTTTTGTCAGACGTGTGGTGAAAAGATACTTTGGGAATTTACGTACCCTTTTCCGGCCAAGTAGAGACATTGAGTGCCATCGTCCCAATGTGGCACACAGACTCCAGAAATGGAGTCGAGGACTCTAAACCCATTAATCGGCTCCCTTGGTGCGCGTACGTCCCACAAGGCTAGTTGCCTGTCACTCATTTTCGAGAAACCAGTGGTCGCGATGCGGTCATGCTCTCCCATCCACACAGCACGACTGTTCTTCGCGCCCGAATGTCCTTGAGTTTCATGTACAGGTTTCTCTTGGCGAACATCCCAGATCCTCAGTTTCTTATCCCGGGAGGTCGTAACCAGCAGGGAGCCGTCTGCACTCCATGATAACGACTGGACAACGTCTCCCAGCTTCAGGGTGAGTTTCGAAGATTCAGCTTCGATATCCCAAATTTTGACAGTAAAGTCGCCGGACGCGGATGCGAGGACATTCTCGGCGGCGGGGTTGAACAGAACATGGCCGACCTTTCTACATTGAAATATTAGCTCCATCACCGTCTAGCTTGGCTCTTGAGTGAATGGCAATACCGTGGGTGGCCGCTTAGCTTCGCAACTGGGGCAATGTCAGTGACCTGCTCAGCGTCTGTGTGAAGTGTGAAGCCTTCTGGGACTCTCCACAAAAAGACCTAGTCGAGGTGTCAGCCTCAAATGCAGCATCATAATGTCTTTGGAGCAGCTTTCCATACCTTTCCATCTTCGGAGCTAGATGCGATCAAGGAGTCGTTGAAGGGGTTCCTGCCAGACTGTTAGGCGTGCGCAACAACTCTAAGGGACATAGGCAACGCAACCAGTCTGTATCCAAAACAACAGCCGTATGGCCACGGAAAAGAGGAAATCGTTCGGTAATCTTCCCGGTTTCGTTGATTGGGATGACGGCAAAGGCGCCACCCCCGGCAGTTTCCCAGTTGACGGAGAGGTATTGCGGGTTTACCTGCACCTAATGAGATTATATTATGGAGAAATGCGAGCGTCGGAAAATGGTACCTTGACGAGGTTGGTATCCCAGGCATTTGTGGAGATGCGGAGGTTGTCATAACATTGTTCCTGTAAAGGTAAGCACAGGTCCAGGAGAGATATCCGAAGAGGTAAATGCGAATCGTACTTTACGTGTAGAGCGTCCAAAGACGTGTCCTAAGAGTAAGTAAAGCTGTTAGCATGTCAACGAAAAAACCGCGCAGTTCATTGAGCGTGAGGCGTGGAGGGGCAGGACGAGGTCTCACGGTATTTGGAGGAACGGACAAAGCGACCGGCCATGGCGCTGGAATTCTCGGATGTATGTGGGAGTTTGTGGTCAGATTAGAAGCCGAAGAGATGGTTCTGCGATGTAATTGAGAAATAGGTGCCAGGAGAACGAGCACACGACACAGTGGCCGACGGTAGTGTAACTAGTGGTGGTGGCGGTGGAGTTTCGAGGTTGCGGGCGGGCGGTTTCAGGAGCAGAAGACGGTGAATGGAGATATCCCAGCTCAAGGTCTAGCAAGGCATCAGAGGATACCAATTGATGGGCAAAGCGAAGCAGAGCAGATGCGACAGGATGGCTGATTGAGTGAGGTTGCGGGCAGGCTGAGGAAGCGAGTTGAGATGCGCTTGTCAAGGGGCAAGCGGGAGATGACGGGGAGCTTGGCGGCTGCAGCGGCTTCAACACACACTCTCTACTCCCTACAATACTCCCGTTAGATCTACTCGAATAATACCACTGTATACTATATTCAGCATTCTTTTACTATTTGTTTCTTTCTTCTTGACTTCAGCTTCATCGTTTCGAGTGAGCACGTGCGGGAGCAACTCAAGGATTACATAAAAACGGCGGGAGTGACTAAGCACGGCCAAGGCGGGATGACACAACAAGACTACTCCCAGTGTGGACTAGCGCGCGTGTTTGTTTACTTCTGCTGCAACGGTGCAGCTGACCCGACAACCATCTCACAACAACAACAGCGACGACGACGATAGCATCAACCACGGCTTCGAATCAGCATCAACAACCAAGCCATTGTCCAACAGTGCAGGTCATTGTCACGCACTGCACGTGTCGACGGCTGTCTGCGACCTTCTCAGCCCCGGCACCAATGGACTACGCCGTCCCTGCGCGGTCTGCGTGACGCTCCCTGAACACATACCTTCACGCGCATTGCTTGCGAATGGTTTCCTGATAACGACATTTGAATCGCCTCGACACGATCTGCAGTCATGGACGGAGATGAAAACGCCAGTCGAGTACGGAAAACCTCGTGTTTTTTGCATCATGATTTTGAGCGCCTAGCTAATCACTCGCAGTCGTCCGCTATTCCCCGCCTCACAAGAAGTCAGACTAGAGGGACCTTTGCGGACATCACAACTTCTACGAACAATGGCACGGTAACGCTGCAGCCTTCTAACGGCTTGCTGAAACGAAAGCAGGTCGACTCCTCCTGTATGTTGTTCCAGTTGCAACGCACGCGTCTGAGACCGAGAAGAGCTGACCCAAGTCCAGCCATAGACATCACTTCCAAGAGAAAACCAGTTTCACCATCGAGAACAAGGCCAGGGCATTTCAGCTCAAAATCTCTTAGTTCGACGACTAGGATTACTTCGAATATCCCATCCATCGGAACATCCACATCCGCGCGCAACACCACCGGATCCTCGCAGTATGCATCGCGCAGCACAGTTGCATCGACCGCGACCACGGCCAATCGCGCTCCCGCTCGTCCCAAGACCTCCTTCGGATATGCGTCTACTACCAAAAACCCTCACGCCCGTCCTACTACCTCGATGGAGGCCCGTCCCGCGAAGAAAGCTGGTGATTCTGCAGGCAAACGAAAGGGTGCGAGTCCAAGTCCCCCCGCGAATTCTCCTATTCCTCCAATGCCCATGACACCACTACACCGAGGGAGCCATGACAACCAAATGAGTTTGTTTTCAGATTGGTCGAGCTCTCCGACCGCAAGGTCGCGTACAGCAGCAATCAGAAATTCAAGCATTGATGTCATATGTGCTGCCGTCAGAGATCTCTCTATCAGCCCCAAGAGATCCTCTGGTGTGCCGCCGTCAGGAGATCCGACAAGGCGGCAACCAGGATCCAAGTTGCCCTATCCTCCATCCCCTCCAAAGCCTGATCCTTCTTCTGCTGCTGTTTCTCCTTGTCCATCCTTTGCATCTTCCTTTAGATCTTCCCGCCGCACTCCTTCAAAGGTCAATCGGTATCTGACACGTTATTCTCATGTTCAAGGTTGGGATCAAGACGAAAGGGAAGAGACCTTGGAAGCCGTGATTAGCCGAATGATGCACCAGATTAAGGACTCTACCTCTCTCAGCACCGGCCTGCAAGAGGCAATCGAGCTTTACAAATCTCAGGGTATGTCGGGATCTAGTAGCACGTGAGCCATTGACTGATCCAACTGTTTTAGTTCGAGAACTCGAGCAACAGAAGACACATCTTACCGATCAGAATGTGAACCTTCGTGTAGATGTCGACAGTCTCAAATTACGTCTGGAGACAACAGAGTCGCGGCTGAAAGGTGCTGTCCGTGACCACGAAATCGCTCTCGACAATCTGGACCGCCAGCATCGAATTGACGCGGAGACGATTCGACAAGACTCGAAGAATAAAATTGATAGCATGCAAAACCAGCACCGGAGTGAACTTCGCGAATTACAAAACCGCCTAGAGACTCAATTTGAGGAAGAACGAGCATCTCGTTTGCGCGAGCTGAGTCAAATCAATGTAGAGTCTGCCATGGAAAGGCAACGCAAACAAACTGATGTTGAGAATAAAGACCGTGAGATCAGAGCTTTGAAAGGCGACATCGAAAGACTTCAGAGCGACCTGGATAGAGAGAGGCTAACAAATAAGGAGCTGCAACATAACCTGGTAACTGCAAACAGCAACAGTGTCACGCTGGAATCCTCTGTTCGTGCATTGAAAGCCAGGATCGAGTTCCTGGAGTCTGGTAGCCAGGAACAATCCAACGCTTTTGCGCGACTTGACCAAGAACTCAGTGATGCACTTGCTGAGACAAAAGCGACCAAGGAAAAATTACGAAAGGAAGAAACGTTACGCCGAAAGCTGCACAACCAAGTCCAGGAACTTAAAGGAAATATTCGAGTTTTTTGTCGAGTGCGGCCTTTATTGGACGCAGAACCCGAGGATGCAGCAGCCAGAATCGAATTCCCTGACTTCGATGCCGATGCAAAGGAAATCGCCATTCAAGGCCCAGAGGAAAAGAGCAGTCTTGGAACCATTACGACTAAGAACTATGCATTTTCGTTTGACCATGTTTTCGGCCCATCATCACAGAACCCCGATGTGTTTGAGGAAATCAGTCAGCTTGTTCAAAGTGCGTTGGATGGTTATAATGTGTGCATCTTCTGCTACGGGCAAACGGGAAGCGGAAAGACACACACAATGTCTTCAGAAGACGGTATGATACCGCGAGCTGTCGCCCAAATCTATGAAACGGCAGCCGAACTTGAAGAGAAGGGATGGAAGTACACCATGCAAGGCAGCTTCGTTGAGGTATACAACGAAAACCTCAACGATCTGCTTGGAAACGCCGAAGAGTTCGACAAAAAGAAGCACGAAATAAGGCATGACATGCAAAAATCTCAGACAACCATTACGAACGTGAAGACTGTCACCTTGGATTCTCCAGCAGCAGTTGAATCGATGCTTTGCCAAGCTGCGGCAAACAGATCTGTTGCGGCCACAAAGGCAAACTGGCGGTCGTCTCGATCACATTCGGTATTTATCCTCAAATTGTTTGGGGAGAATGCCATCACTGGGGAACGAAGTGAGGGTACTCTCAATCTTGTGGACCTCGCAGGGAGCGAGCGCCTTAGCCACAGCGGAGCCACGGGAGATCGATTGCGAGAGACGCAGAATATCAATCGCAGCCTCAGTTGTCTTGGAGATGTTATTGGAGCCCTTGGACAAGGCAAGGATGGTGGCCACATTCCCTATCGCAACAGCAAGGTATGTATCCCCAGGAGATCGTTGACTGTACCGTTTGAACTCTATACTGACGACCTTTCTTTCGATATCACAGCTTACTTATTTACTTCAATTCTCTTTGGGCGGTAATTCGAAGACTCTCATGTTTGTGATGGTCAGCCCCCGGCAAGAGCATCTGAGCGAGACTCTGACCAGCCTTCGTTTTGCGACCAAGGTGCATAACACCCATATTGGTACAGCCAAGAAACAGATTAGGATGCGCGACTCTTGAAACATGAGGCCTGTGGCTGTGGTTCTTTTCTTCGGAGTTCAGGCTGCTTCTGGTATCCTTGTTGGGTAATGTTTACTTTGGCTTGGATTCCTTTATTCCCCCCATATTGGCACTTATTGCCTATCTTGATGTATCATCTTGATCGAATATCCAACCCTGCGGGATTGTGAATAGTTCTTGTTCTTTTTCGTTCCCGGCGCCGATGCCATGGCGTTCTGGCATAACGACTTCAATGACGAATGACATAGTGCAAATCTAATTCTGACCCTTTCCTTTCTCTTTCGCCCTGTTAATGGATTGTAGATACACGAGTCCTTTATCAAATTTCACGACCGGCAACGGTAATGGATGTTGTCGTGTGGAAAATACGTTCTGCGTCCGTTATTCGGCTTCGAGGAACTCCTTGATTGCTGCGAAAGTCTCGGCCGGCTTCTCAATCCAGGGGAAGTGCCCGCATCTATTCACTATGACCCCTTTAGCAGAGGGAATTGCGGATAGTGTTTTCTCCAGGTTCCCAATAGTGCACTGGGCATCCTGCTCACCGAACACAATGAGCGTTTTTGCAGTAACCCTGTTCAACCGTTCGACCATCGTTCGCTCTCGTTTCACCTTGGCATCTGGAGTTACCGCCTTTTCATGACACCACAACGGCATCAAACCAGGTCCCAGCGCAGATAGATATGTTGGCACATAGCTCTCGGGATCGTAGAAATAAATCGGAGCGACATCCCGAACAAAATCCGTGAACTCACGATCATTTCTAGGGTTCGCCGTTGACGCTTTCTCGTACGCCTCGTCGTATCTCGGATCGCCCCGTCTTTCATGTCGAAAGCGGTTCTGCGCAGCAATATCGTCGAATCCCAACAGCCGGTGATCTAGAAGCACCATTCGCGCCACACGGTCTGGAAACTCTTCGGCATACGCGAGCGCAATAGCACCGCCGTGCGAATGACCCACAATCGCCGGAAACCGATCCATGCCCAGATGCACGCGGAACTGCTCAAGATCCCGGGCCATGTCGAAGCAGCTCATCTGCTCCGCATCTTCGGGCCGTGATGATCCAGCCGTGCCACGCGGATGGAAATAAACGAGTTTGAAGTGCTCTTCTAGTGGCGAGAGGCCGATCTCCAAATATCGCGATCCGATTCCCCAGCCGGGACATTGTACGAGTATCGGTGGAGAATTGGCATGTTGGTCGGAGCAGCGTACTGTGTATGTCAGGATTGAGCGATTTGGTGTGGAGAATCGATGCTCGCCTGGAGCGAGGCTTGCCATTACTACTGTGCTTTTCAATCTGCCGTCAACAGTGTGGTTAATAAAAGTCTTGGGCAGGATGATGCGAGCTCGCTGACGTGCACATTGGCCGCTAGTATAGACGGAGTATCTTGCGAGACTACCAAGCTGTAATATTATGGCCATTTGCAGTTGGTTTGAGAATCAAGACAGTATGCTCACTGAGCTCTACCCATGTCACTTGTACCGTTTCCCATAGACTTTTGCGATTGATTACCGGCATCAGTCGAGAGTTCGAATCAAGGTTCTATTCCTTGGAAGTTAGGAAGTCTTGGTAAGTGAGTTTTCCGATCCGACGCGGTATACGGATGGCTTTGCTCTCATCCCCTGATCGCAACCCGTCAATCCATCGATCAACCATCGGAATTTCTACCTTCTGCTATGCCATCTCGCAAGTGGTGAGCCGTGCGTGTTTCCATCATGACCTCGGTGCGAACCATGTTTTGCGATAGACACACCGCCCATGCTGATCCCAGGAACTACGCATTCTTCGTACACCTTGCCATAAGCGTCGCCATCCAGGGTCATGTTCGAGTGCAGTCGGCACAAGGATTGAAAGTCATGGTGCATTCGTTTAACGGTTGAACATGCACGTTGATGTTAACGTTGATTTGTGCACGGGCCCGCCTCGGCGGAATGTTGTTCCGTCGCCAGCTTCACCGCCTGCCCAGCTAATAATTCCCTCCACGTTGGGCAGTCTTTCGCCCCCCAACATATTCGCGACGGCATGCTCAATCACAACCACCCTGTTAAAACTAAATGTTTTCTGAAAGACGAACAGCAATATCGGAATTGGACCTAGATGAGTCGTTTGCCACTAATCCAACATCTAATAGTGGTTCTGGGTTCAATTCTTCTTTTATCGAGGCAAGACGTTTTGGAACCATTTACAGTACCTCAGAGGTCATTCCCCAGGGGTGTTTTGAAGATCTTCCCCGCAAGAACTTTCTCTTTCGATGCATATACGGAGTGCCATGCATATGAATCATGGAAGTGGCCGAGTGCAAGGGTGGCATCCTCTGCTAGCCGACCGATTCATCCCCTGGAACGGCACACAGTGCCTTGCTAAATCCGAAAATATCCATAAACGAGAAGAGTCTCTGCTTCATCAAGAACTGATATAAAAGTACGATGAAGAGAACTCTTTCAGTTTCAAATGTTCATCCCTACCACGCGTTTGCATAACCCTTTCGTTCTACATCTGCACTGCTGTTCATAAGCAAAACCACACCGAAACTTATTCTACCATTATCAACATGCGGATCCTTTATGCACTCCTCCTTTTTCTTCCGGCCTGCCTCGCCGTCGACTATCAGAGGAATTTCGACGGGTACGTGGCCGTCATCGAAAATCTCCACAACTATTCTCCCATCATCAACAGTACCTCAAACGTCATCGAATTCGCCGGAGTGAGCAACGTGCTTGACCACGGATGGAGTTTCAAGCTGGCCAATGTCAACAACAACTGGTTCACGATCAGCGTCGACGGCGAGAGATTTATCAACCTCTCTCAGATCAAAGCTGGTACAATTGCGACTCTTTCGAGAACCTCCTGGACATTCTTCAAAATCCGTCTGCTCGACAATGCGCGCTTTGCAGTCGAGCCTGCCGAACAGCCGCCGAATCAGTACCTCGTGCTTATGGCACATAATCACAGTGGGAAGCCCTTGCTGATGCTGGGTACTGGTAACCAGCAATATACTTCAGGGTTTAGCTTTATCACGAGACAGTACGACTGCTTTGCACCTCACTGAGTGCTTCTTGTCGAAAAACTGGCTATTCCGTGTGGCTAGGAACATAGTGGACGAAACCATTCGCGTCCATCTTCTGTTTCGTTTTTGTCATTAATCGGCTTGGTACACGCTTGAATTTTACTCATATATTCACTCATGTTTTCACAATTGTTGGCTTGCTTGCTTCGTGGCTTTTATACATCTCCCAAATATTCTTCGGCCTGGGCCCTCCAGCAAACTCAACCAGCCGACTTGATTCACCCGTGCTCTGCCGTCTTCAACCATTAAGATACCGATGATAGGGATGGACGTCAAGCCCATCGCAAGCTTCCCGAAGGCATGGTCGTTTACTCTATCACCATGTGTACCTTGCGTGGGAAATGAAGGCTTATCACACGTCCAACGCATGTTCACAACGGGTTCCGTAGTACTCGATGTTCTTGCGTTAGAGGCTTTTTTGCTTCTTGAAATAAACCCGCGGGTTCTTGCAGAAATGGAATGTATCTAAATGCAAGTTGGAAAGTGGGATATCGCTTGAATAAAGCGGTGGGAGAATGGCATCTTGCTACGAGCGCCGGACAAGAGCACAGTCCCTGACGAGGCGATTGAAAAATTTACTTGACTAGGTGGGGGTCCCAAATACTATTTCAATTGAGCAATTGTTGAAGATCGACATGGTAACAAGTGTTTTAAAGAGGATAGGCTAGTGGAATAAGATACCGCTTGTCGCCGAGGACATGCCTTTCGCATCAGAATAAAGTCAAAGCACTGGTAGTTCCTGGGAGGAGATGTCCCATGGACATTACTCGAGTCTGCTGACGCAAATGTCTGGAACAGTGACGCGCATCAACAGATATGACACATCCGTGGATCATTGGTGGATGATACGCCGGTACACAAGCGCGACAAGTACTCTGGGCTTATGCGTGTGCTGTACATACAGCACTTATCCAGGAAAGTCTTCCGCGTCTTTCTTTATTTCAACAACTCACATACGGTGCTGAGAAACGACTTCTTTCTGGCGACGACGGTATGAGTAACCCCTTTCTGATATCCTCTCGAAACACGTCACCCAATAAACCTCCCTTGATGTCGCAAAACCCAACACCATCAGTACATATCACGACGGGGCCTTGCAATGTATTGCTAGGGGAGCTGAAATGCCCTTGCGATGGTGGGCGGACTAGGTCGGATCTAGGCCAAGTCGTTGGCGGATTCATCCTGCCAGAGGTGTCTCCATGCCATGAATCTCCATGGCGACTATGGTATGTTGGCCGTGTTTTCAATTCGTTCTACCGAAGCATCCACCAAAAGCAATGACCTCAAGTAGACTGCTGTTGTCGTTAATGTATACCCTTTCGCAGAAGAACTCAGAGCAGCTTAAGGATGTTCAGGCACCCTCGCTTTGATTTTCTTCTGCTCCAGCACTGACTTTGTGCTTTACGGACCCTAGCTTCGAGGGATCATCACCTTTGGGGGACACTCTCGCACTCTTGAATTGGTGCAAGATGTATTCTCAGAAACTAAAGGGAAAGACCCAGCCCCAAGCATGACACAAACTCACTGATTCACCGGTAATCGAAGGCGGCGCCTCCGTGCCAGGACAGTGATCTGGATATAATACGGCCCGTCATTACCATTCTTATGATCCCAAAAGATCATGGCGATTACCCGCACGTGGGAGCTCAAGCTCAACTTTTTATAATCCTCCCTCAAGGCCGTCGCGATATGGAGCGAATAGGGCAGCATACGGCCATACTAAGTGAATAAATTACAGAATGGGTACCATACGGTCATATTATGTGAATGAATACAGAATATGGAGCATACGGTCATATTGAGTGAATAGAATATAGAGCAACTTCTAGTGAATGCTTGAGCTCGCTTAACCAAAGTGACACCAGGCAGCAAGGGCTGCTCAACTATATAAACCCTTTGCTCCCCCGGCAAACCTACATTCTTCCTTTTCTTTCCTCATGCTCAGCTGACAAGGCCTAGTCTATTGGCATCATAATTAAATATAACGTTCATAATGTCCGGTCTGGGGGAAGAACCAGAAAGAGCAGCAAGAATAATGCGCTGTCTGGTTCTACCCCGTGCTGCTCTACCTAACATATAATTATAATATATAATTACAATCGGATTCGCTTACCGCCAACGCCGAAACGAGTGCCCTCGACAGAAGAATGTCCAATCGTTCGCCGGACTGCTCGACGAGTTCAAAGTTGCTCATGTGCGTGGGCCTCCAACGTCTGGGAAAAGCGTTCTAGCCCGACTTTTATGTGAATACTATCTTGAATTGCAGCAAACGGCCGGCAGGCTCAGCCACACGGCGCTTATTATTCATTATCCTACCCCAAAAGGAGAAAAACTTGGAATCCCAAAAATCAGGAATGAAGATATTTCTCACTAGCACACTATTTACATTGTTGACGAAGCCCAAGGCTCTTACAACAACTTGGGCTGATGACGTGATTTCGAGACTTTCAGCAACTTCCACAGAGAGAATTGTCTTGGACGCGAGCGCGAAGAAGTATCTTTTTGATCTTTGTAGCGGCCATCCGGAGGTTGTCATTGGGTTGTTCACACACATATAGTATACGGTATATATCTGTTGATCCAAGCAAATATTAATGACCTGACACCGTACTTCTAGTATTATCGACATCAGGTCAAACATGGGCAAATCCAATCCATCAGTCAAGAAAACTTGCGGGTTTCATTGGACGATGTGAAAGGCCTTTTCGATGCTCTTTGGGCAGCCCCTGTTGGCAGGCCGTTCCCTGCTCAGGCTAGATTGTCTGTGACTGCACAACGGACTTTACTCTCTGCGATCGACCACCGCCGCTTGGGGCAGAGCGACTAGGGTGAAGGGCTTGAACTCGGCTACCGCCATGGCTGGCTCCATGCCGAACAAACTGACCACAATGAGTTGGTATTTATATCTATCCTTCACGGATACACAAGAAGTATGCATCACTCCATTATCGCCATTCGGCCCTCATTTTCCGACTGTCAATCTCACTGAGCCTTGCTAAGTATCAATTACTATGGCCGTGTACAATATTTTGGGATTGTTTCAAATTGGACAAGATGTTGAATGGATTTCCACGCTGACATCATTGACAGATTCGTAGAACATATGCTGTCGCCGAATTTGAACCACTTCCCTTTCTCAAAATACCCAACATGCTCCGACGCGAGGCCGTCGTCGCACAGTCTCATGGTGTGGCCTCGGGCCGCCCGTGTGATCACTGCGAAGCTGGCTATGGCCCCTTTACCCACTGTCTGCAAGTGCCAGGCCACCTTCACGATGCTTGTGCCAACTGCCACTATACAGGCGACGGCTTTTACCGCAAGCTCAGGTCAGGTATGTCACATCAGATGTCTCACACTACCGTCGCGTACTAACCCCAACCGATAGACTCGGCCATTTACGACCCTTCCTTGTGCCTGCGCAGACTGAAATGTCTGCCGCGGCGACATTCGACGAAGTCCTGGTGTGGGCGAGCCAGGCGGCTCACGAGGCGGCGTTTGCAAACAGCAACCTCCGCAAGGCCATCGACAGCGCCCAAAAGGCCAGTTTCTCGAGACAAAACCTCAAACATTGTATCAACAGCAAGGTTTCGGTTGCCGGAAAACCACGCCCGCCCGAGGCCAACACCAAGATCAGTTTTACAGGGCATACATGTCCCTCCTTGGACACGGAGTCCCGATGTCAAGTGAATTATTATACGACCAGGGCCGTGTTGAATTTCTTGTTACCGAGCCACGCTGGGGTTTCGAGCTTCTTCGAGAAGGCAACCGACTCAACGAACATTCCGCAAGATTCGAAGCAGGGGGCACCTATCGACAATGGATAGATTCGGGAATGGTAAGAGACTGGCTAATTCTGGATTGCCGAACCTCCCGCCAGAATAGACTTGGTAAGACCTGTACCATGACCAGATACTTGTGACGAGATACTAATTGGTTATCAGAATGCCATTCAAAGATTTGGTGAGTAGTCTTCGAGCAGGACTTCACTTCAGCATATATCCTTAACAGTCGGAATGAGGTTGTTATTCCACCAATTGTTTTGATGGATTAGAATTAGCGAGTCTCGGCAACCTTTCTTGAAGTCAAGCATCCGATGACGTTGCGCATTTTTCAGTTAGTTTTCTGGGAGGAAATGATAAGCAGAATGTGCTAGGAATGTGTGCGGCAGGGCTTCTCTTTTGTGGGGGTGATAAATTCATTTGCGCAAAACCTATGAAGCCATACAATATGCAAGGTTCGGATGCACCTGAAACATAAAAATCCATGCGGACGTAAGTCCGTAGAAATGAATATCATTAACCAGGAAAACTGTCTCGTGCGACCACCCGAATAGATAGGCGAGGTCGTCGGAAAATAAAATTATGTGCAGAACAGTAAGAAAAGTGACCTTCGTACGGAGTAGGACTGACAAAATGACGGAGGCAAGGGAATCTTCTACGTAGCAATCACGAAGATATCCCAACAACTTCTGACAGAATCACACAAGTGCTTTTATCCAAGGGTGATTCCGAGGTCAATTTAAAATAAAATTGCAATGCTTCAGGAGAGTTGAGATGTTTGTTGGACAAAGCTCTCAGGAGGACTTGACGTTGAAATTGCCAAAGTGGGCCTAGCGTTGTTCAAGACGTGAAATGACGCACGATAAAGGGAAAATCTTCTGACCGGAGCTCAGAGACGTTTGATCTTAACCGCTGAGTCGATTCCAGTGATGCCGTTGGAATGTTCGACTTGATGCCAATATCTTACGGCTCTGATACTTGCTACTTACTCCCGGGCCTGGACAAAGAATCAATACAGGTCGATGCCTGGTTGATGAGACTTATTTATGTTCAACTCGTCCTTATAAGCGACCCTTACACAGAGAGTAACTATACACGCTTTGCTTTATGGATTCAATCATCTCACATTCCAGAAGATATCGACATTCTTGAAGATAAATGTGCTAGTTTTCACACCATACCCTCGACGGTACTTGGCTTCAGCTCCGCCTGAAAACATACCAGTTGACACTAAGGACAGAGGATTCAAATACTGCAGCTGCATACAGGTAGAGACCTTCATCGGGAAATTACACAGAAGAGGGCCTTTGCAAACAAATGAGGGAACATAAATCAAATCGGCCATCTGGTCCCATCGCCTTTCGAAGCAATCCCCGCTGGCTTTACCCGGTACATTTCACGACGAGCCGATTTACTCAGCGTCGGACACAAGGCCAGAGGACAATCGGCAATGATCTCGTGGGCCATAACGGCAGCATCCGCCAGACGGGTTGCACTCATAAACATCGTAAATGCCACCACCACGACCGAGCTTGGTGACTGCGCTTCCCCAACCGCAGTATTGGCCCTGAGCAGTGCCCCGTCGGCATGCGCAGCCGTTGCTCGTGCATGCCAAAGAGGCATCGGTTTCGGGAGAGGGTGCGGCGACAGCGAGGGCCAAAATGCTGGCGAAAATCGCGAGGGGAGTAAGCTTCATTTTGGCTGGGGAACGGGAGGTTTTCGAGTAGGTTGTTTCTGACGATACCTAAGTTAGCAGACGACTTAACGCACGAAGGGGCTTGCTTTGGCACACCGAGAAGTTTGCTTTTTGCGTTTGGTATATTCTTGATGCTCGTTGCGACTGGCACTTGAGTGACAATGGGAAAGCTGATGGGAAAGGAGTCCTTTATATACCCAATCCACCCATGCTCATCCCTTTCTCTGACTTTGACATTGATGTAACGGTGTGGGCCCGTTCATGTTATTTCGGATCATCGAGTCCGTATAGGAACGAGTGGCTCCAGTTTGCACCTTGCTTCATATCCCGTTCCAAGCCCTTCGGCATCATGCCCACACGTTGCTTCGGATCGAGCAAGACAGGCCCACAGGGTTACAGCTCTCAGCACCTGGGGCAAAGGGTCAGTATTCCCGGATACAAATCCCCGGCAAGATAGTGTGGCGGCGGTGAAGTCGAGGTCTTAATAGGTATGCAGTCATCTCGTATTTGATGGTTTGTTAACGCAAACTGTTGTGCTCAAATAGGGATCGTTCTCTCCATGCTGCAGACAACGATAGACAACGAACGGATCCATCCTCATCTGAAACAGGGTGGCATTGTTTTCCATTTCGTAGAAAGTCTCCCGATCTTGGTAAACGAAACGAAGTCATCAAAGCAGAAGCAAACATTGAGCGCTACATTTCTCATGCCATTGAGGTAGAGCTTCTTGAAACCGAAATGATCCATGCGGCACTTGCAAGTCAAGTATTGACAACGGAATGATATCGATATCCATGGCTGCCCGCAAGATGTGAAAGGCATGCAGTACACTTGGTCCTGCTGCATACCGGCCGTCTTGTTGTTGACCGATGTTACCACGATACGTTGAAGAGTTCGTATTGAGGCCGAAGATGAATGCGGTCGATGACCACTGTGATCTACACAAGGCTATATTCGACTTTATATTTGCCAAGAAGCCTAGACCAACAGGGATTGTCGCACGCGAGCTTCTCTCCTCGTGTTCCCAGCGGAGGATATCGAAACGTGCGGGGTAGAAGCCCTTGCTAACCATGGGATGTTGCAGGCCACCTAGCCCGTCTCCCGAAGTGATCTATACGTCGAGTTAATGATTGCCTTTGAGAATTTTCAGACAATGAAGAGGCATCTTATTTGAGCTTTGTACGGAAGATCCGCAACAAAACTTGGGAAGCGCAGTGGAAACGAACATGATTAGGTGCATATACCCAAGGCCGATATCAAAGATGATGTTATACAGAACGGCAAACTTAACACAGAACGGCATTCAACTATTCCTGCCGCCCGTGCATCTCTGCATAGCTGGACACGGGCCACATGCAAAAGTGAGAAACAGACCCAGTCGGGCCGCTCTCGAAGATCATTTACGGCGAGGAAGACTGGGGCCTTGCTGCTTATGGTGAATAAAGAGACCAGGCCGGCTAGTATGACTCTCGAACACGAACAATTCCGGGGCTGTGGGCATGTCTGTGCGAGCAAGTTCCTCTGATGGAATAGTGTACGATGGAATCCCTTAGAGGGATGGTCAAATAAGCATGGTTACATGGATGAAAAAAACCTCACGTATGTACGCCAGTTGCCTCCATGGCTAACTTCACTGAATAAGTTCAATTGACTGCATAGCGTTTATTGTTATTTTTGACCAGGCAGACCTTGTCGCAGTGTTTAGTGATCCCAAGATGCTGAAGGTGCAAGCGGAGCCAAAGATCGACGCCGCAGGGAACGGTGACGCGGTAGTCGTTGGGCCATGCACAGTGACTACATAAGCATCTCAAAGTACAGTAAGTTGGACGCCGGTGTAGCCATCCTTGTATCCACGGAGTATTGATGGACGGCTAACGGGCTGTTGGTAACATGCGCTATGTGAGCCTCCGAGTTAGCTTCAACCATCATTGATGATCGAGACCACTCCGAACTGAGATCCAGCGCGGGAATCCTTAGTGTGTCATAATTATCTTCCCGCCAAACCCCAGACCACCAATGCCACCGCCCCCGCAATCACAAAAGAAACAATGAAGATTGGAAATGTCAGGGCGCCTGTCATTGCCATGCCAGTCAGAGTCGCAAAGAGCCCCCCCGCCGGTGTGAAGGCGCCGTACATGAAGGACTGGTACGCAGCCACTACGGAACCTAACCCCGTTGTCAACACTCAATAATTGAAAGATACCTTTGCCGGGGTACTATTTGAACAGTAAGAGGGCGAAACCATACCACCAGCGATACCAATTGGCCCAAAGCCAAGGGTCATGCAAATCGTCCATACCACGGTGAATGTGATCCAGAAAGCCATGATCACGGCGATGACGTCTGCACGAGCGGTTAGCATTCTCAATTGAAAGCCAACATGGTACATGCTTGTCTGGGTAGCGAACGCGGTTGCGAGAGCCACTGCATAAAATCAGACGCGCAGGATGCAGCCCACTGACAAACGATAGCCCAAGTCGCTGGAAACCATCCGATGAAGTCAGCCCAACAGCTTGAGAGCCATTCGACGATGGCCTCCAGAGCAGAGGAGAAAGCAGATCCATCGGGGAGAAATTAGTCCACATTTTCTGGGAAACGTAGGGGTATTTGTAGGTTATTGGTTGGGAAATGGATTATCATCTTGCCGGGTTCAAAGGTGATATGAAGCAATTTGTGAAGTGAGGATGTAGAGATAGTTGGATAAAAGAAAAGATAAAGATGAAGATTGATGGCTCTGCACCAACGCCACTCCGATGGCTCATGTGGAAATTTTGCATACGGAGGTGAGATGCGGAGCGTGTCTACTCTCATGAACCGAGTTATTCATGAAGAGCAGGTAACCCATGAGCGTCGCCGGCTGCTTGACCTTGAAATATTACTGTCATCCGTCCGTCTCAACACTGCAACTCTCGCGGATCATCCAGCCTCTGGGACAACTTGCCTCCAATTCAACCCACGGATGCACAATCGATGGCGCCTCAATGGCTTTTCACTGCCGTTATGGCATTGAGCATAGCTGTCTTGCCTACACATGCTCAGCAGTTCACAGATTCCGTCGTTCCCCTGGACATATTGGGCTTGAGTGATGCTTGCCTCGCTGCCGTGAACGCCACCGTAACTTCTTGCCCTGGAGGGTTGCGTGAGCATGCTGGAATCAAGTATGTCAGTGTGATTCAGTGGCTCGGAGACCCTTTTGACCAGATAATTCAGTGGTATAAGCGTTGAGATTCTCGAGCGGGAACCTCTTCAGCTTCTTTGCGAATCCTCCTGCCGCCAGGATTTACAAGATCTTCGAACTTCGATTTCCAGCGCGTGTACTGCGCCTACTGATGTGATGGTTCCCGGCAGCATTGCATATCCAGGTATGAGCGTGGCGAGAATATTTGAATTCTACGATTGTACTTCTAATTATCAATAGCGAATTTTCTAGTAGATCGATATCTTTTTGCTCTGAGTCTATCTTGTATGCATGATCCGTGAGTACACTGCCCGACGAAGAATGCAAGAATGTTAACTGCTCACCAGAGCCACCGGGGAATACTGTGATATAATCGTCGCTGGTTGGATGAATACAACGACCGGGTATACTGCAGCCCAGAATTGTTCTCATTGTGAACTAGCAATTCAACAAGTTCAGCTCTCTTCTCCGTTTGGTTAAGATCAAGACGCCGCACAGGATTTCTCGTCTCTCACCGAAAGCTGCAATGCACATACGTATACCTACGCTACCCCGACATCATATGCGCTAAATTCAACGATTGCACCTCCACCAGCACCAACATGCACCACCCCATACGTCGTACAAGATGGAGACACATGTGTGACAATCTCCGGCCAACACAACGTTTCAACTTACAATTTGATACATGACAATTTATTGGGTCTCGGCTGCAAACCACTGCCCCCTGGCAAAACAGTCTGTATACCATCGACATGCAAAACCCACCAGATAAAACAGTACGAAAGTTGTGCGTCACTGGTCAACACTTTGAACATCACTACGGCCCAGCTGTTGGCCTGGAACCCCAACATCGCTCCCAGCTGCACCGGTTTGAGTGACTGGCTAGGTTGGCATATATGTGCTAGGTGAGTCTTCTGATACGCCCATGCGCGTATTACCAGGATGCTTATTCTCTTCAGTTCACCAAATGGGGTGGGTTCTGTGAACCCGGGCACCGGTGTAACTACAGCCGCTCCTCTTCCTACCAACGCCCAAGGAGAGTCAAATACCAAATGCGGCACTTGGTATCAGGTATATAAAACCCGAACGTCGTTTTGTTTAACAATATGAAACAACGACTAACAGTGATGACTGCTATGAAGGTTGTCGATGGAGATTATTGCGCCTCAATCTCGCTGAAATTTGGCATTTCACTGAATGACTTCTATTTCTTAAACCCGCAAGTCAACCAAGAATGCACAAATCTGTGGTTGGATACTTCTTATTGTGTCGAAGCCGTTGGAAACGTTGAAACATATTCTGGGTACCCTATTACGACTCCATTAACCTCTTTTACAAGGCCAGTTTCAACATCTTACACCCAACCGCCTTTGCAAACACCCGCTCAGAATCCGATAGCGCCAGGATCATTATCCAACTGTTATCTCTACCACAATCCATTCACCCAGGCCCAAATCGACCGAGTGAGGCCAGCAGATATCAATGAGGTAAATTCATGCGACACGGCGGCCTATGCGAATGAGGTGAAAATTGCACAGCTGATTGAGTGGAATCCGAGTTCGACATGGGAACATTGTGTCATGAATCCCGCATGTAGTTACTGTGTCGTACGCTATGAACATCCACGTAAGTCCCGACAAGCAATCCTCTAAATAAAGCGTTGATTGAATTAAATTTGCAGCCGTGATCTCGCTACCTCATTCTTGGTGCTTTCCCGCGAACGCTACTCGTATTCCACCAACCTCAGTTCAGCCGTCCGATTGCAGCTGCTACACTCAGCTCCGCGCTCAAGACCGCAGTAGGGAGTTCTTCATATAACCCTATGGAATCGAACAATTTTACGCTGATACTTTTTCGTCATCAATAGCTAGGTTTAACTGCGCGATGTTTGAAACCATCGTTAAAAAAACAACCGCCGAGGTTGTAGCTCTCAACCCCTGGATTGGGGTGAACTGCGACACGGGTCTCTGGACCGCCCCTTCCAGTGATGGCTTCTTCCAGCTGTGTGTAGAGCGCGGAAGTGACAGCCCATCCAGCTCATCGCTACCAATGACGCCATCGCCTACGCCCACGTCGACCGCGCCTCCAGCTCCCACGCAGCCGGGTACCATAGGGAGCTGTAAGGAATGGCATGTCGTGGTGAGCGGCGACAATTGCTGGGCGATTTCGAATCAATACGGCATTTCACTAGATGATTTCTTTTCTTGGAACCCCACCGTTGGATCGGATTGCGCCGCGTTATGGCTTGGGTATGCTGTTTGTGTTGGAGTTTGATCTGTCAAGCGAAACCTAAGGGTCTAATTCGTACTTAATATGTCCTTGAAGGCCAAGGCCTGAGAGGACGTTCTCTTTTGCCTGAAAAGAGAATCAACTGTATTTTACCTCTGACAAGACGCGATAATATGTGTATAGGGGTATATTACCCTTTCAGGCGAGAGCCTCATGTAGCTAACAGTAGCCGGTTATGGTAATGCTACCGAGTCTTGCCGGTGTTCTCAATACCAGGGACGAGCGTCGCGGACTCTGGTATGATGGCCGCTCCCGTGTAGCTTTTCAACAAGTGGTACTATTATATTCTGTAGAACTGGACACGAAATAAGTCCGCAGTTTGTCCGGAGATTGCGAGGACATCATACCGAGTAACTTTCATGACAAAGAGTCCCTGCCCGTTCGTGAGTAGTAACATTGATATTATCGTTGTACCAGACCTAGGCATAGGGAGACCACAAAATTGACGTTGGAGCGACTGTTTTATTTTGGGAGAGGATCGCAGATTGAGGTAGTTGAATCACTTCAAATGTTTCGCCGCCGCTGAACTTGACAACAGGGACGAGGTCAACAGCGAGTCCGAGCGAGATAGCTCAATACATATGCCATACCGGAGTAACAAAGGGAAAATTGATGACCCATAATACACATGCTAAAGGGAACGTATGTATATTTGAATAACAGGAGGATCTCGGGACTAGTGGAGATGAGCTTCTTCCATTATTCACTGTCTTAAATATCGCCGTATTTTGGTGGTTTGTCCATCGTCCTCCACCAACCAACGTATGTAAGATCACAACACCAATTTGATGACCATGGAGGGGGCATGTATATATCTTGAAAATTGTCGTTGGATTCGCATAATGTTGCATAATTATCGACGTATTGTTGAACGGTCGTGTACGTCCAACCGACTCCAGCATCAAACTCGTCATCATCATCGAAAATAATCACCGCTGGATCGTAGTATTTCTGAATCAACCCAACAACAGGTTCGTCCTTCGTATGATGCATTGACTCAAGGCACAGATCATCTACAAATAGGCAAAAATTGTACCTCGGTCCTAAGAAACGGCCTGGGTCCTTTTCGCTGCCATCCCATGCACTCCGCCAGTCAACCATGCTTTGGCGCATGTCATGGTTTCTTCGCAGGAAGAATCCTGAAGCATTTCTTACCGCCTCGTCAGCAGCCCAGTGGTCGAAATGCTTGCGGATCTGATCCGGAGTTGCGCCGTCAAACTTTGCTTTGTCGTCAATGACGGACAGGGTATGGAGGTTCAAAAGGTCAAGTTCCCTTTTGTCCTCTGATATGCAGTGCTTGATATAGTTTTTGGGCCGGTTGCGGATCATGTCGAGTAGTCGACACCAGGTATCCTCGTCTTTGTATGAGCATCGGTACAGAGCCCAGCCCCAAGGTGCGTCGTTCTTGCAATCTGGCCAACCTATGCTCGAGTTGATTTCCTTGAGGTTCCCGTCTCTGCCATCGCCGAAATAGCCCATCGGTAAGGGATGGCGATCTTGTGGACACCTGTTCGGTATGGGCCTGTGATCTATCGGACAGTGATACATCGAACGCGTAAATATCCTCGACGCGAGACGTGAAGAACCGGGTCTGAGCATGACTTTGATCCACATTTTTCGGCTCTTCCGCAGATTCCGCGGTGCACCGGCGTGTGCTCGATCGAGCGTAGGTTACAATGAGGATATGGTTGTGCTGGGTGCACTCCTGTTTAGGAGGAACAAAATGACACGGTTGAGAATTGTCGGACGAATCTTCTTGTAAATATGCAAAGATATAGGTCGTAATTCATCTCTCAGAGGCTTTAGAGCCTAGAAAAGCGTGATGTAAGACCGGAAGCTCTAGAAACCACGAAACGGGGAGAATTGAGGTCGTTGTGTGCTTTCTGCTTTCAAGCTCAGGGGGCGGAAAAAGCCTCAAAATTTTGCACCGGCCGATCGTGGATCCGCTCCGGATGGCTGGAGCCGCTGAGGATATTTCATCAGAACAAAGAAGGTGCCTGTTATGCGGTATAAAGCTTTTTGTTTATTGTGAGGAAGATATTTCGACGTTCGGTACCGTATGTAAAAACAATTTACTTGACTCTGCACACAAAAGCAAATCTATACTATCATGTCTAGACACTGTACATCTTTTTGAGATGAATTGGCATTTATTACTGCAATTCAACAACACGACGGAATTGATTCAGCCCAAGGATCTCCATTGGCCATGCGATTGCATACCGCGAGTCCTCAGGCAGCATGTTGAATACTGCGTTGATCACTTGCATACTCCACCCTTGAGCCCACCAACGTACAGGCGCCCTGTGCAGAATAACGCAGAAGTGTGCCAATAGTATCAGTGCGACCGGGTCTCTTCTAGCTGAATGAGCCAGAAATACATCCGAGCAAATAATGGCAAATCTCAACGCCATTGACCAATCTTTTCGCCGAGTGTGAGCCATAACAAAGCAGTCCCAGAGTTGATTGATGGCCTCGCGGTAAATCAAATTCAAACCTGCTTTAGCATTGCTCTGAGTCAGTAGTTGTAGGCAGTGCTCTTCCATAAGCTCTAGTGCAGATGCCGTTTCCACTGGAAGATACCGTCGATCGGTGATTTCAGGCCCGCGCTTGAGGAGTATCCCCATTGCGCCTCCTTCAACCAAAGCCCACGCCTGTTTCAGCGTTAACATGGCTTTTCTAAGAAGTATGAAAATATCCAGAAGCTCGGCAACTGGATCTTCAAGCTGCCCGCGGGCCGCGCAAAATTGAGATGATCCGAAGGTAAAGAATATGCTCAGATAAGAAAAAGCAAACACTGCACTTGCATTCGAGGAGGTCATCCGAGGTACAGAGCAGCTAAATGCGACGACAGCGGCATCGTAGTGTCGATTAGCCCTTTCAATGTATGGTAACGCGTGAGTGCTGCTTGAATGGAGATGGTTGATATGGAGTGGGGATGTCGCGAGGATGAGGTGCATCAGGAACTGCTGTGAAAGCGATTCGCAAGGGACGTCAAACTCCCATACACGTCTATATATTTCATAGTCGACGAATGAAAGGAAAGCCACAGTTCCGTAGTGGTGCATTAATTCGCGATCCTCGATGGACAAGTGCCTCACGCCACTCAGTTTGATGCTGTGTAGGGGAAAAAAGCCCGAGGCAGATTGGTATCCTGGCCTTGGGTTGGCGTGCTCTCCGATGGACGATTTAAAAAACGTCGGAGGTGGTGGTGATGGCCGAGATTGCGAACCAACGGCCCAGATTGACTCAAAGCTGCATCGCGCATGACGATACCGGCAGTTGCGGCAGCGGGGCGCCTGTTCATCACACTGTGAGTAAGCAAGCTGAGGTTAGCTGGTTACTCCGTAAAGCCCACAAAAAAGCCCACCAAGAATCAAACCAACCTTGACTTTCCTCCGCTTGCACTCCTGGCAACCGTTCCGTGATTTTCTAGGGATCTGGTAGACCCAGGTTGCTGGCGTGGGTTCACACGGCATCTCTAGATAATAAGGACCCAAAAGCAGAAAGGCTAGCAAGCCCGAAGGCCGGGTACAATGAGAAATATGACCGTGTCATGATGTTGCTGGCTGTTGGGACTTAATAGGGGACATCGTTGCAGCGTTACGGAGCGGAGTGATCGCCAGACAAACATGCGCTTTTTCGGCCTCCGTAGCTAGTTAATTTCGCTACGGAGTGCAGTGGGCTTATCAAGTGACGGCGGACTTCAAAAGCCAAACTGCGAACTCTCAGAATCCAGCATCGCTTCCACAACGCATTTGCCCACTGATGATGGAAAAACCGTTCAATGAAAATGTCATGTTATTCAACTCTTTCACACATATTTCTACTCTAGCATAAAATCAATCCTTCCGTGACTGAAAGACAATCGCTGCAATGTGATGCACAAAGGAAGGGATTCGACTCTCTGTTGTGCTAACCATCTCGCTGAGTGTATTGCTGTGCTCTTCAGGCTAGGCCTCTTGTCGCAATGGCGTGTCGTGCGTACGTTGTGTCGGCAAAGGAAACCGGTTCATAAGTTGCATTCTCCGCAGAAGCTCCCCCGCGGTCTCGAATTCTACGCCCTTCCTTCGGCCGCATCTCCAAGTCAGCCAACCCCTTTTGGTCTCTAAGCAGCTGCGATACCTCGCCGGGATGCACCACATTCAATAATGCCATCAGGAGCAACATTAGCGCGGCATCGAATATATACAGGTATATTTCGTGTCTCAGGAGCTCTCCTTCCACTCCCTGGACGTATTCGGCGACCCTGAATATTGACCGCGCTATGATAAGCATAGAAGCACCGTAAAGCCCCCAGATATGCTTGCGCCATGAAAAGTTTATGGAGAGGGCGGTTGTTGTTGGACTTGCGAGCATTCGACGGTGGAACATGGCTGCGGAAAATATGAAGAAGCTGAAAAACAGTAGCTGAATTGCTAAACCGACAATGATAACTTTATGGCCAAGGGAGAGGTTCGATGGAGTTCCGCTTGCCATGATACCGCCGCCTGTTCATTGTTTAGCCCCAAGATGTCCGTTTGGATTATTTCCGATGCAGTAACTTACCTGCGCCTTGAACGACAAACGATAGAACATCGCCCGTCACAAAGATCTTGGTCATCCACTGTCGCCGCACAATGGAATGCTTGTCACCTTGAAGGACCGTGATGATGCGACCCAATTCCATATAGACCGAAGCAGCAAAAAGGGCTGGGGCAAGAAGTAGAAATAGCGACTGGATAATAAATGGAGTGTCCACAAATAGCGGAGCCTGTGTGTTTGAAACGATACGGGCACTATACCCTACTATTTCGACTGATGCGAGAACCGGAGTTAGAACCCTTCGCTGCTCGATGAGTTCCCAGATATTGATTGACTTACATATACCGCCAACGATAACTGGGACGAAAAACCACACTCGAGTTTTGACCATTTGGAGTATGTGGAAACCGGATGTCAACAAAAATAGGACAATAAACACCACTGCGGCGGGCTTGGACGGAGTGTACTTGTAGAAATCATGGAATTCACCGTCGTTGGCCATCTTGGAGGAGGTATTAGGGATATGGAGCAATGACTATTGGTAATTGGATGATATGACTTCGAAAGGACTTGACAGAGAATCTTTATATACATTCTTAGGGACAGAATTTACAACGATAACTTCTACTATATAAATCTCCCAAGCCCATCAATCGCACAAGCAGCCACACGCTTGCGCGTCCCTTGCCCATTCTTTCTGCCTTTCCCACCATTGAGTCCTTTAGTGATCACACATCTCGGCCCTCTTCAGGCTTTGCAAATTAAGATCGGGCTGTTTATTAAAGTTAGCGGCTAGTTTGGTAGACTTGAGTTTCGGGATTGGACCGTGTTCGGACACTAAGCCTAATATATTCTAGTGCCGCAACCTTAAACTGACGACCTTGGGTTTGGTGGAGAGATTCTGACATCGAGATCCTCTCTCTAACCACGTCACATCTGCCAAAGAATTAACGGAGCTGAAACTTGCCAGTCAGACCTGAATTTGCATCATCGCACCAAAAATCAGTCTCGAATCGCGGCCATATACCTGCGAGAGCAGGCGTACGTCTTAAAGCATGGTCACTCGTGGCGCTTGGAATTTGCGCTTCAACGGTGCGTGGTGGGTGGACGCATCTTGACCCTCTTCTGCTGACAATATTCTGATCAGGGAAGTGGTACCGATCCTGTCAATCACGAGCCCGGATAACTGGCCCCAATGATGAGTTCACTTTGCGGAAAATCCGCGAAACAACGACACCCACGGATGAGTGGGAGCCAGTCCCTCATCCGAACCCACTTCATTCGAATATTGACTACGTCTACACAATCGATAGGGATCGCGGTGTTTTCACAGTAACTCAATGGGCCAACGATAATCAAATTCTGTTGCCACTGGCTTTGCAAATTGAATTGTCCAAAGTTGAAACAAACTCCGACCTGTCGCTAGAATCATTGCGTTCGAAGTCCAAAACAACTTGTCCCGTTCAGGAAACCGAAGTTCCGAATACACGAGTTATTACTGGTGCATTGAATATTGAATTTCAAATTCCCAGTCCTCTAAACGAGCTCCAGTACCGGTTTTTCATGGATTTTGTCTTTCTCTGGAGATTCTATATCGATGACCATTCACTTTGGAAGTATCCTTCACCGCTCTTTAGCACGCTTGCCGCTGCTATACTTCGCCTTGCAGCTTGGGATTTTGAAGTCTCTTTCGGTACTCCTGAAGAGCTTCCTGTTTCTTGGAACTCAATTCCCCGATGGAAGAGTCCAGAAAGCTGTGTCTATTGGTTTCATGGCTTTTTAGTTGTCTTATGCGAATATATAGACACTGAGATTTCCGTAGCAGCCGCTATCCTTCAAGCAAAATCTTATCTCCCTTCCAATCATAAAATGACGACTCGTCTCATTCTAGTGTCATTACGACATGTTGCTTTCGTTGAGCTTTCCTCCGATTCTGTATTGTGCTCGAGCGTGCTACCGCTACTGCTAAATACCTCGGCAAGAGAATGCTCTCCTGGTTTTAGGGGACTGGCCAATATCCTATCTTCCGATTGCTGGAAGCGATCTTTAGCCTATCGGGAGACGTTGGGAGTGAAGCTACCCTTGGAGATCCTTAAAATGATTCTTGAGTTCGTGGCGTCTCCGGATGTAATTTCGTTTGCACGCGCGTCTTTCATCATCGAGCAATTATACTACCGATCTATACCTCAGTTTGGTGTTTTTGGATTGCAACGTTTCGAAATGTCAGTCCCATGTTGCGGGGACCGTGCGGGCTTAGAAACCGGCGGGCTGTGCTGTTCATCGTGTCTGAGGTGGCAGCACCTGAGGTACATACCTTCACAGCACGGAACGCCACAGTCTCCGTACTCTTGTTCTCAGTGCCAGGAGTCCGAATCCAATCATATTTTGACCATCGGTGCGATAAACCACATCTCTCGACGCGAACGCAGGCCTGATTGCCAAGTTACTGTAGACGGCTCCAGCAAATTACTGCGATTACGGCTTTATCAGCCCCCGCGTTTACGCCCTGAACTGCGTATGTATGGAAACGTACACCTGCTTCCCAAATGTGAAGTGGACTATGCGATATATTTTCGTGGGGAGTTTTCAGGTCTTGCATACGGATTGGAGGAGCCGTCGGAATAGTCGCCAAAATTTGCATCAAAACTGAATATACGTATTTTCCATAGTTTCAGAGTGTAACAGCGGTAATAGAGTATCTTCGATTTGTGGTTGCTAAATTGTGGCCTTCCCTGTGGCAGACAAGTTATTGTTCTGGCTTGTTTCTCTTTGGGCGATTCGCCGAGGGAGGCACAGTTTAATGCGTATGCAGGCATCGGGCACTGTTAGAACCTCAGCGCTTAAGAGTCCGTAGCTTATGACACAGTCACGATGGAGTATGTATGTCGTTTGTGGGAAGTTACTACATATACCTGCCGTTCCGGAGGAGAGCACCAAAGTAGATGGCTTACCAATGAAGTTTAACTAACTTAGGCTCCGCCAATAGAAACCCGGCGGCCCAGCTCAACCCGCGTTGGAGCAAACGACAACCAAACGACACGGAATGATCTCTGAAGCTCAGCGTCATGGAGAAATACTCTCAATTTCGCGATCGAGGTAAGCCAACTGCACCACTTATTACTTGCAATGGATTCACATTTGCTAACTGCCGCTGCTATCGATCAGCCTCTGGCATCGCGCCGTTCCTGCCCGTGGTCGGCCGGGTGCAACCATTGACCCTCGTACTTAGTCTCATCCTCTTCTGCGTTCGGATCCCGTTCTTCGCTTTTGCTCTGGTCACGTACTTTGGCATTTTACAATGGCTTCCTATCGGAGTGCTGGGAAAGAAGGTTGCGCTGTGGGCTATTGCAGGCATCGCAGGCGTGTGGTGGGTTGATTTACAAGTAGATGGGGTCAAAAAAGGGTAAGTAATAGGTTGGAAGGAATGAGGAATTGCATTCCCTACCGTACTCTAACATCGCATGTTTCTTTGGACGGTCAGATCTCTTGCCCGCCAACATCCCAATCGATTACCCCAGCCAGGGTCGATTATCGCGTCTTCATTCACCTCCCCCATCGATTCACTTTATCTCGCTGCCGTGTTCGACCCCATATTCACGGTCGTATATCCGTCTACGCATAAGGTGCGCCGTATATCGCCTTTTCAGGCCATCCTACGCGCATTCTCCCACCCCGAGATGCACCCGTCATCGACAGACCTGACAGACCTTTCCTCTCTACTAAAACGATACCCCAACCGCTGTCTCGTTATTTACCCCGAATGCACTACTACAAACGGAAAGGGCATACTGGAAATTAGCTCTGCTATCTCCTCAGCTCCTGTTGGGACCAAGATCTTTCCTATCAGCCTCCGCTATACACCGGCCGACATTACGACACCCATCCCGCAATCATACGTCGGTTTTCTCTGGAACTTGCTGAGTCAGGCGACTCATTGTATCCGGGTTAGGATTGCTGAAGATATCACCGTGATGGAAGGAGAGCGGGCGTTGACTGCCACAGTCGGTGACGCTCTTGCAAGGCTAGGACGGGTTAAACGAGTAGGCCTTGGAGTGAGGGAAAAGCAAGAATTTCTCAAGTTGTGGTCGAAGAACAAAGGAAAAAGATAAAGACTGGGCTGTATGGATGTGGGGCTGTGACCGCAACTGTTCATATCTTTCCCACTTCCACGCACGCGATCAACATCTGCTGATGGTATGGATATGTTTATCACGAAGCTAAACCACAACCATTGAAGTTCCCAGAGCCCTTACGCGCAGTTAAGAGATCTCCGCGTTGATGGGATACTGAATGCTGTTCCACCCAAGGGCCCATCCCACACCGGAAATGTGGACCGGACTGAGCGCAGAGTTTTATGCCCTTCTCCACGAGGAAGGCTACCTGTTTCTGGGCGTGAGAAATTCAAGGAATAGTTTGTTAAGCTCATCCGGTAACGTAGGCGATCACCCCACGAGTTTGGGTATCGTACCCCTTGTTTCAGACGTGCTTGTCCTTGAATCTCTCTGCATAGCGGACGGTACAGATTCACTGGCTGCCTGCTTGCGGTTGCGTTCACTTGCCCGTACTCTTTGGTGCTGCAGTGTAGAAAATTGAGACTTGTATTCCGGCGCACGCCGCACCTTGAACATGCATGAACGCTGTACTCTGTAGCGAAGATGTTTCTAGACTAGGTATGACGCCCGTTAAGGGTGTGTATGTAGCGAACTCACTTCCTCATTAGGCTTAATATTGATGTGTATCCAGCCGACCCTGGGTGTGGCTAGCGGGACCGGGGCATTTCCTGCAGTTCATGCGTTGTTGCTTGATTAGGTGACGATGTCAACGGTTGTCAATCGACTGGATGTTATGTGCCAAGAATTAAGCGCTCGCCTCACTGCAAAGCTGGTTACAAAGCAGTGGAAGCTCGGCCAGATTCCTGGTTAGCTGAAAACGTTTATCTGTACTGCGTAACTATTCTGTGCGCCCGCCCAACATCGACGTGATTATTTTGATGACCCCATTTTACATCCTTCATCGAAAATAAATCATACCAACAAAGCAGAGCTCTGAGACCTTTCATCTCAATGTCTTATTTTGACACTATGGAACCCAAGGCTTCAAATGCATTTGAAGAGAAACCTCCACGTATTCCCTACATGAGAGGTCGTTTCACTGTCCGCGCACATCATCCGCCTCCCCCACCACTTTACAAGGAATCCTGGCGTCTTACGGATGAGGCTAAAATCGAACGTCTTACTATCACTCCTCTACAGCGCTGCCTTATGCACCCCCCACAAGGTGGTTCGGAGGGATCATTTTCGGTCACAATTGAAGTAGCCTACGATATCAAGGCTGGGAGTAATCACGACTCCCAAATTATTGCTGTCAATATCCTGAACGCTCACCCAAAGCTACCACATGCTCTTCAGGGTGTCACCAAGGCTGTCGCTAAGCTGTACGACCCTCTCTATTTCAAACCACGGCGATGATTATGCGGATCCTTTCCTTTGGGTCCAGCGCGATTATACGCGTGAAGCCGCCACATATATTAAGCTCACAGACCTTCAAGGCACTGTGATTCCTAAATACTATGGGTCATACTCTCTGGAGCTGCCTGTAGAAGATGCCCCCTGCAAGACTCGTACCATTCGGCTCATTTTGATTGAGTTGATACCCGGGGCTTCCATGAGGGAGCTTCGACCAAAGTGTTTCTCTCAGGCGGAGAGAAAACTCATCATCAAACGGATCATTGACGGAGAGTCTACCATATACGCTCGCAATGTGCGTCTTGGCGATTTGCATCCGAGAAATGTCATGGTGGAGCACGATCCAAGTGCGAAATCCGACAGGATCAAAAGGGTTGTTCTTCTGGACTTTAGAAGGAACATGTTCACTCGTCACTGGAGAGCCAATCCTGAGGAAGAGCAGAAACGGTTGCCCGGGACCTATATATCACCGCTACTCCGGTGGCACGAGGATTGGCACAATATGAATCATTTCCCGGGCTGGGTGGATTGGGATTATCAGTCCTGGCTTGAGGCTGAATATGCCGATACTGCTTCCTCGATCACGCCGCACATGAACTCAATATGGCTTCCAGACGAAACTTACGTCTTCCTGGACGAACGTTGAAAGCAACTGTCTTTGCTCGATGCAGCGATATCCCCATTATTTCAGAATGTTGTGGCAGAGTTTAGCCGTCTACCACCAAGACGTGGGGGGTCTTGCAGGACAGTTAATATATTCATAGCGTGAGCAGGTGTTATCGTTATTAGTATCTGTACGCCCTCTCCCGTCGGGTATCTGTTCTATATCCTATAAATACTTGCCGCTATGTTCGCGCTGTTTTCAAGTAGTGACATCAACAGCCGCGTGACCATCTTGCGAAGCCACCGTGAGCATTGTTTTGCAGAAACGGGACCGGCAGCTAATTTGTGATCTGCCATGAGTCGGCGAAAACTTGTCCGGGCTCGCTCAAGCAGCAGCGTTATGGCCGTTCCTTCATGGCCGAGCACGGCGGGCCAATATAATGATGTTCTCGCGCAGATTCCTTTGAATGTAAATCGCGCACAGTATAGCTTCGCTGGGCCAAAAAATCGCTGCCAAGTGCATTCCATTCATACGGCCATCAACACAGCTGTTGAGTACAGAGTATCGCATTTGAGGTGACGCTGCGACCCGGGTTTTGCTTTGTAAAAACGTCCTGGCGGTTTCTTTAGAGCCGCAGATAGGCGAGCATGATCTCCCCACTCTCTCACAGCATAGCAGTATTATAATGGTTCGAATGACGCCGTTTGACGAACGAAACCCTTGTTGAGCAGGGCCCATGGTCAAAAATGCTACATGACATGTATGTCAGGCAAGTTCCTGTGATCTTTCCTCCCCAATCGGGGACCAGTAGCCTTTTTCTGTTTCAAAAGAGTCTTGTGCTGTGCTGTGTATCAGCCGAACATTGTCTTTCCCAATATCGACCGTGACAGCATGTGGATTCCAAATCATCAATATGTAGATTTTCAAGCATCAAGTTCACGAGTACCGGATTCCACTGCCAATGAGGGCTGAAGAATCTGGGGCCGTGGATCGTAGAAGCGATCCGGAGCTTACCTATGTTGTCCTTTGCTGTCCGCGATCTCGTGAACCGTGGAAGCCATGCATAGCTCGCCTACATCGACCATTATATTCGAACGGGTTGTGAATCGCCTAGTATCGTAAGCACGTGTCGGTGGCACCCGGAAGCTATCAACAGGTCTTTTGGATCGTTGAAGGCATCCGGAGCATACCTGCTACGTTCCTTGCTAACGTATTACCTGAAGACAGCGCCCCTGTGAGCTCCGCGAGCTTTTGAATGATCTTGGATCGTAAAGGTTATCCAGAGCCTGTATGCTTCGTCCCTTGCTATCCGAACGCTTCGGGAATTTCGAAAGCCTTTTCGCAGATCTCGTAAATCGTGTACACGTGTCCCTGGGAGCTCTGTTATTGTATCTATCCGGAGGTTAATCGCATAGGCCCTTGCTATCCGGAGGCGTCGGGAATCGGGACCTACCAATTCGCAAGTCTGTTGGATCGTAGAGTCTATCCAAAAACTACCTCCCTTGTCCATTGTCACCATCCCGTAAACCCTGTACGCGTTCCTCTTGAGGTCCGGCACGAAGGACCATAGTCGGAAGATTGCAAATGGGTTTTTTCACCGCCAAGGATCATTTTGCCAGCGGGTAGGATGGGTAGGTTATAGCGATACAGGTGACCAAGGGGATACCCAGCGAGTGTAGGCTCGACGGTGGCTTGGAAATTATAGAGACAATGGTCTGCGACTTGGGAGTGTGTGAGGCTTGGGTGACTCGGCAAGCGGCTAGGACAGTTAGCAGCTGTGTGCGGCTAAGGAGACTCGGCGGGGGCTTGAGAATTATCGGAAATCAACGAGAGGACACAGAGAGAAGGGAAAAGCTCGGTGAGGGCCGAGAATTGCCTGAAGGAATAGTGTTAGCAATGTATCATCGCTGACAACTGGGGAGAACTTACAGAGAGTGAAGAAGACTGAACGTTGGCGCGCCCGCTGCGCGGCTACCTCAGCAAGCTCAGACGCGACCTCCGAGACGCGTTAGTTAAGCGACGCGTCTTCTTTTACATAACGTAGGCGATCAGCGAACGAGTTTGGTCAGCGACCGAGTTTGGAAAATCGTCCCGACACCCACCATCATTATGGGTATAACTCGACAACAAGACAAGTTGAGGACTTCAGCTCTTGAATTCTAGTAGAGTGGTTGCATATGTAGAAGTTAATCGATCAAAAAATTCTCGAATGGATGTGGTAGCTCCTCAGAACAGCACTGTTAGGCTTAGCTCCAGCTTGCCTGAGTACCCCTCTTAGATTGAATAATAACTCAACAACGGAACAAGCTGATGGATTCAGCTCTAGGATTCTAGTAGGGCAGATGGATAAGAGTATACTAATGATATCAAAAATTCGCTAGCACCTGTGGTTGTCTTGACTTGGGGTTGTTTCAATGATTCTTCAGAGTAAGGGAACTAGATTTGACTTCCAGCACCTAAGCAGCTGCCAGTTCACCCCCCAAAATTAGGCGCTTAACTCAACCACAAGAGAGTAGCCGCAACAGAAAGACCATATAACAAGACAACCACAGATGGTTGCATACTTTTAAGATAATTAGTATATTCTTTTGCATCTACTCAACCAGTGCCCAAAAGCTAAAATTGTCAGCTCACTCTGTTGCTGAGTTTTGCCTAATGTAAGTGGAGGACTAGTTTGCTCAGCAGGTAAAGCTGGATCTTCAGTTGCTCTGAAGCATTCTACAGGCAACCATATGCTTTTGAATAATTCTGATACTTCCTATCTATACTGATACGTATATTCTACTAGGAACCAGCAGCTTATTTTATCAACCAATTCTGTTGCTGAGTTATCAGTGAATCTGTGGAGAGGTGGATGGTTACTTGGTAGCTGGAGCTAGATACAGACCATCTGGTCTCTCTCTCTGATGAGCTCTCCATACAACCACATGCATTTGCATATTTTCACAATAAGTGATTCATCTCCATGCATCCATTCTACCAGAAAATGAAAGCTGAACATATCAACCTCTTTTGTTGTTGAGTTGTTGCTCAATCTAGGTGGAGGACTCCCAGTAGTCACAGTCAAATTTAACTCCTTCGCTCCAAGGAAATATCTGAACAACCACATAAATTCGAGTACTTCTAATATAGTTTATCTATGCATATATATTCACTCCACTATATTCCAAGAGCTATCTTCATCAACTCATTTTATTGTTGAATTATCACCCAAGTAACAGGGGGAGTCTGGAGGATTGAACTCGATTTTCCAAACTCGCTCGCTGACCAAACTCGTTCGCTGATCGCCTACGTTACTAACTACCCACGGTCCTGACTAAGCTTGGCGGGCTGGTTCCCGTCCACCCCGGATCTCGTCCACCTGCCAAAATGGAAATATCGCCGCGACCACGTAGAATAAAGTAGCATAACCCAACCAGTTTTACCAAGTGCGCCATTCTATCATACATGCTTTGAGGCCTGCTTCTAATATAGCGGCTGCTGCTTTTTTAGTTCCAACATCTGGATGCCCATGTTGAATTCTGGCGGTCTAAGGCCTCTGCCTGCTCCTGAGCCCGCTTGATAGATTCTATGTTTACAAACATGGTATTAGGGTCTACCTCAACCCGCTTCTTAGCCTTAGATTCTCAGAAGGCCTCCATCTGGCTAAGGAGCCTGCGATTTGCGGCTTGAAGCTCAGCCTGCTCTGCATTCCATAACCCAATAGCCTTGCTTATCTTCCCCAGAAACACTCTTTGCTCTCTGTTTAGAATTCCCTCCTGATTCAGTTTCTCCATGGCTTTGTACATATCGCGGGGGTTATGGGGGGTAGGCCAGCCGCGAGATCTCGGAAATCTCGGTCTCGGCCATCTCGTCTCGTCCCATGGGACGAGATGGAACCGGGATGGGACCAAAACCCTGCGAGATGGGAAGGCTTGGCATGGGATTGCGATGCTTGGCATGAGATCAAAACGAGATGAGATGAAAATGCTGCGAGATGAGATATCTTGGCAAGGGACCAATCTCGCCACGAGATCGAGACGAGATGTAAGTTCTAGCCTTAGTCATGATATCGGGACCAACCCCCATGGGACCGAGATCTCGTGGTCCTACGGAGAGCCAAGAAACTAGTCGACTTAGGGAAAGCAAACACCACGTGCCACAGGAACGGTGAATGGTAACGCTCTCGAACGAATTGATGCAAAATATTTCAATGGTAAATGCTTGGGCCAGTGGCAGTGCGACGGACACTGTTCTCAACCTGGTGCCCTCTCCTGTATCCTAGCAGATCCCCTTACAACTTGATCATTTCTACGGGCCACCCGCCTTGCCCTCTTGTTACCCTCCAATTGTGCCTGCTCTACCGGAACTCGCCGTGGTGGGTCGAAGGCGCAATTTCTCGCCATCTCTTCTTCCGCCGATAACAACGGCTCCTTGTCAACCAGCAACGCCTCATAAATACTCCGCTGCTCTGGGTTTGTGGCAGTATTGGCCAACCGCACTATAATCTCTTCCCTAAAGGAATTGTCCTCCTCCACCCTTTCCCGCTCTCGCATCTCTGCATTTTGCCGACGCTGATCATGCTTTACAATCATAATCTTCTTAATAGTCGGTCCTAAGAGATTTCCGCGGCGATAGGTGCATGTGTCATATCCAGAATTGAACATCCGCTCCACCCCAACACCGCTAGATGGTACAGCAAGGATATCTCGCGCCATCTTTGCGACAACAGGATACGCTGCCTGAACTTTAGCCCATGTTTGCAGTATTGTTCTGTTCTTCTCGGGCGGAGTGGGTGGGTCTCTGAGATATCGCTGAAATTCGCTTTCATCACTGGCCGCGGCGGGGAGGTCTTCGTCGTCGCTGACTAGATCATCCAGAGTAATAACGTTCAAATCCTCAGGGAAACCAATATGTCAGCAACAGGTCCAAATGTTTTTCAAGCGTTACCAAAAAACGTTACTTACCTCAACTCTCTGTGATTCCGACTGCTGTGGTGCTGCAGGCGTCTCATACTGTCTGTAGTAGTGCTCGTCATAAAATTCCAAAATAAGATCTCGGAATTTCAAGATGTCATCGGCATCCCACGACCTGGTGTTCAAAGCCCTCATACGCTTGCAAGGATCGAGCGCCAGTGCCACCGAGTATATCTGGCCGTGTGGCTCATATGTTTTGGAGTAATAGTCCACAAGCTTCGCAGTTGCCGCAGCACAAGCTTGTTCCAGCGTAGTCTTCCACTCAGTCTCCACTTTGGCCTCCTCTTCACGGTCGCTAAGATGATCAAAAAGAGCATTGTAGGCCTTGAAAGAGTGCTGAATAGACGCTCCACTTGTCGTAGAGATGGCCTTGGTCCACTTCATAAAGGGTCGCAGTAAACAAATCACGTATCTCACTTGTTTCCACCCGATATCTGTGACTTTGAGAAGATTGATCTTCTCATTATGCTGCTGCTTGATCCATTCCTCAAGGTACTGGCGCAGAAATAGAGCTCTAACAGCCATCTCGTAGGTTGAGTTCCATCGTATCTTGACGTCAGCCTTCATGTTTAACCGGGACTGCACTGGCTGGAGGTTCAGCAACGATTCACGGCGCCCTGGAGAGGCTCTCATGGCGTTGGCAAGTAGCCGGATCTGAAAAGCAGAAAAGGGTCAGCATCATCTTAGAGCGTTACTATAAAACGTTACTGACTATTTGAAGTGTACTCTGAAACATAATAACACCTGCCCCGACGGCTTCATTCGAAATGTGGTCATCACCAAAGCGAAGCGACGTGTTCTCATTGTCACTCTCACTCCTTACCTTTGCACACCATAGCAGTTTTCTCCAGTGTTTCTGCAGTTGAGGTTTGTTAAACAAGGACTGTAGGCTGAGGTTCAAAAACTACTGAGTTGTTTGAGAGGTGGATACTGGTTCCACTCTCTCATTCAAAGTTTCCTGCTTCTATTCAAAAAGCAGGGAGAGCTTTTTTCTCTGTGTTTGACTCCATCAGAAAAACAGAGACTCCTGACCCTGCCCAACTTCAACTCATGATTTGTTCTGTTGTTTGCCTTGAATTGGTAAGGAGTTAAGTGACACTTCTGTGTGACAAGACTTGATACCCTCTCACTGCTACAACTGGTTTTTCAGATCTCCCTGCAAAAGATCTGATAGTTTGGTGTTTCTCTTAAAAAATCACCAACAAGTTGCCTCTGTGGAGAGGTTTCTTGTTCACCCCGTTTGATTTTTTGCACGTTTTCCTTTGCCATTAAGTCTCTGAATCAACCTTGTGGAAACTGAGTGTCAGGAATCACTGACAGCTGGCACTCAAGAGTACCAAAAGATTCAGCTTTTTTCTGCAACTGGTTTATGACCAAAACTGGTGCATTTAGTTTGCCAATATCTCTTGAAAAGTTGGTACAGTTTTGTAGATTTATGTCAAGGAAAAATCTACCTGCACCTCCCTCGAAGCACCTTCTTGTATCCCCTATTTCCCCCTATATGCTCCTTGCCTCTTGACTTGTGTCTTGCTTATCACCATGGCAAATGCTTCTGTTGATGACTCTTTTAGAAATTCTGACCAGGAAATCTCTTCACTGAACTTGAGAGACATTCTCAAGATGCGTGGGAAAGAATTTCAGAAAGAACACCACATTCTGGTTCAGAAGGAGTTGAATGACTGTGTTCTAGGACTCCAGAAGATCCTGTCCTTTTACAGGAATGGAGACACCTCTTGCTTTGCCAATGACAAGCTTATGTCATTGGAGAAAAGGTTGATGGACCTGGAAAAGAAATCTGAACAACACCCTGCATCCACCATACCCATCTCCTCTAAGCCTAGTTACTCAGATGCAGTGAAGGAGAACATCATTCCAACACCTGGAAGACCGCCAAAGACCACCAAGTCACAGCCAACTCCATTGCCTCCTACCCCATCATCTCCTGTCAAAACCTTTCGAGATCGCAGATTAATTGTGAAGACATCCCAGGAAGCCACTCAGAGAATCCATGACAAAGCTTTGCTTGTGAGAAACAGAATCAATGATGCATTCTCCACTGCAAATCTCACAAAGAAACCAGTGGTCTCTTGTGTCTGCAAGTCCTTCAAAGGGTATTCTGTGGTGCTGATGACAACAGAAGACTTCACAGCAGAGTATCTGCAAGAACATAGCAAACTCTGGCAAGCTGCTCTTTCTGACATCATGGACTTTGATTTCAATCTAGACACCTCAAAGTTCCACAAAGATGAACACTGGGGCAGCTTTGTTGTGCATGACATTCCCACTGAGATATTTAACATTGACAATGGACTTGAATTGCTGAGAGAAGAATTTGAGACCTTTAATTCCCACTTGCTGAAGAGAGCTCCCCAATGGCTTTCATCTTCAGACAACAGAGCTATCAAAAAGCATGCTTCCGCTGTTTTTCATGTTGAGAACATCACAGTTGCTAAAGGACTGAAAGCAGTAAACATTGCTGGACAAGTCCTCAAGGTGGCTAAATATGAAAACAAGCAGAACAGATTCAAGTCTTCAGTTCAATGCTTCAACTGTCAGATTTTTGGACACACTTCTCTCAATTGCAAAAGAGAAGTAAAGTGTGGATTCTGTTCCCAGAAGCATTCCACCAACAAACACCAATGTGATACTTGCAACATGGTTGGAAAGTCTTGTGTGCACACAATCTTCAAGTGTGCCAATTGCTTTGAAGCTCACCAAGCAAATAGCCCTGACTGCTGCTTTTCCCAGGGATACCAAGGGCCCAAAGCCAAAACCCAGGAAAATAATCACTCTGCAAGTGACAAACAGCCAAGTCAACAGTTGACAAAGATTAACACTGCAAAAGCCCCTGCAAAAATAGATGCTCCATTGACCAAAGCAGTTGCTAAGAGACCTCATGAGTCAGACTCTGAAGATGAGATTCGAACAATCTCCAGCAACAAACCAAGAATTGAAGTACGAATCCCCAAACAATGTTAGAAAACCAGACATTGCCTCAATCAAAACTGACATTCCTTCAAAACAATGTGGGAAGAAAAAAAATACCAATGCAAACTTGTTTAGACATTGGATTTGCAAACAAAATTGATTACATTCTCTTTCAAGAACCTTGGATGAGCTTAAACAACGACTTCACTATCTCCCACAACTCCTATTACTGTTTGCTTCCTGAAGACAGAGACTTGAGACCAAGAGTTGCCATCTTCACCAGAAAAACTTCCAGGTTCCAAGCTTGCTTAAGGCCTGATATTTGCTCTAGTTCAGACCTGCTTGTTATAGATATCAAAGACAAGCACAAACAGTTAGACACAATCCAGCTGTGCAACATCTATAATGAGAAGAGTCTTGTAGAAGGCAATAACGACTGGACTGTCCAAAGAGACTTGCTTGCTCTTTCGACATCAAAATCCTTTATCCTTGCAGGAGACCTCAATGTGTGATCTGAGGGCGGAATAGTAGTTGATTAAAGGAACTATCTAAGGGTCAACTATCCGCTATATATATGCCACGGTCGGGGTCCGGAATAGACATAGTCCGGCCGGGCGTGGTCCGTACGGGGCCCGATATAAGAGATATCGGGGTCCGGACGGAGAACCAAAACAAAACAAAATGAAACAATATATACATAAGATATACATAAGAAAACCACATCCTCCCCCACTTGATCAGACTTCGTCCGCGAAAGCTTTAGCGTTCCGGAATATAGTCAAACGGGGTCGTAAAAGAGTGTACGTTGAGGCCCGTTCGGGTGCCTCAACACAATCCAAAAGTAGGAACACAAAAGCATCACGTCGACGGGATATTCCGTACGCACGTGATATGGCAGCGAGCTCCATTTCAAAACAAATGGAGCTTCGGTTTTTCAAGCTCTTCCTACTCGTAAGCCTTTCAACCTTTTGTTGTGCGCTGCTGCTTTCGAGGTCCCAGGTCGATCCATTTTGAATTCCATTTCATATAAGTTCGTGCTGCTAATAGGAGCTCCCTTATTACCATGGAAGACGCGTGAGTTGACCCAGAATTGAAATCCAGGCGAGCCACTGACTGACTCGTCTTTCGAATTTGAACAGAATGACCCCAACTGAGGCTGCGAAGCGCGCCCGTTCCCCTGAATCCCCCTCTGGCCCTGCGAGCAAGGTCCCCCGTCTCGATCAGACCGACATCCATCGAAATGAGACTGCTGGCTTATCCAGCATTGAAGAATCCGTTGAAGAACAAGGTCGTGCGGAGCTTTCTGATCCTCTTTCTGACCTTCCTGAGACTCCGACGCCTCAAAGCACCCTCGTCGTTCGTACTCAGGGCAATACTATTCCGCTGAACTATTCGCCTCCCGTTCAGCCAACCTCTGGAGCTTCCAATGGTGCTCCGTCGGCTTTCTTCCTCCTTGACACGGTCACTCCGACCGTTGTCGCGTCCGCTGTGAGCAACTTGCTTTCGCAGCGTAAGTGAATCCTTTTTCCTTCCCCCCGTTCTGAAATCTTAACTAACTCCCTTCTTAGGTTTCCTCACTCCTTCCGGCGCGAACCCCATTGAGGTCGCGGAATTGGTCCTCCCTGGGATCACTCGTCGTTTCTTCGTGCCAGCCACTAGTACAGCTGCGCGCGAGATCGGAGAGCTCCCCCTTGTTAATTATGCCGACTGGCGTATCACTAATGGTATCCCGGTCGTAAAACCCATCACTTCCTCGGCGCACTACCATGCGCTTATTGTCCAGACTCGGGGTTATTTTGTTGAGGATCCTTGTTCGTATTGCAAGCGGGGAATAGGCTCGTTCGCTTCCTGCCGCACTGTGTGGACTCCGGACGGAGCCACTGTTTCCAAAGGGTCGTGTGCGAACTGCGTTTACTCGACCAACAGCATTGCTTGTGAGTGCCGCGAACTGGTGCCCGCAACTCCTCACGTTGAGCCTCCTCGTGAGCATTCCGAACTTCCGAAATCTGCCAAAAAGACTTCGAAAAGAGCTGTTGCGATCCATTCCAACACCCCTAATAAGGGTAAGGCGACTGCCAAACCGTCCAAGTTGTCCTCCGTTCGTCGTCCTGCCAAAGAGGCTTCTCCTGATGCCGAAATGGGCCACCGTCTTACCTCTGGAGGTAAGCGGCTTCTCCGTACTGACCGCCACGCTCCCCATCGTCCCACCCGCTCGGATCCAGAATTGAAGACTTGGTGGAAGTCGCTGAGTGCTTATAACGACCCTCATTCCAAGGAGGATTACGAGAAGTTGGTTGAGGCGCGTGCCTGCCTTGCACATATGGTTGGCAAGCTTGAGGATGTTCTTGACGAGGTCGAGACGTCCGGTTCTGAACAGGATGAGTCCAGTTCGAGCTCTGATGGTTGGGAATAGGAATCCAATTCTTGTTTCTTTCTGAGTGCCGAAAAAGCCCTAACGGGACTATAGTCGGTGCCCTTCTTGGGCAATTTAGTTAGTAGATCCGGAAATAAAAAAAAGGATATTCACTCGTTATTAGTGCTTTCGCCCGTAGGCTTAACTAATAACCAAACGTGGTCAGAATGATCCTAAATTACGATGGCGAAAGGGCCGTCAAACGGGACTCTAGTTCGTGAAGGTCGGGCGTCCCCTTGTTCGTTTGGACTAGTGTCGACCGGATGGTCCTGTTGTTCACTATCGGGATCCGATGGAATATCAAATCTGACTGATTTCTTCTTACGGCCGCGAGTTTTGCGCTTTCTACCCGTGCCGCGAGAGGTCTGGTTAGCCGTGACACTGCGCGTAACCACCCTCTCCTCCCTATCTGAAACTGTTTCTTCCTCCAGATCACGCTCTAACGCCTTCCATTCGCGCTTCGTGATCGTGGACAGTTCTTGATAAGAAGTAACGTCGTCCTCGTAAGCATCCACAATATGCCGCACCTCGATAGGTCTCTCGACCGTGAGACCTTTCCGTTTCAGGGCGCAGTTGAATGCAGACGAAGACCAAAGCTCGTCCGGGTTCTCCACCTCAGCCTTAATCAACCTAGAACTGTTGATTAGGTTTCTGAGAACCTGGCCATCGAGCTGCTCAAGAGCGTACGTTCCCAATGGATGCGATTTGATCACTTTATAGGGACCAAACCACCTCGGCTGGAACTTCTCTGGGCCTTTATTCCGTATCAAGACCCAAGTTCCAACCTCAAAACTCGATTCTTTGACCATCTCATCTCGAATGCGCTTCGATTTGATGGCCCTATTAAGAAGAAGTTCATTCGCCATGGATCTCGCATGGTTCACTTTCGAGATCCGTTTCTCCGCGTCTTCAATTTCAGCGTTCTCCGGAATGGGTTCGTTCTCGTCAGAAGGAATATGGGGAAGCAACCCGTATAGTAAGTAGAACGGGCTCCGTTTGCCAGTTGCATGCAAACGAACCCGTGCTGCGAACAGAGCTTGGGTGAGGTATTCGTCCCACAACCTAGTGGGTTTCCCTAAAAGGAGCTTCGTTAGGATCCGCCCTAGAAGACCGTTAAGGTTTTCAACCTTCCCGTTCGTTCTTGGATGGTAGGGCGTCGTAGTACGGTGCTTGGTCTTAAGCAGCTTCACGTAATGTTTAACTGCCGCTGACAAAAGGTTAGAACCGTTATCCGATAGCAGTTCTTTCGGTGCTCCGTAATGAACAAAGATCTCCTCATGGATGAATTTGGCAACCTCCTGGTCCGTAGCCTCTTTCACGGCGCGTGCGACCGGCCAACCGGTGGCATAATCGATGGCCGTTATGATCCATCGATTCCCGTTCGGAGTTGTTGGTAGGACCCCTATAAGATCAATTCCCCAACGTTCAAAGGGTTTGATCAGCTTGCTCGCCATGTGATGTGCTTCCTCCCGCTCTAAAGACTTCTTAGAACCTTTAGCGACCTGACAATTAGGGCAGATATGGACCGCCCGTTGGACATCCTTTTCCATTTCGGGCCAATATCCGCGGTTCTGTAGAACTCCTAACAGACCCGGTGATCCTAGATGGCCGAACTCGTCGTGGAGTCGCCGAACTAGATCACCCCTGAATATTTTCTCAATGTAAGGTGCTTCCGTATCTTCATCGTAGACTCGGATGAGTCTCTCCTCACGTTCATCGTCCGGATCCAGATTACCATAGCGGAATAGGTGAGACATTCCTTGAACCTTCTTGCGTAGGGCGTCGTCCGACGGCAGTACGCGGTCCTTTAGGTACTCTACCATAGCGTCATGGAACTCGTCGTGGTCGGCATCCTCTAGAGCGAATAGAGAATCCACGTACGTGGCCATGTTCGCAGGTCCTGTTCCCATGAAATCTGGGCGCCTACTGATGGCGTCCGGAACAATTGCGTCCTTCCCAGGTCTGTACTGTATTTTTAGATCGTACTCCTGGAAATCCGCAACCCATCGTGCTAGCCGCTTAGACAGTTTCTTGGTTGTTTGCAAGTACTGGAGACTTTCGTGATCCGTTATTATCCTTGTTTGGGTCCCGTTGTCAATGTATCTGTCGAACACACGGATAGCGTGCTTGATTGACAACAATTCTTTTTCGTGGACCGGATAATTCAGTTTGGCTCCCGAAAGCTTCCTACCGTCAAATGCGACCGGATGCATTTTGCCATCCTTCCCTTCCTGATAAAGGGCGCAGCCAATGGCCCATTCCGATGCGTCTGTTTCGATCGTATAGGGTTTATTCCGATCCGGTTGTGTCGTGACGGGATCCTCAGTGATCCTCTGCCTTAGCTCGTCGAAGGCTATTTGACAAGCTAAGTTCCATGCGATAGGACGAAATTTCTTCTTCCTAAGTGCCTCATCGGACTCCTTCAAAAGGTCCGTTAGGGGCGCGACGATTCCTGAAAAACCTTTTATGAATCGCTGGTAAAACGTGGCTAGACCTAAGAACTGTCGGACTTCGTGCACGTTCTTCGGTCTTGGCCAGTTCTTGATCACGTCGAGCTTTGCGGGAAGAGGTCTGACCACTCCCTTCCCCACGACATGACCGCAATACTCAAGCTCCTCCTTGAAGAACACGCACTTCGATCGCTTCGCGTAAAGTGTGTGCTTTCGGAGCTCGGTAAACAATTTGTCAAGATGCTCTATGTGGTCTTCTTCCGACTGCGAGAAGACCAAGATATCGTCCAGATAGACCAGGCAAAAGGTCCCAATGTGTTCCGATAGGATCACGTTCATCATGGTTTGGAAGGTCGGTGGAGCATTAGTAAGCCCGAACGGCATCACTAAAAATTCATATTTACCCCATTGTGTATTAAAAGCGGTTTTCGGCACCGAGAGTTCCCCAATCTGGACCTGCCAGAAACCGGCGGCCAGATCGATCTTCGAAAGGACTTTGGCGTTCCCCACGGCATCCAGTAAGTCCTGGATCCGAGGAAGGGGATACTTATTCTTTTTCGTGACCTTATTTAACGCTCGGTAGTCTACACACATACGCCAAACCTCGGCCTGGCTTTTTAGCGAAGAGGACTGGGAATCCCCACGAGCTTGACGATGGCCGAATGAGCTTCCGTTCCAGTAATTCCGTGATTTGGCGCTTCTGTTCTTCGAGATGCGCCTGAGATAAGGGATAGGGCCGGACGTTGACCGGTTCCGCATCTCCCGTATCAATATCATGTTTGAAGGGACGGTCAGGCGGAAGACCCGGTGGTAAATCCTTCAGAAATATATCTTTATAATTGTCGAGCAACTTTGTCAGTTTCGGGTTCTCGACCGGAGCTTTATCTTCCTCCCCCTTCTCTTTCAGTACGTAGAGATAACATTCCGCGTTAGGCTTCCGGAGTATACGCGCGGTCTGATGTGCTGTCATCAGATTCAATTCCGCCGCGTCCTGATCCAGAACGTGCCTCTGCATCTCCGCCGGTAGGAGGGTGTGAACCTTCCCACGGTGATCTTTAATTTTGATGCGGGAGGTCTTCCAACAAATGTCGGGGTTGTGTTGACGGAGCCAAGATCGGCCTAAGATGACGTCGTAATCGAGGTCAGGAAGGACCCATGCAACGAGTCCGCACGTGAATGATCCGATGCGTAAGGTGAGTTTTATTCGGTGATCCGATTTCATATAATGTCCGTTCGGAAGTTTCACCCACTTTTCGCCCGGAATCTTGTGCGCTTGCAGGTCGTTCGCGATCTTGTCGTTAATGAAAATGCTTGTGGCTCCGGAGTCCGTCAGGGCATAGATGGGTTCCGTTTGGTCTCCGCCCATCTTTCCCGCGAGTCCAGAATAAAGCATTTGCTCGCTACCCACGGCATTAACGTGTTCATATTGTAACGGAATGTCTTTGGGGTCGAGTATGGCTTCGGTCGGGTCCAGAGGGTCGGGCAGTTCGGGCAAGTCTTCTACTGTGGAGGCCTCAAGCATTTGGTCAGTTAGGGCCTCCAAGCTTACTGACTCTTTTCGTTTTTTGAACCCGAATCGCCGGCCGAATTGGAACCGTTCTTGTTCCATTTCTTCTTGTTAGGGCACTTTTTGGAGCTGTGGTTCTTGCTTCCGCAAATGAAGCAGGCCTTGTTACGGCGGCACCACGGTTTCCATGCCCAGGAATCCTTCCGCGGAGGGTCTTTAGAGGTGCACATTGCATTTATCTCCTCCACCTCGCCCGCAGAAAGAGCTTCCATGGCACTCAGATCCATTGGATCCGGTTCCGTTGTTGTTGTTGTCGGCGTGTAACCCTTCCGTTTCACGCCCGTGCTCTTCTTCGCAGTTCCGACCGATTGTTCAATGTTTGTCAATATTTTCACGATCTCGAGTACGGTCTGGGGTTTATTTTGCACCATGTGCCATTCCGCTTGAAGTTCTTGTTTCAGGCCGTGCAAGAGTATCTGAGTGCGCGCCTGTTCTGGCAGTTCGTAACCCAGTTCGAAGTACGCTTGATCCATTTCCGCAACGTACGTTTGGAGGTCGGATTTCTGTCGTATTCCTTGCAAACGCTCCCACCGGTTCTCTTCGGCGTTCAGTTCGCGGAACCGTTCGTTGATCCATTTTTCAAATGCCTCCCAGTTCGTGGGAAGAACGTACACCGTTGGATTCTTCTCTGCTAGTTGTTCTTCAGCAGCCCACCGTTCTGCAGCTTTACCTTTGAGCCCGGTAGAAGCTAGAGCCACCTTCTGTGTCTCGGACGCGTTCCGTCCGGTGAAGATAGCTTCCCTTTTCCAGTAGGATCGGCATTGGGATAGCCATTTTGTTGCAGCCTCGTTCGTAACTGTTCCATCGTATCCTTTTGGCTTTTCGAGCTCCGACGCTTTTCTTGTCGGAGTCTTGTTCGTAGACATTTCGAGCGCGGTCGTGGTCCCAGTTCTGTTCGCTATGGCCTCCATATGTTGGAGTCGTTGGGTCACGTTCTGTTGCTCCTGGGTCAAGACGTCCTTTTCAAGCTGGAGAATTCTGATCTCTTTCGCATGATTATCGTCCCGGAGTCGGGTAACTTCTTCATCCGCCCATTTCTTCAACTGGTTGTAATGTTGTTCAAGATCGGACTTCTCTCCGTCGGCGGCGGCTTTTCCTTCCCGTGTCCCGATATGACGCATTTCCGCAAGGCGGGTGTTCATGATTTCCTGGAGCCGACCCAAGGTCTCCTCTCCATCCTCAGTCATTGCGAGGGAAGAGCGGATCTGTTGGACCACCTCCGTTAGGGGGTCGACAGGTTGGGGCGTGACCGATGGTGTAGGTACGGCCGGGCCAGTATCTTGACCAAGATGCGAAGACATGGTAGGATAAATATAGGATGATAGAATAGATAATTAGACAATGCAACACGAGGTTCGATAAAGTAATTGAGGTAACACTTTCGTTGTGAGGTCGTAGTACGATTTGAGGTAAATTAGGATAACAAGAAAATTCTGATTTGTGTGCCGAACGGCAACCGTTCTGAGAGGATTCTGAATCCTCAACAGAATCAAACTGAGTTTTTAACTAGTACACGTTCTCAAATCATAGACCAGATCAGACCGCCCCGTTGAGGAGCCACCTCAACGGGGGGCTAACTTGACATGCTACCAGATGTGATCTGAGGGCGGAATAGTTTGATTAAGTAACTATCTAAGGTCAACTATCCTCTATATATATGCCACGGTCGGGGTCCGGAATAGACATAGTCCGGGGCCCGGGCGTGGTCCGTACGGGGCCCGATATAAGAGATATCGGGGTCCGGACGGAGAACCAAAACAAAACAAAATGAAACAATATATACATAAGATATACATAAGAAAACCACAAGAGGAATGGGAAGTAGATGAAATTCTGGATAAGAAATTTGTCAAGGACGAACCCCAATACTACGTCAAATGGGTTGGATTCCCATCTTATGAAAACAGATGGCAAAGTCTCGATGATTTGAAAAACGCTATGGAATTAGTCGAAGAATACGAAGCAAAAGCTCACCCTCCACGAAGGCGAAGTCGCCGCAAGAAAGCGGCTTGATATCCGCAAATTAGCTGCAAGCAGCTTAAAAAAGAGGGAGAAAGGAATTGGGTTCGACCTACATTCGATTTTGTTCCTACGTTCGATTTCCTACGTTTAATCTTCCCTACTAGATGAATGCGCATTGAAGCCGGATAATTTGTCTTATTTAAGGTCCGAAGACCACGCACCCAGGATTAAAACGAGCTCAGAGCTCGCAAAAGAACAAACCGGCCCGCAATCTAGCAGCGACCCAAAAGCAACAACCCCGCAACTCCGCTTATTCGTCATCACCCTCCACAATCAGCCTCTCTGGCTCTTCTTCCTCCTCAACGAACTCCGCATCGATCCCTTGCGCCCGTAGAAAAAGGGCAAAATTGTTGGCTAGAGCCCGATGAGTACGATCCATTCGCTCCATAAGAGCGACGAAACGGCCGAATTCCGGCAACCCGCCGGCGAGAGAAGGAGCGGCTGCCGCAGCAACGGGGACACGACGTGGAGTGGCCTGCGAGGTCCCTGCCTCGCGAAAGAAAGCATTGATAGCTGAGACCCCTCTCCGAAGACGGGGAAGGATCTCCGAGGTTGGACGACCGCCAAAAGCAAGCTGACGCATCGCCGCAACCTCGTCGCGGAGGGCAGGGGGGACCGCCACGCATGCCTTACCGTGCATACGGCACCGAGAGCATTTGCCGAAGGCGGCAGGAAACGAACAGACGGTAGTGCGATCTTGCACTAAAAATTTAACGCACCGCACGCAGGCGGCCGTAACGCTGTCGGGGCGCTGCGACCTATCAGCAAGTATCCGGAGATCTTATTCAATAATATACTTACAGAGACAGCAGGAACCGGAACTTCAGCCGGAATGGCTGGGTAATCGATCTCCAACTATAATTCGTTAGCGCCGCTAACTTCCAGCAAAGAATCAGCTACTTACTGGAGAAACGCCGCGAACAGGAGCGGCCAAAGCCACAGAAGCACCACCCGGAGTCGCCGGAGCGACAAGAACCTCGGAAAGCTATCACCGCATTAGCTCGCCGCTATGTATCAGCAACCCAACGGATACCCACAGGGGACGAAGGCACCACAGGCACCCCAGCAACAGGGGCAGAAACCGCAGCAGGAGCGGCAGGAGCAGCAGGACCCTATCCGATAAAACGTCATTAGCTCGCTGCTAGCATCCTTGATCCATTATACGTACAGAGGCAGAAGCATTCGCCTCAGCGGCGAGACGAGCACGCTTCCTCGCTTGCGCGACGGCAGCGACACCACGAGCTTGCCTTTTGGGAGGCATCTAGCAGCAAACTCGCAGCATTAGAACCGAATTCCCTCACCAACACCGAGTTATTCCCACTTACAATGACGAACTGAGAAAAACCGAGCAAAGAAGAATTCGATTTGAAAGCCTAAGAACGCGCACGTTAGCTCATATCAACATGATACCCAAATAAGAAACGACTTACTATATGATTGATGAAAGCTAACTGGATCTGCGCTGCCACCTATCAGCAACTTATTTCACCAACCGATCAAGCAAAGCAGCCACCTACCTTTCAGAAATTCGAATTCGCCAAAGAAGGAAGGAAGAAAGAAGAAGGGAAACGAGCTCCAAAAATTTTATATAGACCCCCCCAACAACACATCGGCTCGATCTGCTTAGAAGCCTCTGATTTGCTACTACTTACGCGATGTGTTCCTGACCACGTGCCTTAGCGGCGGGAACTCCCGCGCTTCTACGCGCGCATGCGTTTCACAACAAAACGCATAAAGAACCCGAGGACGTGTTCCTCTAGGAAGGGGGATAATTGTCAGAACCACGCCGCCATCTAGTGGCAACCCCGTGGCGACCCCGTGGCGACCCTGTGGCGACCTACCGATGATATCATGGTCCGCCACCGCATAGTTATATAGGGGTCATCGCCTTGCCCACTTACTAGGGGGCAAGCGATTCGTTTACTATCATCGCAATATATTGGAATCTATCTTCGCGTTATAATCTACCTACGTATCTAGTCTCTATCTATCGTCCATATAACCTCTACTTAGCCGTTAGCTACCCGCTAGTTATCTATACTCTCGTAGCTCCACGTTATCCGCCGGAGGCGACTAGTTCGTGGCTGAGGCCAATCTAGCCGTAACAATTAGCTTTTCTCTCTCAAATTCGATAGCATATCTATTCCTTCATCAGGTATAGCCATAATTACCGATTTTTCAAGATGCCTCCACGAAGATCCCAAGCAAAAAGGTCAACCAAGCAGCGTCCCAAAGCGACTCCAGTTGTTCCACCCAAACCCACGACTCGAACAGGCCTTAAGATCTGGCTGCGTCGTCCACCTTTCGGTACCGTTAACGAGGAGGATATTTCAACTTGCAGCGTTGAGGATGAGTTTGAGACAGACACCGAAGATCGTGTGTCAGAGGAGTCACTGCCACCTGACGACTCGCTTCAGGGTATGGATACTCTAGTGATTCCTAGAGCAGAAGATTGCGACTGGAACTTGAAAGAGTTTGATCTTGCACCTGAGCCTGAGCCTAAACCTGATCCAACTGAGAGTGTCAGGCTTTGTATCCAAGTCAAAGCTCTTATCGGTAAAGAAAGCGTCGGTGGTACAACCAAGATCCGTCTATTCAACGAGCCGTTCGATGTTATGGAAGAACTAGACCTGTACCAGGAAAAGTGTCAGCGATGGGCACAAATGCGAGGCATAGAGATTGTTTTCGAGCAAGGTCAGGCAACAGCAGCTTTCACAGGTCGAGGTGTGAAGAATCAGGACTTTGAGATGGAGAGACTCTCACACTGGTATGATATGAAGGACGTTCTCCGTCATTCCATCGAACAAGGAAGCAAGATCGACCATATAGAGATCGTATTCAGGTTCACCACGGTTTCGAGTCAGCCTGTTCTCAAAGCACAAAAGAATGAGCCAGCAAAAAAAGCTCTTGTTTCAACTACTGAACCGCTGAAGCAACGATCAACTCCTACCACACGTCAACTAGCCGAGTTAGGAACTGCCACTGAGGATGCAGCCTCAGGTGATCCGCATGATCGTGTCCGACTTACCAGTGAGCTCGTTAAGAATTTCAGATGTGCACGAACAAGCTGTTCAAACCATAAAGAAGGACAGTGCTGGTTGAATCCAAATGATGACAGCCATGTTCCACTTTTCAACCGAGATCTAACAGGATGGGTCGACGATATACAGATAGGAAAAGCAACGACTTCCTGCATTTCTCATCGGCTTGCAAAGCAGTTGCTTCGTTCCTCCAAAAAGCACAAGAGCAGTAATCAGCCGGATGATATACCAACCATACCTGCATCTACGAGTACCGCTACAGCCTTGACTTCCACACCAAAGTCAGAAACGGCAAAGCTCATGAAGATACTGGACCGCACTCTTCAAGTTATAAGCCAAGACAAAACACTTGCACAGAATCCCCCGTCTCCAGCATTGATCTGGCAGCCAAATCCAAATCCTTATGGACAGCCTGCGTACCCGCCGTACTATTCCCCAAGCCCATACGCTCCTCCGAGCCCGTATGCTCTATCACCGCATCAGTCTTCATACTATTCGCCTAATCCGTTTCAAAGTGCAAATCCCATGGCTCTACCTCAAACACCTACGCCACAGAGTCATGGACAGACAACACGGAATAAACGTACATATAGCGTGGCCAACCAGCCAAATCCGTACGTGACTGAGAGCCTGATGCAGTCTATACCTGCTCCTCCGGGATGGGTTTCACCTGATTCTTTGGAATCAATTCCATTGAGCCCAACACTTCCTCCCCTGCCTTCGGTCTCAAGTGGAACATCTCGTGCATTGAGAATGTCAGATTTCAATCCCTTTGAACTACCTCTGCGGCCCAGCAGTCCACCTTCTCAGTATGGTGATTTCAACCCAATTATGTTCTGCAAATTCTTTGCCTGGTTGTGTGCAAGAAGACCTACCCAGAAGGCTGCACTTGACCATGCAAAATCAGCTCTAGCCGCTGAGAATTACGAGCTTGACCAGTTGGGAAAATTGAAACGTGACCAACTGGATACAATGGACATTAAGATGGGAACGTTTGACATGATCAAAGCAGCTTTGAAGAATGAGGAATGGCGGAAGTATGCAAGAGAGCAGGCACAGGAAATGACCACGGCAGACCAAGCTGCTCAATCTCTTGTTAATTTGGTTGATGAGTGAGCTTTATTTGACATTTGTACCTATTTCCTTGTATTGGTCTATCCGATATGACTGTTGTGGTAGAACCCACGGGCATCCTTTCCATCCATGAAATTCTCAACTGCATAGTGTAAAAAGCCTTCAAAATCGCTGACAAACTCATTGCTGTTTGCTTTTTCCCTGTTTCTCCGTATCCATGCTTTTAAGGAATGGAATGACTGCTCGATAGGATTGAAATCTGGTGAGTACGGTGGTAGAAATGCCAGCTCGACTCCTGCTGCTTCACACATCTGCCGCATCTCTAAAGACCGATGGATAGAGCAATTATCCATCACTAAGACTGTGAAGTCACGTTGGCATTTGGGTAGGACACGCAGCCGAACAAATTCGTTGAATCTCTCAGTATTATAGGACCCGTGAAAGATATCAACTGCAATATATCCTGTGACATCAAGGGCAGGGAGGATGCTCCAGCGGCGAGATTTTCGACACGGTGTATGAACACGGCAAGGAAACCCTCTTGGTGACCAACCATATCTTCGGTCTAAGGTTCGTTCGTTGGCGGCACTCTCGTCAAGAAATACAAGCTGTTCGGGTGTCCAGCTAACTAACTTGGTGTGCCAGGCGTCTCTCAAGTCATCGTTGCGTTCAGCAGCTACCGGGTGGATCTACAGAGCAGGTGTTCAAGTTAGAGGAGAATAAGAACATCAGCTCGGTGCTTCTTAAAAGTTAAGTTCTTACCTTCTTATGCGAAATGCCCAGGTCCTGCAAGGCTCTAGAAATTGTGGAAATGCTGACCTTTACGCTGTATTCTTCCAGGACAAATTCTGCTGCCTCATCAAGATACACCGTCGGATACTCTATGAAAAAGTCGTTCAAGCCATCCAGAATCTCTTGGGTTAATTTCTTAGGTCTCCCCATTCGATTGGGAGGCTGGTAAGGAGCCTCAAAGGTCCGGTAAGTTCGTGCAATTCGATAGACTGTTGAGATGTGGCATCCTGCCTGCGTGGCAACTGCTCGGGGCGTGTGGTTCTGCTTCAGCAGTTGAACAATCAAATGAGCATTCTCATCCGTGAGCTTGGGAGACATGTTATCGAATTTGAGAGAGAAAAGCTAATAAAGCTGATGGATAGGGTGCTTTATCGCTGGACTACGTTGAAAATCGATTTTTCCCACCTCTGCCCGATCCTAATTCTTTCGTGGGGTTGAATCTGGGGCGGATTCGGCTGATTTCGCAATACTTTTGCAAACAACTGTATAGCTTGGATTTGAAATCCCAGGATATTGCAGCCCATACACCTGCTGAACTGCGGCCGGATTTGAAGGTGGACACCAGGTAATTCGACTCATATGCTTTTCCGAGGGATCGGCGGACCCACGGTGCCGTACTGTCAAGGCCAGGAGGGGAGGGTGCGTGGCGTAGTTGGTAAGCGCCCGCAGGAATCCTTCTGGTAAGGTCTGTTGTTGGGGGACAACCACCTGGAAAAGAAGGTCGTGGGTTCGAATCCCACTATCCCCACCGGTATTTTACCAACAGAAAAGCCTCCTTTTCTGGGAGGAAATGGGTACTCAACTTATTTGAGATGGTATTGGTTGCTGGGTGCTAGGAAACACTCAGGGTGGGGAAAGTAGGGACTGGCGGCGTGACCAGTGACGAGTTCTTTATATATATAAATCGAGCCAATGGCTGGGCGTGTCAGTCTTGTATACCCTATTCTGAATTTCTGTTGGTACTTGTCATGTTGAGATATGTCCAGCTACACCCTAGGTTTTGGGAGGATTTCCCTAGGGGGCATGTTCCTATAGGAGAATTTGGTGAAAAGCTAAATAAGGGGCCTTGGCCTCCCCTGGGCATGCTACAGTTTGAGACTTAAACGGAATGGAGTGGCGGGACCCCACATATCAAGGATAACACATACCTGTACTTAATCAGATAAAAAACGAGTGTGGCTCTTCATAGTCCACGACTGCATAAGAGCCTACGAAAAATAATGAATAATAATAATAATAATAATAATGTCAAGGCCAAGCTCAAAGTTACTTTCGTCTGAATAGGACACTTTTTTGTGCTTAGGTTTTGGCCATTTCACGACTCGGCGGCTGAATTGAACACGTTTTCTTTTATGTACCGGTTTTAGAAATGGTTTCTTGCGAGGGCGGAAGGCATAGATCTCGTTCTTCTTAAGTGTTTCGCGTACGGTATTCAGGGATACCTTGACACCCGGCTTGCAAGACACTTGAGGGTATCGGTCGGTTGGTTGAAGATGTGCCGCTTGAGACTCCGGACGCCCCTTGCTGAGATCTTAGGGGTCCTCCCAGGCCGTTTTCTCGGCGGAGAATCCGTTACTGGGTGAGCTTCACGGCGAATAATAGCGCCTATGGTAGAGCGGGGTATTTGCAAACGAATAGAGATAGCTCCGAACGATGAATCCTCGGCGTACAGAGCAACTATGACCTCAATTCTTTCACGAGGATATTCTCGGCGATCTGTTTTAGGTAGGGATGGCATTTTGACTGTGTGCGATCCATGGTTGACAAGCGAGAGAAATTTCTGTAGGACTACATATGCGGGGTTACTGCAAGCCAAGCTATCTGACTAGTTAATCACTTCCTGGAGGTGGCTGTACTCCTCGTCCTCCTCATCAGAGGACACCACGACCTCAAACTCCTCCTCGTCCGCCTCTTCTGGCTCCTCGAGGATATCATCTTCCTGCAGGGGTGGCTGCAGGTCGGCCAGGAACTCGCCCATCTGTTGCTGAGCACCCTCAGCGTCCATTCCGGCAGCTTTGGGCTGGCGGAACCCCTCTCTCTTCACCTGGTTCTTTAGGGCATCCATCATCACCCTATATCGGGCGATCATCTGAGCGGCAACGGGGTGTGCAGGAACGTCTGCTTTAACCTAGATACGCACAAGACCGTTACCAAAATCCGTTACTTTTCGAAGGAACCGACCAGAAGGCTCAGAATGACCGTATAGGCTCATGTCCGTTACCAAAATCCGTTACTTTAACATATCCTCTTGCTGGCTCTCTCCTCCTCCGCCTCGGCCATCAGCTCGGCCTGGGCCTCGCTCTCCTCCTCCCTCTCCTTCTCCTGCTCCACGAGCTGCCTCCCCTCGTGGTATTCTTTTGACCTTCCCTGGTCAAAACGTTTCTGCATGAGGGCCTCATAGGCGGCATCCTCAATGAGCTCGCGCTCCTCTTCTGTTGCTGCAAGCCTGGTATGCTATATTAGCATATCATGATGAACGCGTGTTGTTGATCTACACATACCACTCTGGTGACTTGCGAAGACCTTTTCTCTGGTCCCACCAGGCCTTTTTGTCCGCCTCACCGGCACGAAAGATATCGGCAGCAATGCCCTTCATTGTCGCTGTATGTTCTCTTGCGAGAACGCGCTTTCGCGATTGGGAGAGGTCTTTGGGCGCCATCGCTATGTTGGTATGCGATGATGGGGATGCGATGGCTGAGGATGAAAGGATGATATCACTGAGTCGATATATTGATATTGTTTACCTAGGCGACGTTGTTTACATACGCGTCAATATCTATGATAGCTATTAATGGAAGATACCGGTTGCTATGGAGTATAAGTTTTCGAATAACAACAATATCAAGACGCGCGCTTGATAATATCTTCTGATCTTTTCTCTCTCTTCCCTTTCTCTTCTTCTCTTTCTTTCCTCAGCGCAGAAACGAATTATCTCCCTGCTGGTTGCTTTTGCTCGTCTGCGCTCTGCTCCGTGCCCGTTTCGACTCGTTTTTATCCTCTCTTGCTCCCTCCCCCCCTTTTTTTCTTTATTTTAGCGTTTAAGTGCCTAGTGTGGCCCCCTGTGTGCCGATAATGGCCAGGGTGAAGAGAGTGGCGGCGGAGACGAAGGCAATGGGGCCTTACAAACCCCGAGCCTTTCGTCAGTGGAAGGCCGACCACGAGAAGTGGGGGAAGAAGAAGCGGGTGTGGCGGGCGGCCAACCCGACTTTAGAGTGGGCGGTCTTCTTAAGGAAGAACCCAGAGCCGGTAAAGCCGGTAGACAGGGTGAAAGGGGGAGCGAGTAAGTATACCCCTCAAAACCCTAAAAGTAACGGATTTAGGTAACGGACATGTGCTGATATCGCCATTCTAGGAGCTCTGAGGGAAATTAAACATTTCCAGAAGGCGATCGCGCCGATTCTCCCCGCCGCCCCCTTCCAGAGACTTGTGCGGGAGATATCCCAATCGGTTGATGGAGGGAACGACTTGCGCTGGCAACGTACTGCCATTTAAGCTCTGCAGTTGGCTGCCGAGACAACTTTGGTCACTCTTTTTGGGTGTATGTTATATCATTCTTACGTTCATATGAATCATGATGGTTGGCGATTAAGTACTCACTATGAATAGGTTCCGTGATGATGTGTGCCCATAGGCAGCGCGTCACGATCAACAGCAAGGACGTTGATCTTGTTCTTGGGGTTGCGGCTGTTTTGGGCTGCAAGTACTTTGGTGGCGCCAGCGATGGTGCTCACCCCAGAACCAAGGCCTTAGCCGCAAACCCGGTGCTCCGACCTGGCGCTGCCGCTGCTGCTGCTGCTGCTGGTGAGGCCCCCGTGGTGCTCCCAAGGCCCCCCCCTTGCTCTCCGCCCCGCCCCTCCCTCCACCCCCGCCAATGCCGCCAATCGTGCTGCGGTTGTGTTGCGTCGTGGGAGCCGTTCGGCTGCTTCTGCGCGTGCGCAGATTGCTGCGTCGCCTGCTGGTCGCCTTCGGGCACCAAGAAGAATTGTTGTTCCGGCTCCTCTTGAGGAGGAAGAAGAGGACGAGTTGGCGTGATGCCGTTTTTATGCTGTGTCGTGGCTTCGGCCAAAAAAGGACTAGCTTATGGGCCACTAGGGCCGGAAATTGAAAACTCTACTCTGTCGTGCCAAGATTCCCAACAGTAACGGATTTTAGTAACGGACATGTGTGTAAACTGCGATTCTGAGCACTCTACGCCAAAATTCGAAAAGTAACGGATTTTGGTAACGGACATGTGCGAATTTGAGCATTTTGAGCATCGTACGCTATTATTGGCAATAGGGACCGGGACCACCAATTCGCAACTGGGACCAGTACAGGGACCCGGTCAACGGCCTTGGGACCGGTTCTTACAGCGAAGCAATGGGATGAGGACGGGACGGGGAATAGCTTCGTGTCGCTGACAGGGATGGACCCCAACAGAAACCGGGACCGGGACAACCAGATCAGCAAACCGGTCTCCCTTCCCGGCCCCGGAAGCCAGTCTAGTCCGAATGTAGCCGGTGAGGTGATCGTCCGGAAGAAGTTCACTACCACATGGAGTTTCAACATTGAATAACGCCAGGGGTATCGAAGCCTTCGACATCCATGTCTTAGCTCTCCGGTCTAGCTTCGTGCTCGCAGTAATCCCATCAGCAATCGGGTCATTGATGAAGAAGTGATCGAAGGGGGTTCCTTGAACACGTTCTTTGGAAGGATTGTAAACGAAAGCTTGGTAGGTGACGTTGTTGGGGTTGATTTCGAAATCGAGGTAGGTTTGCGGAACCAGGGCACCGGCAGAGATAAAGGCTTCCATGACAGAGTACTGCCAGATATCGTTGTTGATGCCTTGCTTGGGATCGTAGTGGAAGTGGGTCTCGTCGAAGGCTTTGAAACTCAATTTGATTGCGGCGTCGGTGTAGCAGAGGTCGACCTTGGTAAGAGGGAAGGCCTTCTGGTCCGGAACAGTTTGACTGAACTCCGCGGTGGCCATTTGAGGGCACTTTGGACGGCGAAGGGTGGGAACCGTTTCGCGGTGGTAGGCACGGCTGGTGAAGCTGGGACAGCGGTCGTTGCTGCCAGTAAGCAGCCGAGACCGTTGGTTAGATGCATCGTGGCTGGCCGTCAATTCGGAGAACTCAAGCGAAAGGATTGTCCGATGCTGAAGAAAGGGAAACTAAGTGGCCAGAGTGCAGCTTCCTCGTTTGACTGCGGGTTAAGAGCTGGTATAGATTTGCAAACTTGACAGTCCTACCTACACCCTTTTATAGACCTCAAAAAGCCGTAGCCCCCCCACCGCACACCAACTCGAATGCCACCGTCGGACTTTCAAACACAATGCAGCACGGGCGAGTAGTATGCCTCCGAAGATTTCAGAGATTCTAGAACGGCAGGGTATCATGCTTGGTGTTACTGCATCACGCCGCCGGAATCCAGAGCTCGTGGAGGGATTAACGGGGCTCGTGCGGTCATCCCAAGACATCGGCGACCTTCTGGTCGTACCGTCATGGTACAGTACCTTTCGTCGTGCTCATGGCAACTGTGCTGGCCTTCAGCCCGGGTTCGAGCTGCATCAATGGCGCGAGGATGTCAAGCTACAGTCCAACGTCTGGCCTAGAGTTCGCGCCATCCTTTGGATTGTCGCTCGACCAGGCATGACTGTACAGTACACTCCCATGTTCGCGGCGAGTATTAGATGTCCGTTCTCCAACGGCATGGGACAGCTGGTCTTGTTTGATATTCCAGAACCATAATCGACATGGTTAGTCTCAATGAAATCGCTCGAATCGCTGGACTTGTTGTCAAGTACTGTTGGGTACTCCACGAGAATCAACGGGAAAATGCCGCATGACTGCAGAAAGAAGCGAACGATTGGTCAAGGACCAGGGCCCAGCTCGAGATCCACGAGAATCGCACAAAGGACAGCCCTGAGATCTTTCATCCAAGGTACTGGGTATGTAGTGTAGAGTGACAGTAGCAGTAGCGGTGCCTCATTGTGGGCATGAAAGCCGACGAGCTAAGTAAACAAAAGGAACCGAGTCTTGCACCTGTATCACCTTGTGCCTGAATCAAAACAAAAGCTGGTGCTCTGCTCTTTGACCGCAGTACATAGACTTGTGCAGTCAAATTCAACGAGGTTCCAAGGAGGTTGGTGGAACTCGGTCGCCGTTAATCCGGGCGCGTCCAACCGCGTCGGGGAGTGGGGGCAGTTAATTTAGCGCCTTTTATAATAGCTCCGGGACACCCCGTAAGCCGGCACCACCTCTTTGAAGCTTCACGACGACAATTGATGCCAATGGAAGGTAGCAGGAACTCATGGTGGTGAAGGGATGGGATTTGTACAGTACATCGAGACCTCGGAGCATCCTTTGCCGGCAAAGACAAATAATAATGCAGATGATCATTCCTACCTTTGAGCATCAAAATTGCAATTCAGAATGCTAAGTACCAAGCCCAGTGCCAAATTGCCAATCAGGCTTTCAGCAGGACTAACTACTAACTAGCGCAGTGGTAGCGACCGCCATTCAACTTGAAACTGGAGCATAAATGATTTGACACCGCTAGACGGCTATTGAACGACGCGGAGCTTCAATGATGTAGGGTATATTGGTCGAGCCATCATGGGCGAGGGCACCTAACGACGAGTAGTCGTCAAGCGCTTGGTCGATGACTTCTGCTAGCCCGGACGCATGCAGGATTCGGCAAATAATAAAGTGCGTTTCAAACAAAAAGGGGTCCGGTAGCGGCGTGTTTGTCGCCGCATGCAGGTCGACGGTGGTGCCATGTGGAATGGTCTCAAGCCCCACAATGATATGGGAGCGCCAGCGATGTACTCTATAGTTGTTCCCGGCCTGCAGGGAAAATGAATCGTTAGGGCTCGTCGAAGAGAGATGGTGATTGATCGTCTTACCACTGGTTCCAGAGCTAGGTTAAGTGCTCCAAATTCGAAGTGAAGAGTTGAAGTCCCAGTAAACAAGTTAGTTGGCTGATTGATGTTCTGTAGACGGTCAGCGAGTCGAGTCTTAAGCCCAGGGAACATCTTGCAAAGCAAGTTCCAAGTACGAGCAGTGTTCCGCCTCTGTTTTTGAGTATACGTCAGTTATGTGCCTAGTTAGAGTAATAACAGCAGGCTTGAATCACAACGTACATCATGATCAGTGTCTCCGTAATGAGCTAATGCCATTGGGATAATATGGCAAGTCTGGGTTGGAGCTTGACGTGAGTTCGGTGTGAGCAAACGTTGTGGCGCTTTCAGGCTCCAAATCTTGGTAATTGCGCATCTATATGAATCGCGTGGCAAGCAGATACCTTCAAGGGCTCTGGTTGAATGACGGGATTGTGATGGCGAAATAGCCTTGGCGTCCTCATCGACCTCTTCTTCGACATAGGCCAAAGGTGACGGAGTTGGTGCGGGTGTTTTGCCCCCTGTAGCTTTGACTACGACATTGAGTGACAGAGTGAGTAGTTGATTCGGCCGCTTGTGGGGTGTGGGGACCCTTACATGGTGTAAAGACCGAAGTGACATAACTAGATGCCAGTCCTTGCAGAGCATTGTCGTCGGGGCATTGATTGATCTGATCGATGATTTCGTAAACACCAGGAGGCTTTAAGTTGTCTAGCATTGCAGCTAAAATGCGACGCGGGTCTTTCAAGCCAGTGATCGGGAGGTTCTGAAGTCGCTGTCTAGCCGAAGCCGCCGGATCATGAGTAGAAGTCATGATTGCTCGAAGACGATGACGAATGAGAACTCTAGATGATGACTGCTTCCAAGGAGAGAGAGAGAGGGAGGGGGACGGGAAGCCCTGTTTTCCACTTCCTATGGTCGTATGTGCCTGTTATAAATGATATCAAGATTATATACAGCTCCTTTCTTTTCCAGCTTTGTCGTGGGCGCGCAGGAAGCTCGGTAGAGCTAAGGCGTTAAACTCTAAGCGTTTTGCCGCCCTATCCTGGATTATTCTTAGTTTATCGTCCGAAAATCATGTTGCGCTCAAGCTAGATCGTGCACCTTTTTGTATCACTCAAAGCAAGTCTTCAGGCTCCGAAACTTCCTCAACAGCCTTCTGGATCGCAATCAAAAATATCCCCAATATAAACACAGTAACCACCAGCGTCGCCGCACCCACTACAACTCCCTGCACCGAATATCCAGATGATCCACGGCTCCCCTGTGTCCGCCGACTGTCGTGGTTTAACATAATTTCCGCGGCCTGGAAAGTCTGGTATTGAATGCCATGCTGCTCATGGCCCCAAGGTAGCCCCGACGGGTCAAGCCCGGTTGGCGGATCGGGGCACGGAGCCGGAGGATGCTGCTACCGGTAAACAAAAAGAGCGCCAAAAATATATAGACGAAAAAACAAACGAGGTATTTCCCGAAGTTGCGGAAGTGCCATCTCATCTCGCGAGTCATGGATGGGAGTGATCATTATCATTCGAGGATGTATTGTAGGGTGCAAGATGGATGCGTAATCCGTGATTAGGGAGCAATGAACTAGCATGAGACGCCGGGATTGGGAGGAATTTTTCCGCTTCCTTATCGAGCGGCGTGCATGGGGATATTACTTGCAAGGCCTCAATAGGAAGTCAACTTACATGCGCAGCGTCATCCATCGAGTCCGACGACTCGCCGAAACAACAAGGGGCGTTCCCTTATTCACTCGCCCAGAGAGTCGGTGAGTTGTGCCACGAACCCTCACTTAGACAGCAACTAATTACAGTATTTGGCCGGGTTGGAATAATTAATCCAAAAAGACGAACAAGAAAAGACCAGGAACTCGGGATAGTATCTGCAGCGCACTTTGCAAGTGTTGTGCGGGAATGAGAAAAGCGGAACGTAGCAAAAGACAACACCGCATATATCCATAACACCACCGCGCGGCTGAATTATCCCGGCCCGCGCTGGTCAGGCTGCATGATTCCGCTCCCGCGCGGGTCCCCTGATTAGCGTTCTTCGGGGACTGCCAGACAAATAATCCATGCTTGCCTGTATGTAACGGTCTGTATCAACATTATTTCCAGGTATTGGAACCCCTGCAGCAGCGTTTCCCAGCCGTTTTCATGCTGATGATATCCGTGCGCTGGTTGTTGTTGTTTACAAGAAGTAACTAGCCAAGAATGGGTCCATGGCCTATGAGAAATACCGCCGACACTGACAGCGGCTGGTGGTGTTGACATCCAAACTCTAGAATGGAAACGTAAGCTGCGCACGTTAATGAGACTGTTTGATATAAACGGACGGGAAGTAATAGTAATTATCGGTGATTTATCTGTTGAAGACGAAGCTCCGAGATGACAAATGGGGAATGTTCAGATATATACACTCATCACACGGCACAAAATAGATCCATCATCCAGTCAGCAGATACAAGACGCTGTCGCTTTTAGATTGTCTCCCGTGCCTGTTGATACCTGAGATTCCACACAAGACGCCTTAAGAGCCGCATAATCAGATTGGGTATAGAATTAAACATCACTCGCTACATTGTGGCTCGCATGCCAGATGGCTAAACACTTATTAACTTTCGACAGTGGAAACAAAGACATCATGGAGAGTTTTGAAAGAAGATACTAAAGTAGGTCATGTCCGTCTCTCGGTGTAAGGAGACTGCCGTCCGTGTTTTCATCGACTGCTTTCGTTTCTTGCGTCTTGCATATTAAGATCATGAACATCATATGGCATCGACGACGACACAGTGCCCGCGTTGCTCATGGTCGCGTCAACAGTGTTCGTTGTGGAATGGGTGATTGAAAAGGCACTCCGTGCCATTGTGGAGGTGGGACTCATAGTGTCGGAGAACGAGTGTTCAGTAAATTCCTCTTCAGGCGGTGAGAATGACCAGACCTAGATACGTAGGCCCTTTGTTAGAACACTGACCATCAACTGCATCGGAATTGCGTACTACTTACCTCCATAACAGTACGAGCACCTCGAGTCGCCATTATAACGGCCCTTTCTTCCTCAAACGCAACACGCCAAATCGCCTCCGCCGGCTGACTGAGTTCGCGTACCAACTGCCCCGTCGCCAGATCCCAGATTTTGACACGACCGTCGCTTCCACCGCTAACGATTCTGTTCTCGTCAAATTGTAGACTCGTGATACTATTATCGTGCGCCGCAAGTCGATGGATGGGTGCCATACGCTGCAGGGACCAAACGCGGATAGATCCATCAGAGCCACCGGTGACGAGTGTATCCCCGCTCATCTGTAGTTGGCCGACAAGAGAAGTGTGTCCTTGCAGGATAGCATGGCATTGTCCAGTATGCGGATCCCATATCCTGACGCTAGTATCCAGACTGCCAGTGGCGACCCGCCGGCCATCAAAGGCGATCGCGTAGATCTGGCTAAAATGCCCTGCAAGGGATCTTAGGCATCGACCTTCTGATATACTCCAAACCTTGGCCGTTGTGTCGTAGCTACCCGAAACAACAAGATCTCCGTGTATTTCTAAACATCTCACACTGGCTTGGTGGCCAACTAGAACACCTTTACACACTCCGGCCGCGAGATCCCATATCCTCAGTGTCGCATCTCGGGATCCAGAGATCGCTGTGTTTCGATCCGACATCTTCAGGCATCGTACAGTAGACGTGTGACCACGGAGTCTGTGTATACTCTCACTAAACCAAGGGATTCATCAGCAAAGCGTAAACTCATCAAGGCCGTTCTCGAGGCTCACTTACCCGGTCGACATATCCCAAACCCGAACATCGCGATCACAACCACCACTGACCAAGAGATCGTCCCATGGAATCATGGCCCAGACGCCCATAACGTGGCCTTGCAACGTTTTCTGCGGTTCACCAGCGGTGTTGAAGATGTGTATCTTGGCATTATCCAACGCAACAATGATGTACTTTGGCGTCAAATGAAGACTCGTAACCACTCCGTGATCCGGGGTTATATACTGTGTCTTAAGTTGCCCGCCTTTCCTCCACGCTGCTTCCACCATATACCGTTGCTTGAAATGGGATCGGTATGAAGTGGCCTTGCTTCTTAGTTTCCTGATCCGCGGTCTATCGTAGAGACCAGTCAATGACAGAACAGCTGACGCATTGCTGCTCATGGGATCCTGCATCGACCCATAAGCACTTTGCAACTGTTGTAGATCCCTCTTAAAATTAGAATTAAGTCCATAGAGGGATGATGCAGAGGAATATGGCTCGAATGGCTCTTCATATTCCTCCGATATCCTTCTGTAGGAGTGTTTGTCGCATAGGACCTTCCACGTCAAGTCATCATTCAAAAGGTCATGCCATCGCCTCGAAACCTGCGATGCCCTCGCAAGCGTCTTTGGGTCGTCGATAAATGCCAGAATCTAAAGGGGGAGCGATCAACCAGAGTCAGCATATCATCCAGGTTCGTAGAATATGACCACGTTGCTTACCCTCAGACACAACTCCGTCGGAAGATTTCTAAACGGATCCTTTCTCAGCTTCGGGCTGACAAACTGATGCACAAACCCCAGCAGCTGATTATCACACAGGTTCAACAGCTCCGTCAACACCGCCTCTCGCTCTGCCCGCCCCAGCAGGCTGAAATGCGACTTTGTCTCACGTAAGAAGAGATCTCCATCATCACTCAACTCGGCCTGCCAGCTATGCACCCGCTGATGCGGCGTTGGGCTGGGTGCCGGTGTAGGCGGGGACGGAGCGGACGGAGGCAGATTGTGGAGGAGTGGCACGGATTTATTAGGTGTGGAGAGGTGTTTGGAGCGATGTGCAGAGGAGGGCCGCATGCTGGCGGAATGTCTGGAGAGCGTAGGGGACTGGGGGATCGGAGAGGGAGTGCAGCGCCCGTCCTCGGCGGCGGCGTCTATCGCGGAGGTCGTACGTCGATGACCCGAACTCGTCGGGCCCGACTCGGGCACCATGTGATTCAAGTTGAACGTTGGGCTGTTCACTGATGGAACAACACCGGGAGAAAAAGGTCAAGGCAGTTCTGCTCCTTTATTGCCTTGAAACTCGATCGAATTTTGGGGAATTTATCCTCAGCTCGAGGGGGTTGTTGGGAAACGGACGGTGGGCGCAGTGAGCGATGGCGACTGGTGGACAGTTTTCGCCTCTTGGTGCAATCAGCAAACGAGTTGCTGTCAAGAACGCTCTACAGAACGTGAAGATGGCCAATCCGTCTGGAAACAGTGAAATGTCATGATATATTGGATGATGATGGATGCAAGAGGAGCAGGTTTCCTGTTGAGAAAGGCTTTTCACTCGGTCAAACAGCCTGACAGTGCAAGGGCCCAGCCGCAATTGGGAGACAACCTGCAGAACGACAACAGCCACTACAACTGAGGGGGGCGGGTTTAACAGTGAAACATAAAACAACCGGCCAGGAGACACCAGAGAGTGCTAGAATGTCAATCAAACCATGTTACTCTTCTGTTCAGAGAACATCTGGATGAATTATCCCATTACGACCGGCCCGTCAGGTCACTTGATGGTGGTGATGTTGGGTCGCATGATGATGCAGAATCGCCTTTTCTGCAGCGTGTAACAATCCCCACCACCACCACAGCACTGCGCTCAGCTTCTCAACCGTCTCAACCAAGGGGTGGCAGCCTCTCTTGAAAGCAGACATACCCGCCCCGTCCTTTTTGAGTCCTGTCATAATCTCATCCCCATCTGCCTCAGGTTATTTGTTTGCTTTCCAACCTAAGCATGAATCTGAAGAAGGTGATGTTGCTTGGTAACTCCTCGTTTGAAAGTGACTAATCCTTGTATGGTCATGAAGAAGAGCCAGATGCAGAGGCAGAATGGCGTGAGAGCATGCGGCAGCTGGAGCTTCCTGTGACATTCAACGGTGATAACCCCATTTGCCCGAAAGCCTATGGTCCGGAAGTGTGCATATTGAGGGTTGCTTGATTCGTCTTCGTAATTCAAGCGAGCCAGGATAATACGGTGCACCGTACACGGTGCTAATATCTTCTGTTGCTCCCGTTGAGGGATGCAGGGACTGGAAGCTCTCTGTGAGGGGTGAGTTGAATACAGAGATGGGTTCTCGGTGCTTCGAATTGCTCAAGATGAGCCTTGCACCGTGAATTACGAGATGCGAATCATTTGATGCATGCATATTAGCTCTGAGCTCTGTGATTAGCTGTTAAATCCCCAGCATGGGTTATCTATAATCATGTCAATACTCAGTAGATCTTGCGTAGATTGGTGGCCGTGCAGTACCAAAAAGTGAAGCAAGCCTTTGTGCCACAGGAATGTACTCCGTAGTCCCGCCATGTCGACGCCCAAAAGTCCATCAATCAGTGCTCGACTTATTCCTGGTTCAGAAAAATCCCTCTTTCCAAACTCCCCAGCCATGAAAGTTACTATACATGATGAATCTAAGCCGAGAATTAACTCGCGGAACAGACAAAGAACAGCCTGCTGTAGCACTCCAAGGTAAGTCTTCGCAAAACTTTGGCTTTAGGCGTGTCCTATTTGCAAAAACATTGGCAGGATCATTCCAATGATTGAGGCGATTAAATCTCTCATGCTTTTCTTTGAATGTTGTGATTCTCTCCCTTCTGCATATCCGTTTACGGCGGGCTCTCGTCTCATCCCTTCCATGATATTCTCCTGCATAGTGTGCATGGCAACATATCTAGGCGAAAATGTCAGTGATACCATCAATAAGATCCATCCATTAGCCATCACTCACAAAAAGGTGCCTGCAGAAAATAAAAGCAACATTCCAGTCCTCCATCGCGTAGCTTGTTCGTCACTCGCCTGGCCAGCCAGTACTGTATGCGCAACAAGCCAGGTCAAAAGAGCTCCAACGGGTGCCGCAAGACTAAACACTAAAAGGTGACCTCTAGCCGCTCGAATGGAGAGACCTTGCTTCAATAAAACGGAAGTCAAGCCAAAAGACGCCGGCGCCTTATGGACCATAATCGCGAGAAATATTATAAAGCTTAGACTCGTATTTGACGACGATGCACCGAGGGCAATCCCATCAGCTGCAGCATGTATCACCAACCCTGTAGTTGTCGCAAAACCCTGGGATTGTCTGGCCCCGTTGCCAAATTCGATGAGCCCCCCTCCTATTCGCGACGGAGAGCCTCCACGGCCAAGGGCAGAGGATAGATTATCCAAAGATATGTGATAGGGGCGGCTCTGTTGTTTTGTCGACGACGCCAGATGCTGAGGCAATTGATCCACCAAATACATCAAGATAAATCCACTCGTTAGCCCTACTCCGATCCAAGCATGAGGCGAGCGGCCCTTCTTTGGCTCTTTCGGCGCCTTCTCTCCGGTGTTTTCATGCTTGTTATCATTATTTCCCGGGTCCGCTTGGTGTTTGTCATTGTCGCTGGACGGCTTGTCGTCAGGGGTAGTAGAAGGGTTTTTGACTTTAGGAGGCGGCTCCGGTGCCGCATGGCTATCGTCTGGTTCGTCGCGAGGATATAATATGGGCAGCGGCGGATGATCCCATCGTACGTCAATCCCATGTGACACCACGTCTCTTCTATGTAGATGGCTATGTGAAGCACCCGTCGAGCTATAAAGCGTTTCGACGCCCTCAGGGATAATAACGATTAATGAGGTCCCAACCAAAACGCCCATCCCAAGGGCCGATATCAGTCGGAGCTGTGACGAGGAGAGCGTGAAGGAAAGCGGAAGTGAGCCCACAACGAAAGACCTAGACACGCCGACGACATGGCAGTCAGCATCAGTGCGGAAACAAAAGCCATTGCACTTCTTTGCAACTCACACAACTGCCATTAAAAAGCTCAAAACAAGCAATGTAAGGAGGCTACCCATGATTCGTGTTGTCTGTCTCAATAAAGCTGTGGATCGCAATTATTATTCCATTATAGACGTGTCAGCACCACACAGTCTCCGTCCGTCTTATTCTTATTCTCCGCGCATGCAGTTTTCTCTCGGGACCAGCCAATACGCCTTTGCCTGTAATAGTTTTCAAGTTGCGATTTGTGAGCCTCCGGTATGATTCTGTTCGTTAAATGGGTTTCCCATCAAATAATAGTCGCGGATGGGCACTTTCTTTTGGGCGCCAAGCAGCCGGCAGACTTTGCCAAGTGATGCAGTCATGTGATATCTTGGCTTCAGCCGGAACTAATGCCAAGCCCCAATCGGAACAATACATAACCCGTTCCGTTACAGTGCAGGCGCGGGCGGGGGCGTCTGAGAAGGTGGTACATAATGTACTCGCTGTTTGCATCTGAAAAGAACGCGTCGATGAAAAGTACAGAGTACATTATTATTGGTTGTGATATACCCATTGACGAATATTCACGTATTGTACAGATATCATATAGTTATGCTTCAGGAACTTGTGAGCTTCTGGAATTTTGTGGATTAAAAGGCGCCATATTTATTGAAACTTGCGTGGAACCACATCCGCGAGTATCCTGCAGGTAACTAGTTTCCTAGGCTTCTAAAAAAAGTCTAGCAATCTATCTGTACAGGGGGCTTCTAACAATGGCGATGATCAAGCATGCATCGGCATTCAGAGTCTCAGCGTGAAGAGCAGGAAAAGGATCTGGGAAGATCAAAGGTAACTAAGATTTTGCAGGCAACAATGAAAGATTTTCTTTGAGAGAACTGATCAGCATCTCATCTTCTGCCATTTTCTTTTCGTTAAAGGTTCCAAATTGCTGATACCACCAGGGGTGCTGGCTTTGATACGCCAGGAAATCTCCCTCGTAGATTTCTATCTACCGAAACGTATCTTTACGACTTTGTGGTTCAACCCCGGAGTCGGGGGAGGGTCAGAATAAAATACCGGCGGGTTCGCATAAACCCTATTTCTTTTCCGGTAATACTGCGACCCATCTTTAGGGGGCTCAGGATCGCATTTCCTATTTCGCTACGGGTCCAGAGAACAACTCTTGCGAAGAATTTTATGTACATTCATAATACATACATATGGAGTACAGATCAGGTATTTTCGACCAGGGCAAAGCAGCCGTGAGCGTTTATTACAATAAAGCTAAAAAATTAAAGCCGTCTATTCAGTCAACTTTCATGTTATCCACAGAAATAACCTCGTCCACAGACCCTGATCCACTATCGCATGCTTCACGGCATCGTCTCATGAGAACCTCTGCAGCGGGGGCGTTTGCTACAAAGTCCTTGATGGGCTGCACGGGGAACAGGTAGTGTAGCCCACAGTACAGCGACGCACTGATAGCAAATCCGGACAGGAAGCAGATTTGATAGAGGTGCACCAGACCAATTGGCACGCTCACATTCTCATTGACTCCAGCAATGAAGCCTGGGAGCGAGGGAACGGTGCCGCAAACCCACTAGCAAGAATATTGTCAGATTTCCCGTCTCGCTGTATACTAGGCAAGGAAGATCCAAGGGGTGTACTTACAGCAACAGCTGCACGCCAGTCAACTCCCATAGTGCACCAATAGATACTTGAGCGACTTCCAGTATAGAGATCGTCGACCTTGATCTTGCGTTTGTTGACCACAAACCATGAGGAGATCATAAGGCCAGTCATGGGCCCGAGGAACACGGCGTAACTGCTCAAAACACTGAGGAAGATGGTTGCCGTCGACACAAGCTTCCATGGATTACATGCGATGGACAAAAGAACGGTTAAGTAAGCGCCACGGCGAATGTTGATATACTTGGGGAAGGTCGCAGCTAAATCGAACCCTACATGCGAAAGGCGCGTAAGTAGAAGTTTGCAAAAGTCCGGATGGTGGGGATCACTGACCTCCTGAGAGCGCATTTCCTGGTACGTTAACACCCATTTGAGAAATCACAAGAGCGAAACCTGCAAAGAACGCAGCGGCCCTGGAGCGGGAACCTCCGTGTGTGATAATCGCGAGGCAGAGTTGCGGTAGACTCCAAAGAGGTTCGCCATAACGGTTCTGTGTCGCCGCCGTGACAAGGACACCAATGACAGAGCAGACGATACCGCAAATCGGAAAGCTGATTGCCTGACCGAGAATGGCATCTCGCGGCTTTTGCGCGAATCTTGCATAGTCGTTCTGGTTCAGGATTCCTGCCGAGATACCACCGATCGTGCTGATAATTCCAAACGCCACTGTCCAGCCCAGCTCGCTTTGGGGAATAGTAGTTGAGCCGCGGGTAATGGTGCTTCCAAACCCTTCTGGTCCCATGGTGGAGAGGGCCCAAATCAGGAGAACAAACTCAAAGATAAGGATAACGGAACCAGAGATGTGGAAAAAGGACCGCAACTTATGCGGTCTAATATAAACAACCGGCAGTGAAATCACCATGAAGATGGCATACGAGAGAAACTCGGCACTTGTTATGCCGGTAGATGCAGCCATATGGTTGGGAATGCGGACTTCAAGCGAAGGCCAAATGGCAGTGAGGCACACATAGACACACTGACCTCCGACATAGGCTTGGAATCCATACCTGGCAGGAAGTCATGATATCGTTAGACATCTGTGATCAATTTCAGGGGCGCATTTGGGGTTCTTACCAGACTAGAAAGGTTCAAATTCGTCAGTAAAAGAGGAAACAACGTGAGCATCCGGGGGACCAATCTCAACTCACCAACAGAAAGTAGGATTCGGTTCCAGATAACAAACTGGCTCCCATATAAACCCCAGACATAGCGATTCACGACCGGAAAACCGAGGTTATAGTAGGCACCCGGGAGAGAGTTCAGCACGACAAATATCGCAGCAAGAGAGTTCCCAATAACGATTGAGATAATAGCTTGCCACCAAGTCAGACCAAGAGAGATGAGCGAACTGCCGGCCATATATGTCGAGATGTTGGAATTGACCAATATCCAGTAGTTCGTAAAGGTCCAGGACGTCCAGGTGCGCCTCCCGGCCTCAATGGGCTTGATGTCGTTGTTGATCCATCGATCTGGTGGAGTTCCTCCTTCGTGCTCGACCTCAAACTTCTGCAGGAGCTTCGACACCATACTCGGGCTGAGGGTTCTGTAGTATTTCTGATGCAAAGAATTGACGGGCACAGACAAGCTTGATGGGAGGAGAAAAGGGAATAATATAGCTCCCCGGATTCAACAGCCACAACCAACACCACTCCACAACAATTGGTTCCGATACCGTCTGCCCATCCCTGACTTAAAAATTCAGCCCCCAGAACCGACTAAAACCACGAGGTCTGTACGAACTAAGTGCTGTTACTAGCGAATACCGTTTCAATCTGGTCTGAGACCGGGGAGGCCTGTCATAAACGGACGATAGAGCCATGAGTCAAAGCAGCTTTTTTCGGCGCGGGTCGAACCAAGCTAAGGTTGGAAGTTTTGACGTTTGTTGCAGCGAGACGGCGTCTGGGCGCGGCGCTGCGGTGGCGTATGGGGAAGACGAAGCTTATCCCGAGGAAGACAAAGGATAATTCCATGCCGACAGGACGGTTCGGGCCACGGGGAATATCGTTTATGCTGCGAACCGGCCGACGCAACGATTCTTCTGGCTTGACCGGTGGAGCGCAACACATGATTGTCCGAGGCGTGTGTGGAAGGACCCAGAGGCCGTGATTCGGAGTGTCTTGCCTCCTATTGGCACAACCAACAAGGCAATCGCCTTTCCACGCGAGAACAGCGGATATCCGATAAGCACTTCCCCATACGGAGATCTGACTGACTCTCGGGCTCGCACAACCGCGCAAACCACACGTAAAGCTCTCGCATCGAACGCGTGGGACGGCGAGCTCGACTGCACCCTTGATCCCCATGGCCCAATAATGCCCCACGGGTAATGAAGGAACGACGAGGGGACGGGGTCACAGCCCCGTGTTCCGTTGTCGGTTTGTGGTAGAAATACAGCTGCCCGCCCGCCCGGCGATATAAATTGCTCAACCACTCGCCCAAAGGCCAAGCACGAGCCCGAGATTCGCAGTGAGAGAGCGAGTACGTAACAGTTTCTTAAAAAGGCGCAAAAACCGCCGCTCCTCCAAGGTTGGGATTAAAGCAGGCTGACCGTTTGTCCAGATTGACCACGAACTACGACCAAATACCCCCTCTCAAGACACAAAGCTATATTGGCAAGTGTGACAGCAGTCGATTAAGCACGATGTATCGCATCGGCGTGGATGTCGGTGGTACGAACACCGATGCAGCCATTTTGGACATCAGGGCGGCCGAGTCTGAGTCTCGAGGCGTTTTGGCATCAAGCAAGTCTCCCACCACCCCAGATGTAACGAGCGGCATCAAAGCTGTCGTCGAAAGCGTCCTCAAGAAGTCTGCCGTCAACACCAAGGATATCCTCAGTGTCGCCATTGGTACCACTCACTTCGTCAATGCAGTCGTTGAGGCGGATGCACGACGACTCAGCAAGGTTGCTGTGGTCAGACTGTGCGGACCGTTCACCCGTCAGGTATTTTCAAGATCCTCAAAATCATATAACTCAGAGTTTCTTGATGCTGACCGGAAAACCAGGTTCCTCCCTTCACGGATTTCCCTCCGGCCCTGAAAAAGATTACAGCAGGTCCAGTATTCTATCTGGATGGCGGTATGGAATCCCTCTTATGCAACCTATTCCTTCGTGAAGGGACTGTAAACTGACTGGGACTGTATAGGCCTGGAGATTGATGGGCGTGAGATTACCGCCTTGAACCCAGAACAAATCAAAGCTACAGTGGCCAGCATCCGTGAAGCCGGCGTCACAATGGTCGCCCTCGTCGGTGTATTCTCTCCATTAGATCACGAGGGTGTTAACGAAGAAGCCTGCAAGAGGCTGATGCTTGAACTGGACCCCTCGCTTTCTATCGTCTGTTCCCACGCCATCGGCGGTGTCGGTCTGCTTGAGCGAGAAAACGCCACGATATTGAATGCCTCTATTCTCAGACTGGCAAGAAAAACAGTGCGCGCTTTCTGCAAAGCCATGTCTGATCTCCATCTTTCCTGTCAGCTATATCTCACACAAAACGACGGCACCCTCACCGATGCCGCGGCCGCGTCTGAGTTTCCCATCAAGACCTTTGCAAGCGGACCCACAAACAGTATGACTGGCGCTGCCTTTCTGGCAGGACTTGATAGAAAAGGATCCAATCCATCTTCTGAACGCCAAGTCCTCGTCATCGACGTCGGCGGGACTACATCTGACGTTTGTGCGCTGCTTCCTTCTGGATTCCCTCGCCAAGCGTCCAATTTCGTTGAAGTTGGAGGTGTGAGAACCGCGTTCTCAATGCCAGAGGTGCTCTCCGTTGGGCTTGGTGGAGGCAGCATCGTCCGCCATGACAAGGCTACGGGCCATGTGAGCGTTGGCCCAGACTCTGTGGGTCACTATCTCACCAGCAAAGCCATGGTCTTTGGAGGAGAGGTCATGACATCTACCGATATTGTGGTCGCATCAGGATCTCAAGATATCGGTGACTCCACCAAGGTTTCCACAATCCCACAGGAGGTCGTCGCCGAAGCCCGTAAATGCATTAAGAAAATCTTGGAACGCGCAGTCGAAGGCATGAAAGTGTCTGCACTTCCCATCACCGCTCTCCTTGTCGGTGGTGGGTCGATCGTCTACATGGACGCGCTTGAGGGGGTTGAGGAATGCGTTATCCCTCCTCACCACGACTCAGCGAACGCAGTCGGTGCCGCCATCGCAAAGGTTGCAGGTACCATCGATGTGATTGAAATTCTGGCCCACAGAAACGAGAGGGAAGTGGTGAAGGCAGCTGAGAAAAAGGCGATAGAGGCAGCTGTTGCACGTGGTGCCGACCGAAATGATGTTAAAATTGCGGAGATCGAGAAACTGCCCCTCCAGTATGTCCAGAATAAGGCTACCAGAATCCTAGTGAAGGCCGTCGGGAAGCTCAGAATACCAGAGGAGGGTTCCGTGGTCAACAGTGCATTGGATCTTTTCGCAGATGAAGAGGAAGCTGAGGAAGAAGCACCCAAAGCCGCAGCCTCAGAAGACACGGCGCTATCCGGAGTCAAGCACTCAATTCACATTGACATCCCAGCCTACAAACCAGACGTGAGAAATGGCGTCTGGTACCTCAGTGCTGTTGATCTCGAGTTCATCGCTTCAGGTACTGGAGTTTTGGGTACTGGTGGTGGTGGTCCTTCTTATCTTCAATACCTGGTTTCCCTTGAAACTTTGAAAGACAATCCTCCTGAAAGGATGCGCATTATTTCGCCCCAGAAGTTGGCTGATTCTGACGTTTGTGTTTTTGCTTCCTGGTACGGGGCTCCCAGCGTGTCTGGAGAGCGTATTCCCTCAGGGCCTGAGCTGTACAAATCCATCGAAGTGTCGATGAAATTGTCAAACCACACACATATGGAGGCCATCATCGCAGACGAAATTGGCGGCGGCAATGGAATGGCGTCTTTCGCTTCTGGCGTGTATTATGATATTCCCGTGCTCGATGGTGATTTAATGGGACGCGCTTATCCAACGATGGAGCATGGTACGTTAAAAAAGGGAGCGCGATCTGTTGTCCTAACCGCTAATACTGTCGTCGTTAGGAACACCCTATGTTTATGGCCACGATATCACTCCATGCACACTCGCTGATGCGAAGGGCAATGTTGCTGTCGTCATGGTAAGTGATCTCGTCAGTAAGAAGTGGCATGTTATTAACCCATGCTCGGGGTATAGGACGCCACATCTCATGCTAAAGTTGAGACGATGCTGCGAAGCCTCTGTGTCGAACTGGGCCTCAAGGTCTCCGTCTCAGCAACACCGCTGACTGGAGACGTGATCAAAAAATACGCCATCCCCAACACAGTCTCCCAGGCGTGGTACTTGGGAAGAGCCGTTCACATGGCTCGCCGTGCTAAGTCCGACACGATCAAAGCAATTGTGAGTCAAGAGGTGTATCCATTTGATATCTGAATGAAACTAATACTCGAAAAATCTAGTTTGACACCACTCCTGGTAAGCTCCTTTATACAGGAAAGATCATTGACGTGCGTCGGGACGTCAGCCGCGGCTACACCATGGGTCACTGCGTTCTCGCACCTCTCTCCAAAGACGAAATGGAGCCACAGCAATCATCCACAAGCGGCGCGTCGGGCTCATCCTCGCCCGCGAACGAGGAAGCCCGCCAGCTCATCATTCCCTTTCAGAATGAATACCTCTATGCCGCCTTCGTGGATGACGAGGAGAACCCAGAGAACCCGGCTAAGCAAGACATCATTTGCACGGTGCCCGATCTGATTTCCATTCTTGGCCAAGACGGAGAAGCAATTGGGTCGCAAGATTTGCGGTACGGACTCAAGGTCCGTGTGATCGGCATGCCGGCGCACCCTCTGTGGACCGGCGATGAGCGCGGTTTGCGCGTTGGTGGCCCCAAGGGCTTTGGGTTGGATATGGAGTGGAAGAGCATTGGTGCATATGAGGAGCCACGGAGCGTGATCGATGACTATAATGTAAATGTAAATGTTTAAAGTACTTGGCTTTGACGAAGAGATGGTCTAGTATCTGGATAGATATCGCTGGTTTTATAATTAATGTGTCTTCTTTCGGGCTCCGAGTAACTAAAACTAGCCGAGGCGAGCAAATAGATGGGAGGCACTTTGAGCCTTTTCAAGGGACAAACTTGTGTTGCTTAGTTTGTCTAGTTATTACAGAGTCTAGAGGTCGTGGTAGGACACCGAGTGCAACCTGTCAATGCCCGTTACAGGTTACACAATGGCACGGATACTCTACTACGCCGGAATGCTTATTATTGCTGTTGCGAGGTGGGACCCCAACAGTCGCACCGGCAAAGATTACGTCTAGTTATAGCTTGGGTTGTTTTGTGTCCCATATATTGGTAGTATAGCTCTCTAGGTCTTGCCATGCTGGGTTCTCCACAGCCATTGATAGCAGTCATCAGTACTAACCTTGTAGCTACGAAGCCAGCAATACTGCTAATTGCATGGCGTAGGAAGATAGTAACACATCCCTTTCGAGAAAAGGCGTTTCTCAGAAAGCTGGTAGCCAGTTATTTTGCATATATACTTGGCCAGCTTACCGTACCGCCGTGCAACGTTGGGCCTTCAGTCCTGTTTTAAATCCAGTGATATTAGTCTCGTCTATAAGATATAGTTATATAGCAGTTTAGTAGCCGATGCCCTTTTTGTAATGCAGTGCTAGAGCCACTCTTTTTGCATCGATGCGCTGACACTGAAGTTCCCGATCCGACGACCTAGACCGCTCATTTGTGATTGACAGTGCGATTGTCAACTATCTTGATCGATGCTAAATATCCGTGAGGGGTACACACTTGTCATTTCGCCCACAGGTGTTATGCATTGAAACGGCGGGATAGCCATCCTGTGATCATTACATTGTAATTTGTAAGCGTTTGCTATAAGCGTGGAGTAGAGTAACTATAACCACTAAGTTAGTAATAGCGAGTATTTGGTTATTTTATGACTCCGAAAATTAGAAAATCACGAACAGGCAGTTTTAATTAGCGAGTTTTCATGAAAGCAAATCAAAGAGCACAACAGCTCGCGATGGGGCTTGACGTTGGAACGACGCCCAGATAGAAGATGGGAAGTGCGGAGGAGTTGAGTCGAAGGGAGTAAAGTTAAACGCCAAAACCTTGTGCAAATCAAGCTTATTTTAGCGTCATTTCCGAACCGGCGGGGGCCATGTGGCTGTAGAAAACCACAATCTCTTTATTGATACTGGAGTTGAAACTAGACATCCTATAACCCATAATCATGCCTAATCCTCAACCTTATGATTCGAGCTGTATCCCCTCCTCCTTGTCGCCCGGTCTCTTTCCTTGTTGGATCTGTGGTTGTTCGGCAGTTTCCGGTCCCCCTTCTGGTTCCATATCATCCGGATATTCTTTGGACATTGCCTCCAATCCCTTGTCCAAAGCAAGGGCCTCTGCCCAGCTCATAGAGCCGCAGTCTACGGCCCGACGCAGTGCTTCGGCATGGATTTGACCGTCATTCTTGGACGTGGTGCCCCTGGCCGAGTGTACTGTACAATGATACGAAGTCCAAATAGCATAATTGGCGCTGGACCAATTCCTTGCAGATTCGGGGGTTCCGGGTTCTCAAGCTCGCCTTCTTCTGCTAGTAAGACCTGTTGCTGATCGAGAATGAACGTTCGGGGCTTGTTCGTCTATGACGGATCAATATATTTTTTCATGGAGTTCCCGCCCGAAATGATAAGTTCTATCGCACGCCTAACCAATCCTCCGTTCCCCGCCCATTCCTTAAAGCCATCTGGGTCAGTTATTGCCATCCAAGCAACCGAAAAGCCGGCCGACAATAGGGGCCCCGCCTCCGGGACAAAGTTGAGGGCTGTAGTAACGAGTGTTTCGATGAGATCGCGGATGAATGTATTTCGTGCAGGAATTG